>WAAF01009766.1:204162-515133 GCA_013400475.1 Tricholaema leucomelas | reverse complement strand
GTGGATGCTTCCTCCCTGGAGGCGTTTAAAGCCAGGCTGGATGAGGCCTTTAGCAACCTGCTCTAGTGGGAGGTGTCCCTGCCTATGGCAGGTGGTTGGAGCTGGATGATCCTTGAGGTCCCTTCCAACCTAAACCATTCTATGATTCTATGATCATTTGATATAAAATGGTACAAATATTTAGTTAGTGCCTCATTTAGTTAGAAATCGTCAACAATAAGGAGGATAAATATATTAGTTTTTAAATGTCATTAGCATAAAAATCTTTTAACTGTAATGCCTTGATTCTTTTCAAATGTAATTGTTAGGGTTTGTTTTTTTTGTTTTGTTGAAGTTTTTTTTCAGTTTGTTTTGGCAACCAAAAGGGTAAAAAACAAAAATAGAAAAATAACACAACAAACAAAGGAAGCCCCAAACAAAAATGCCAAAAAACCCAAAAGAAGCAAAACCAGACACTTTAATGAGAAATTGATCTATCTTCCTCAATAAATTTTCGATGAAATAATGTAGCCACAGAGTCATAAATGGCATCAATTAGATTCCAGCATTACCAATATATGTCCAACAGTCTGTTCAACTCTGTTTCAGAAAAACAACTACTATTCTGCTGCTTTGATGAAGATCATGCAACATGAGCAGAAGATTTCTGTCTCTGAATGTATGCTTCATGTTTTTCTCCCTTAAACATTCGTATCATAAATATGTACCAGCATAACTCCAAAGCTGAGCTGTTCAAAACTTAGAAGTAATACATATGCAAGACCTTTTTATTATTAAGGGTTTCCAAATAAGAGGAATCTACAGTCTTATATATCTAAATGCCAGATCTAAAGAGAAAATAGCTGCAACAACAAAACAAAGGGAAGAAAATTATAGCAGCATTCATATACTACACTAAGCTTACATTGTGTCTAAAAAAACCCGTGGCATAAGTCTTTGTTGGTGTAGTGGGTTAAAACAGCCTGTTCCTGCTCAACACAGAGCTGAGGGAAAGGAACACAAAAAAAACCCCTCTCCAAGTCGAGATAAAAAGAGTTTTACTATAAACGAAATAATAGGATGCACAACTACTTTAGCCTATTTGCAGGAGAAGTGCAGCAAAATCTAGAAGCAGCAGCAGAAGCCAACAACATTCCCCATCTGCTGACCCACAGCCCACCCCAGCATCCCCAGCCTGTAAAACTGAAGCAGGAACCAGAACGGGAAGCCTCTCATGTTACAATCAACTTCAAGCTCCAGGATACTTTGCTCCAGCCACTACATTTATTTTAAATCTGGCATGATGCAGCATGGTATTGAGTATCAGTAGTGGATTCAACTCAACCCTGACACTTGGAATGTTACTTTCTGGGAAAAAAAATAAGCTAAATGAAGGAAAATGTCATCTCCTTTTAATAATTATAGTCTTGGGAAAAGAACTGAGCTGGCCTTCTAAGCAAAACCCAGTTTAACCAAGTCGAGACATTACCTCTTGTGCCCTGGAAGGAATACATAACATAGCACGTGTCTGCCTGAGAGCAGAAAGGGAGAAGGAAGGAAGCAAAATGCATTTTCTAAGTTTTGACCAGTGAATATGCACTAGATTAGGTTGCATCACAACTACAAAAAACCCCAAGTCTGATAAAAAGCTGGATTAAGGAACATGACACTGTGCAGTTCTGCTTAACAAAATAACCACAGATTTGATCTCAGATGAACAACTGAGACCTATGTAGGAGCGAAGAACAGCAGAGAATTGCAGCTATTCAATGCTTCTCTGGCAGTACAGCCAGGACAGAAACTCAGAAGGCAGGCAGCAGAAACACAACCATCTGCTCTCTTTTACAATGCTTACTCCTTGACTGTAACAGAATTACTGAGTACAGAAGACAGCAGGTATAATTTATAACTCACCATATGATCTGTGACAAATATGCCATCTCTCTTAGACCTACAGGCCTAGTCACTATGTCTCCTTATGTTACAACATGATCCATCACCAGACCCATTAAAATGAATAGGAAACAGTTTGTCAGTTAAGACTGCAAATGGGAAGGAACAAGTTCAAATTTATTACTATGTTATCCCCTATTTTTAGACCGCTGTGGGCCTCAGCCCATGGATTATACAGCATAGCTGCTCTTAACCTGCTCAGCAAGTAAACCAGGGCATTAATGTTAATGTTGAGGATAAGAAGTTTAAAGTACATTTAAAACTTTTGCTTGGCTTTAAACCAAGATTTATGCAAGTATGAAGTGTTGGGAAATGATGACTTGATGAAAACTTCCCCCATCATTTTCTGCTTTTTATTACTGCCACACAGTTTTGCTTACTGAGCAGACAAAATGCACAATAATGTTTTGATAAATAATAAATTTTCGATTTTTAACAGTTCCTGAGAAATCAAAGTGTGGCTGAAAGATACACCATAAGGTCACAATTTCAGTACTGTTAATTTAAGTAGGGGATGCTGAAGGAACAGCATCAAACAGAATGTGAATACCAAATCAGTGAATTACAAAACGAGGCCCACTAGATCTATATTAAATATTTCAGAGCTATAATGATTGCAGTTTGTGCTCTGTTTGCTACAATACAGCCATATTCCCAGTTCTCACCAGATCTGGATATTCAAATGTATTTTAATCTGATATATTCATAGTTGAAAAAGTCACATTTTTAAAAAAAAGACCTTTATGGTTCCCTCTGAAAAATCTGAGAAGACTTTGAACAAAACAGAATGGCCTACAGGTTTGTGAATACTACATTGATAACTCTGCTCTAAATAGGCCCATCAATATTTTTTTGAACATTGTCAAATACTCCACCTATACAGAAGCAGACACTTCTCCACTCAGTATTATACCCAGCAATCACGGTGCTTTGTTGCTGGATTAACATAGAAGCGGTGAACATTCTACTTCCTGCCTTAAGCTTTGGCCTCATGCAATAGAACAGACACGAAAGTTACCGCTCCTAGCAAAGTACTGCCTCCTATTATCTTTAGCACAAAGCAGATTACAGTTATTGTGAATGTGAATTTCAAGATCTCTAGCCCTGAGATACACTATTATTTTACATTGATACTTTTCCCCAGAGAGAAATAAATACAATAATTTCAACTAATATTCTCTTGCATACTCTATATTTTGGTACACAGTATTTAATAGATGTGAACATTAACAGCATGCAGTTTATGGAAATTGTAGTTGGTAAAGCACCACATCTTTTGGCCATGAACAGAAGCAACAGAAGAGTATTACACAGATGAGACAACCAACTGTGTAACTGTTCAGATTAATGGCACGTAACCACTCAAGAAAAAAAAATGTGTAATATTTGAATAGCAATTAATATCTGGTCTGAATTCCAGCCTTGCTTTAATATGTGCATGGGTAAGTCCAGAACGTGGCTGGTTTTGTTTGTTTGTTCTTCTTGAGACAAGTATTTTTATTAAACTTTCTATCTTTTCCCCCCACAAAAAAAAAGAAAAAAAGAAAATTAATATGTATGTCTGAAGCTGCTAAATAATATTCATGTTTTACAGATGGGAATACTGAGGCACAAGGCACATAAGTGATTTTTGTAACAGTATCTAACTAGAGTAGTCAGGTTTAGAACACCTGTCCTGCAGAGCTTGCACAGAAATTGAAGACAGAAGAGACCAAATCAGCCAGTCCACAGTCCATTAAATCAGTCTCAATATACCCCAGAGAGGGCAGGAGGGCAGAAGAGGGTGCCAGAAAGTAAAAAGGCAAATACCAGAGAGGGGCAGAAAATAAATAGCATGCCCAAAGTGGTAGGGAGTTGATTATGTGGTGTACATCCAGCTGATACCAGAGGACAAACTATTTTCTGTGCTATGGACAAGGTCCAAAGAAAAATAAAGATCCTAGATGATCTCAGAAACGAACAAACAAACATATACCACTAAAAAACAAAACAAAACAAAAAGAAAACAACAAACTACTCCTGTTGTGTGTTTGGTCAACTGTTATTAACACTGGCATACAAACAAGACACAACAGCTAGACACCTGAGGTATTTTCACACTTATTTCTTTCCAGCTGGGTTTATTCTTTGATCCTTTGGAAAGAATAAAAAGAAACAAGCCCTGTTGCCCTTAGTGAAGCAAAGGCAACAGAGAAATATATTCCATCTTAAGAGAGTTGAAGATAGATTTTTTTTCATGTATACTTTGGAAATAGTCTTAATGCAGAGCTGCAAGTATTCTCGGGACAGTGAAAGCAATGCAGCATTCCTCTGCACCAATGAAAGCAAGGATTGAAGGGAGGGAGTCAGATATGCCCATCACAAGCAGCTAGCCTAACCTGTAAGGTCACAACAGAAGTCATCTTCTCCTGAACACATCCTATATGAAGAGCAATGACATTATGCAAGCTCTGTCAGATCAAACCTTGTCTCTAGCTAAACCCCAGCTGAAGAACAAGGTTTTCCCACTTGTTCACCTGTAATCTGATAGAGTGAAAGTACTTTTTGATTTAGGGAAAACATAATATAACCAGGGATGTCCTTTCTTTCCCCAAGAGGTGGCAGAACAATATTAGACGGGGAAAAAACATCACCTTAAAAGAAATGAATTTTTGCTACATGGGAGTTGAAGGAATATAATCATTTCAGTGGGGTTTTACACAGAACAGTGTAGCTTGCATTCTCTAATAACTGATCTCAAAAATTTATGAGATATAACAAATGATCACATAATATTCTTACTATGTGATCATTCATGTATGTTAGCCTTTATTCTAAAAATAATTTCCTTCTGTTTTTCAAATGTCCTTTTACTTTTCATACAGTTTTTCTCCTAGAAGAATTCTGCTTCCAAATTTTGAGTTCTCACATCAGCATGAACTAGATCGATTTCATTCTTTGTATCTTGAACTTCTCCTCTGCATTAAAAGTGATCATATCAAATCACCTTAAACATCTTTACTGATATTCTTTCCCTGTCTTAACTTCATAACACCTCAGGGACTCCCCAGTAACGTGCTTCTTGTTGCACAGTTTATATTGTATTTCAGAAATAGAATGCTGAAGTTATTTCTGAAAGGTAGAAATTTGCAAAGAACATAGCATAATGAATAACTTCCTTTGTGTAAGTGGCTGAATTCAGGCAGCAGTGTCTCTAACAAATATTGAAAATCTCCTGATCTAAAAAAGTTTGAAGTGTTCACTAGAAATGTTGCTGAGCACTATAAGACAGCTACTTCATCTCCCAAGCTAAAAGAAATAACAACAATTAAAAATCCTCATCAGTAGTTTCCTCTCTGAGGAACGCAGCCACGAGATCAATATTAAGAGATGTACTACTCAACGATCAAGGAAACTCAGAAGGGTTCAGATTATCTCGAGTTCATATTTAAATCTTGTTTTCAATCAGCCACTATTTATAGATACTACCAATTAATCCTACTTACTTTCCAACTGAGGCAACCATGGAGACACGAAAGAAACTTAAAAGATCCCTCTGAATTAAAAAAAAAATATAAGCATCATTTTCAAAACCTGACATTCCTTTCACACCTTACTAAAATCGATGAGGTATTGCAGGTGAGGTAGAAATCATGATCCTTGTCAGACAGCATACAAATCTAGGAGCCATTTCTTGCATTGCTCATCTCCGTATTTGTAACAGAACATTTAATTTTAGCTCCATGCCTTGCTTTTTAAAGTAAATGGACAGGATGAGTTCTTGAGGTCCTTCCCCAAAGCATTTTTTATGCAAAAGTTAGTCTTTTCTGCTTACACCTAACAATTTCATTAACAAAAGAAGGTACTTTCATTTCCATTTAATCATCAAGAAGTAAAAGCACAGTGGTTATCGGTCTTGTCTGAGTTTGGCATGTCAAGACTTCAACATAGTACTGAATTGAAACTCCTTGTTTTGTGCTTCAGTCCAGCACCCTCACAAAGCAAAATAATTTTCTTTCCCAGTAATGTAGCATTTTTGCTTCATCCCACAGGATGCGGCAGAGACAAACTCTAAATATTATTTTGTCCAAAGTGTGTAGACTTTGGGTCATTCTAACGGAGGTGTTCTACAGGAATGCTCTAGGAATGCTTTGCACCAAATTTAGAACATTATCCAAATAGGGCTAACATGTGTTTTCCTTGAAAGTATAAGAAATTCCCCAGTTTAAAGTCTTCACACAAGTGCTTCAATGTATCTGCTTGAAGTCAGCAATGTGCCCTTGTGGTCAAGAAGGCCAACGGCATCCTGGGGTTTATTAGAAGGAGTGTGGCTAATAGGTCAAGAGAGGTTCTCCTTCACCTCTACTTTGGCCTGATGAGGTCACATCTGGAATATTGTGTCCAGTTCTGGATCTGTCAGTTCAAGAAGGCTCTCTGGGAGCTGCTTAAAAGGATCTAGCACAGAGCCATAAAGATGCTGAAGGCAGTGGAACATCTTCCTTATGAGGGAAGGCTGACAGAGCTGGGGCTCTTCAGCTTGGAGGAGACTAAAGGGTGAGCTCATTTATGTTTATAAAGATGTGAAGGGCAAGTGTCAGGAGAAGAGAGTCAAGCTCTGCTCAGTCACATTCAATAATAGGACAAAAGGCAGTGGGTGTAAGCTGAAGCAGAGAAGGTTCCACAGGAACACAAGGCAAATCCTGTGAGGGTGACAGAGCCCTGGAACAGGCTGCCCAGAGAGGTTGTGTGGTCTCCTCTGGAGACACTGTCTGGATGCATTCCTGTGGGACTTGCCCTGTGTGACCCTGCTCCAGCAGAAGAGTTGGATTCAATGGTCTTTTGAGGTCTCTTTCAATTACTAATATGCTGTGATTCTATTAATTGCTTTAAAAAACCAAATTCATTACATTTATATTTCATTTACAAGAGTGACCAACAGATTGGTCGTATTACAACAGAACTGCACCAGTCTCAGCTGGGTCATTCTTCCATGTCCATTGTACTAGAAGTGCAAAAAGAAGATTCTGTTCACAATCCAGACCCTAAACCTCTTTCAGTCTTGTCACTATAGAAGGTCAAGCAGATGAATGAAACAAACAAAAGGTGACAGGAATCTGCAAGAATATAGCATCGGGTAATGATGAACAGTTAAGAAGAGGGAAACCCACTTTGGTCTGCAAAGTCATTATAGTAATATGTTTAGAAAGCAGTGAAGGAAAAAAAAACCAAAACAGTAAGTACTTTGGGAAGTGCTGGATCAATTTGCAAGTGCTGAAAGCACATCAGCCTCAGAGACTCAGGGACATTTGTATTAAGCAAGAGACACACAATTAAGCTGCATCTCAAGCTAAAACCCTGAGGGCTCCACATTTCATTCCAGTCAACTACTGCTGTTTTTTGGCACTATTTTCATTGCAAATATGAGTAATGTGGGCCCTTTAGTCACTATTAAGCAGTAATCTGGGGAAATCATCCACTTCCAATAATCTTATACTCCAATTTAGGGCACTCTGAAACCATATAATGAATAATACTGTCGCCAGTTCTCTCCTGTAATGACACATGACATATGCCTGCTATTGCTCTTTCCAAATCAAATCCAACTGTGTTGCTTTTTACAGAAAATACTGTTTATGGCATTCATTTGAGTTAGGTGTTTTTTTTCTTTTCTTACTCATTAGATGAAGTAGTAAATTTCTGCTTCATAAGCAAGATATTCATTGTTAGCCTGCCATTCAGAAAGTAGTGAATTCCTTCGCTATCAAAACAAAATTATTTCAAGTAAATAAACACCATGCTAGGTTACAAGTTACTTACAACTAATAAGGAATGCATTTTAACTGTACATAAGAAAACTAATTGAGAGACCTTCCACTTCTATTGCTTCTCCTGGACAGATTTTACCTGCTACTAAGCTCTGCCACAGCAGAATTCACAAACAATTATTTCCCTGTTGACAACTGGAGAAAAGCTTTTATAGATAAACAAGCAGAATGGCAGAATAAATTAATCTATCCACTTTTATGTCTTATGACCCTTTTGTTTTTCATAACCATTGCAAATTGCTGGTCAATAATACACACTGGAGCACTTTTCAAAGGAATGTAGCAATTTCAAATGTATGCTGGCTACTAAAAAAACCCAGCAACCCGCAAGAAATAAAAAAGGCTTTTCAAGAAATGCAAAGATTTCAAGAAGGGAACTATCTCAAAGATGAGGGTAAGAAGTTTTTGATACTTCTGCTTTTAATAAATTGAAAATCTAACCTTTACCTTAGCTATAAAAGATGGCTTAAAGATATACTTTACCAAAACATTGCTTTTCTGTTTCTCAAGTAATTTAAGGCAATGGGAAATACACTGCACCTTATCAAAAATATTCCTAAGTTCTGCTCTGACTTGCTCAGAAACAGCATATCAAAGTTTTAGATAAGAGTGTGGATAATTCCTTACACATTCTGCAGGCAAACACAATCAATTGCATTTTAGAAATTCAATTTTAAAGTAATTTATCTTACATTAATATTCCAAATTCACTTTTCACATAAATCTATTCTTGTAGCATGGTAAATTTCCAATAGGTGTTATTAAAATAAAAATGATCCTGTGCAAAAAGGCTTACCGGCTGTGTGGTACAGCCTTTGCCTTTGCAGTGTTTACTCTGTGTGTGTGTGTGGCAGTAGGGAAATCTATATGAAATCTGAGGGAAGTGTAATTTATGGCTGAATTGTAAATAACCCATTATACCCAATATATATAAAAAGACAACTTTGCAGGTGACTTTCCCAGGGAGCTTTAATCATCTTATAGGCCTGCTGACTTATTAGTCAACTCACAGTTATTCACAGTAGTAAGTGGTGATTTCCCTGTGGTAGTTAGGTGACATTTTGCAAGGAGTGATTGCATGATGCTCATGCACTGTGCTGCTTATGTCTTTCCTTCTACTTTATGACCATGCAAGACACAGGTTTATTTACTGTGGTTAAGAAAAATACATTACAGGAATACTGAAACTAGGAATAATGAAACAAAATAGAATTGATTCATTAGCGATCTCACATTTCTTGACACTTTAATCAGGCTGCTCTATTTATGCATGCAGGGAGCAATGAAATTGCTTAGCCTCCTTTCTACAGGTAAAGAAAAACAAACAAACAACACTCCAGAATGAAACTGTGAATATATCTACCACAATGAGCGAGCAGATTAGCACAAAAATTATTTTCTGCATATTATCTACAGAGCACCTAACTAGTGGCAGATATAATAAATCAGCATTCATTGATATATAAATAAAATAAAATTGAAAACTGAAAATAATTCCTAACTAACACCCAGAGCACTAGGTTACAACATACTCATTGTATTTTAGTGACTTTAGAGTCCTGAACATACAGGCAAAGGACATGAAGTTATAGGCAGTTACTACTTTTGAATATACTTGGGACAGTTTTTCATTAAAAAAACATAAAAGTTGGCTGACTATTTTCAGTATTTGGAAAGATAATGTCCACTCTGTTAGCTTCCCTACTACTTCAACATTTCAAAGCTATGAAGTTCTTAATGTTTGAAAAGTTTTATGCTCACCTGTAACAGCAGTTTGCTACCAGTATACAGGGTGAACTCATCTCAACAAAGATACTGCAAATCAGAAACTGAAGCTTGTTATGAAAACTTTTTGAAAGTTGTCACAACCTGAAAATACATCAATATATTCCACATATTTCCATATATTTCACATTAAAGAAACATAACTGAGTTCATTCAGGTAGTGCAACTTCAAAGTTAGCATGGCTGTAATCCATTAAATTCAATCTCAAGTGGATTTTGCATGCTGCTCATAGTCAGTTTGTACACATAGCTTCTGAACGAGGTATTTAGTGTAAATCCATTTAACCAGCTTTGTGTACGTGATTATTAATGACTTCTAACACTGTCAATGTTTCACCAAAATACTGTGTGCTTGTTGGCCAGATATTGTTCTGTTACCCTGATCTTTAACCCTGTAGCTCTTATTGTTTGCTAACACCTTTCAATTCCTTACAGGCAAAATTTGCTACAACTCGTATGACATAATAGCTCTGGATCTTTGTGGAAACTGAGTCACCTAATCACATCATGACACAGACAGAATCTCATCCTTCTGTTACCCCAGGATGAAACCTTGAGTGGAATGCTAACTGTCTTGGTGGTGAATGGTTTCTGCTCCCATCCCCAAAGGCACAGGACCAAAGCACAGGTAGCATTTTTTACAGCTACAACACATTCTGATTTTGGTTTTGAGAGATAAGGACACTTTGGAAGTGATCTTATTTCAGCAAGATCACAAATTTTCTGTTAAGTTAATGCTTTCCCTAGTACCTAGTATTGAAAAAAGTACTTGAAACTTCTGAATCCATTAAAAAAAATCACCTGGAAGCATTTCTAAGACCTCTTGGAAGTTGCTTTGCACTCTTGCAATCTTGTGTGCCATTAGTGAAAAATAAATCATTAGAAAACAACTATGTAAAGATTTTGCTACAGAAGTGGCTTATCATAACTGTATAAAATCAAACAAATTTTGGGAGTGAGGTTGCACCATATTGTAAAATATTAGACAAATATCTACTGTGAGAAAATGTTAGGATACGAAATAATTCTGAGACCATTCTTTTCTCTCTTCTAGGAGGTTTATCGAAAAATTGAATCTATTGGGATCTAAGCAGAAGGATTATAACTTAGCCTTTTGATTTTAGAGTGGGATTTAATATCATTTTCTATTGTTTTCTATCTTACTTGATAGTACCTGAATTATCCATGTTTCCTGAGTGTTACATTTTCATCCTGTAGGGGAAAAAAAAAAACACAAAACACTTCTGTAGACATCTGAGCTACTGTCTCTTAAGTACAGTATTTAAGGCAACTATGTGTCACTAAATTAACTTTTTCTTTGCTTTCTTTTATTCTCCTATTTACAGAACAGTTAGAGAACTGTAAAGATTCTTTTAAATAATGCTCTTCACTAAGTTATGACCAAACAACGTGCAAGCACCTGGCTAAAGGAGCAAAATGTGTGCTGCTCACATTAGGAGTCCCATAACTTACACATGCCACAAAAAGGAGGCAATGGCCTGCAGATACAGGCATATACCATCAAAGGACATGAATACCATGCCCGTGACTACTTAGTAGGTTTATTAACAGAGAAAAAGTGTTTGCAAGGTGAAAAGAAATAGCATACAAAAGGTTTCACACAGGCATACACTTTGGATTAAAATTTCAGTAGGTGAACATACTGAACAATCAGCAGGTCAGGCTGTGCAAACACATGAACCTATTTGCTTAAGAAGCTAGACTAACAAAGGTAAAAGAAACACGAGTAACCAATTCATAAAGATGATCTCTCTGTTATTTGTAACATTCTCTTCTACCTCATCTTAAAATTCAAACAGAAGCAGATTAAAAAAAAAAAAAATAGTTTGTGAACATTTGGTTGAGGGCTGCCATCCTCTGTTGCTGAGAGCTATTCTGCTACACACTCTAGCCTAAATACAGTCAAGCTGATTTGGTATAACAAACTCCCTTTCCAAATTCTCAGACTCCACCATTGATTTCAAAACATTTCTACTAAATAAATTGTGTCTTTCTCATGAAACAGTAATTGCCTACTTCCCCATAATTCAAGACTGACATTATTTACATTTGTAAGTACTTGGCATTTTCTATCTGGAATACATTTAATAGGAACCTTACTGTGCATCACGTCAATGGTGATTTTTCCTATGAAACTGAGAAAAGTGTTCTTAAAACCCTGCATAATGATGCTTTCCCTTTCTATACTACTCTATTAATCTGTTTGCAATGGACAACCCAGCATAATTTTGTTATTTGTACCATGAGCATTTTTGCATTAAATTTCTTTTTTTTTTTTTCATTAAAGCAGGGTAGATAACTTTGGTGGCAAACTGTACTAATCATGTTTAGTATTGTATTTTAGGTATTACGTTGTTGCTCAAAAGAGAAGCAATCCTTTTTATCAGCTATTTCTTTTTCCTTGCAGATGTGGAGATCAAACTATTTGGATTAGAATGAATTTTCATTTCTATTGTTTACCTTTAAATATACTTCTGGAATATTAAGGATCAAGTATGATTTGAGTTTCTTTATTTCACAGCAAAACTCAGGAAACTGTGAGCACTCTTTCTACTTCATCTTGTTTCCTGGAATCTCTTAAACCAGAAGTCTGGTACTAATCTCAGCAGTGGAACTACCAGTTACCACATAGACAGTAGTTAACCACTTGCATTAAGGAAAGTTCAAGCCCTATTCTCTCTCACTTAACTCTAGGAAGAGAAACACACTTAAGAGACTTAACTTGGGTTCAGTGGCTCTTTTGTTTTGATTAAATTCCACCTCGTTTTCAGAGGTGTTTTTTTCCCTCCTCCCAAATTTTTGGGTAAGTGATGAGAAAAGAGCCTCCTGCTATTCATAAGGCACTGATGGAGAAAATTGGTTCTCCAAATTTTAGGATGTGGCAAAATAAGAGTTGGCATACAGACAACACTGGATACATGCAAGGCTGTTATAATATTGCATTCATCATCTACACATAGAGTCTAAAAACGCTGATGCACAACTAATAATACCAAGTAAGCACTGGGGCTTTATTTGTAAATGTTTGTATTTTAGGGCTAAATCTACACACCATTCCTGGTGCCATAGAACTGTTGAAAACAAGCAATATATGTGGGCTTCTTAAAACAGGTTAAATCCACTCTGTCTCTGCTGATGTAACTCTCCTGTAGGCTGCAGTGTAAATTGAAGGTATCAGGCCTAACTGGAAATGATTTATCTTCAGGATAAAACACAACTCCTCCAGTATGGAGCTTAATGCACACAAATTTACATTCTTCAAATAGAAATCAACACCATGGGTATAGTTCCAATCCCTGTTATAAGATCCTAGTTCAGCTTCTCACCATACAGACAGTTCAGAGAAGACCAAAGGCCATCTGACTCCTTACTGACAGACCTGAGTAACAACGGATGAACAGTTATGAAGCAAACTAGGAGATTTCCTTGCCTTCCTAATACCTGCAACCCTTTCTTTTTCTCCAGACCCAAAGGCTGAGATTTCACTGCAGATGACACAGTAGCCTGGAAAGTTAACAGCTGTCCTAACACTGAAAACAGAGACAGAAACTTGATTTTGTCTTTCTTGGTTAGAGATGTCTGGTTTAAGAAACCTGAACAACCACAGCCACACTCAAAGACTTGGGTAAGAAAATACTACATCAAGCTGCAGTCCAAGCCTTTCTTTGTTAAGAAAAACGCTTAGCTACAGTATTTTCTATCAACTCCTTCACACAGAAAACCCAGTACAATTTTAGACTGATTTAATTATCTAAGTGAACAGTACTGTAAGACAGGTTAGCTTTCCTGCCCGGTTTCAAAGCGGTCCCCACACCCAGATGGTCTTTTTCATTCCCAAAGAAGTTTAAACTGAAATTACATATCCCTAGGGTTTACCTCTTAGGCTGCCTTCCATCACATAATTACATTATGGCATTGAAAGCAGTTCCATTTTGCACAGGTATTACCATTTTTATTAACCAAAACAGCAATGGTTATGTATCACTTGCAATTAATCCCTATCAGCGTTTAACTAAACTCCTCAGAAATTTTGGACATTAAACTCGTAACAAACAACTATTAGTTACTGACATATTTTAATAAGGTTAGAGCCCTCCGTGTTTTATCTTCTGAAATTATTCTACTCAAGCCACCCTGACTGGTGCAAAATTCTTGACTAAGACACATAGCCTTATTGTCTCTCTGAGTGGTGGCTCTTCATCTTATGATGAATGGGCAGCTCCATTCTTTGAGTCATTTAGAAATGTAGAAACTTTGCAAGCGAATTAATGGCCTTCAGAAATCTCAGCTGAATTGCACACATACAGATTTAGCCCAAATGAAATTACACTGTAAACAAAAAAGCACGGAAGTTAGAACAAGTTTAACGAATTTATCCACACCATCTGTAGTAGGAAATTAATGTATAAATATTTCAGCAACAGTCTTTTTAACAGACTGCACTCTTGAAACTTGTCTTCTCGCAAAACACCTGAAGTGTATTTTCTCTGCTGGTATTAAAATCACTGTTATTGCACTAGAACTGTTTTCTTCAACACCAGTTGCAGGGAACTGCCCCTAGCACTTACAGGCCCCATGTTTTCCCTTCCCATAGGACGGATAGATATACATACACAGGATTAGGTGACCAGCAAACTGTAAAATCCATAGGAAACACCAAGAAATCCTGCTAGACACATTCTTACAGGAACAAAGAATTTCACAGGAAAACTTCCTAAATCATTTCTTTAGCCACACCACTTAGAGATTGGTTTCTTGAAGCTCCAAAGACCACAATCAAATTAAGGTCGTGTCGGGGTCACAATCTCACTTGTATTTCCTATAATCCAGTAAAGTTTCATAATCCTCACAGTGGAAATAATTGGTCAAGGGAAATATTTTTAAAGTTTTAAGTTCAGTTAGACATCTTTTATTTATGTGCACGCAGCCTCACGGTTTTTATCTGTTTGTTTGTTGTTTTTTTTTAATATCCCTATTTACAACCACCAATACCATCAGCAAAAAAGGGATTTGAAATCACATAGTGAGGAGAAAACTCTTCCAGTCCTGAATTTGAAAGATTAAAACTGAATCACAAAAACGGTGGCTTAATATTTATGCAAGTTTGTTATTACAACAACAACAAGAAAGGCAAAACAAACTGCTTATAAAGTCTACCCATGAGCCATAAGCAATTTGTATTGATTTTACTTTCATAAAGTTGTTACCCTTTCATGATGATAAGTAGATGAGTTAAGTATATTAATAATCTGTAAATATCTATCTAGACTAGTGGCTATAGGGAATATAACAAGGTAGCTTTTTATGTTTTACAGTAATATAAACTACACAGTAAATGCCTTCTATTGAGTTATTTTTTTGTCACCACACTTTCAGCTATTCTTAAGAGATCATCTAGAAAGGCTCTGGATACAGCCTGATATAAACACTTTAAAATGAATAAATAGAACAATGCAATCCACACATACACATCCATTTATTTATGAAGTATACTAAAAAGCTTTTGGAATGTATACAACAACTATTCCAACACCAATAAAATATTTGTTACTTCCAAAGCTTTAACACACCTATAAACTCTACAATACTGCAGGGTGGGCTGATCATATTTTCCCTGGCCTGCTTTTTATGTGGTTGTTTTCAAGGTATGGTCACCAGGAGCTGGACTGAGGTATTGGTATGTGCCATGCCTTCAGCAGGAAATGCATTCCATTTTATCTGCCTGAGGAAATGTCTCAAATACTCCATGTGAAACATCTCTGAATCATAGCATCTCCTTATTCTGTCTTTTGCAAATGGGTGTGATTTCCCCTTTCTCCAACAGCTGGGAACATTGCCTGTCTGCCATGACTTCTCAAACACGATGGTGATAGTCCTTTTAACTACTTCTGCCAACTCCCTCAGACTTTCTGGGATGCATTTTTTTCAGGTCATGTGGACTTGCACAGGTTCAGGGTCCTCAGGTGGTCAAACCTGATCTTTTTCTACAATGTAAGTGACCTGGTTTGCCCAATCCTTGTCTTGAGGTTCAGAGTTTTGAGAGACCGGGAAGATTGGTTGCCAGTGTAAACCATCAAAGCAATCATTGAGCACCTCAGTCTTTTTGTTCTTTTATTTACTGAATTATTTTACTATGTAGATCTTAAAAGGATGGAAATATGAGAAATAGAGTTCAATTTGTGAACCTTCAATCTTTTACCTTAGCTGATCTTCAAACCTTTTTGGATAGATAATCTTTTTTAAAATCTGTGTGTGGTTTGGATATTTGGATTCACAGATTTGTTTTGAATGCTTTGCTGGGAATCATTGCTATTTACTGTATTCCTGCATCAATGGCTACCATTTAAGTGATCATATATGCATAACACATATCTTAAACACAAACCTAAAAATCAGGAGGGGAAAAAAATACAATCCTGAATGTGATAAATACATTACCTTCATTGCTGAGTGACCAAATTAAAACATAACCCTTTAGGATAGATAGCATGCCTTTGCTACCAAGGTTAAAAGATACTGATAATAAAAAGGACAATTTAATTGATAATATTGATAATAAAAAGGATAATTTAATAATAGCCATCATTGGTACTACGAGAAAAACAACAAGCTAGCATTTATTATAGTCCAGAGTATTATATGACAGAGGATACAGTTTAACTTGAAGCCAGCCTAGCAGAGAGCTTTAGTACATAAAAGTACAACACAGGACTCTGATCCCAGAGATTTATGCCCTGAACATTCATAGTCCTATATCATTAACACCACTAGAAAATGGCAGACTCAGACCAGGAGAGCTACTTACATTAAATACTTTCTGACAAGAACATTATTTTTAATTTATATTGAAATAATTGACATAGAGTGGAGGCTTTTTGTTTTCATTACTTGCAAATGATTCTACTTGATAAAAAAAAAAGGTTGGGTAGGAAGAGTCACTTTGCTCTTTCCCAGATTTCATAATAAATCACCATCCCTTGGCAATCATTTACCTGAGTCAAGTTAGTATTCTCTAAGTCAGCTGTGCTTTCTAGCCTTTTGTAACATAAAATTAAAACAATAGAAATTATTGATTAATGACAAGAATATATATGGCCAGCTCCATTGTTTAATAAAAGAGGAAAAAAAAATCCATATTGTAAAAAAAAAAAAAAATAGATTTGGTTCAGCTCCCATAAATGTAAAAATGTGTCTGCTTCAGTATTCTCTCAGGAATTTCTGTTTAAGCCTCCAGTCTATACTCTAGTCAGCATTTTTGATTGAAGTTCTATCATGGCTTGTGTGTTAAACAGAAATGTCATTATTCAAGATGATGAAAAATCATAAAGCATAATGCAATTCTGTACTGTCACAAAAGGGGCAATAACCAATACTGTGAATTCAGGCAAATGACTTGCTGCTAAAATATAATTTCCTTAAAGTGAAATACATCACAGAAAAGAAATTCTCTTATAAAATATCTGGTAATTCATGGGTCAGAAGGACTGACTGCATTAGCCAAGTTATACAGATAACGACACAAGCCACTGGCAATCAGAGCTTAGCTTTACAAAGACCATAATGTTGCTAGAAATTGCTCCCAAGTCTGGCATTAGAAGGAGACAAATTACATTGTCTCTGCAACACAGAGCGGTATTTAGCACAAATACAGATTTCAGCTGGTGATATGAAAAGTAGCACCCACAATTGGCAATGCAATAGTAACACTGCTGTACACAGCAACCTCAGTAATTGCTGAGTAAACTACAGGCAAGATTTACTTGTAATTTTCAGTCCATAAATATGACTTCACACTAAAACAAATTCAGAGATGGATTTATTGATGAAGGAAAACAATTTATCTAGCTTTTGTGATTCTGTTCCACTATTATCAGCCTAAGCAAAGCTTGGTAATAAACACTGCTATATGACTGAACAATTCTATGCTTATCTGAGGTAGTGCCATTCAGGTATGGAACTGTCATCAGTCCCTGCATCATTGATGCAGACAAACATGCTAATTTACTGTGTCTGGCCGCGATGGGGTTAATTTTCTTTACAGAGGCCAATATGCTGCTGTCTTGTAGACTGGTGACCACTATGGTGTTGGTAGCACACCAGTGATTCAGCTACTGCTAAACAGTGCTGGTACAGTATCCAGGCTTTCTCTCTTTCTCATTCTGTACCATCCTTCAGCAGGGTCAGTGTGGACAGGAGGCTTAGAGGGCACACAGTGGGGACAGATGACCCAGAATGACCTGAGAGATCTTCCATATCATAAAAAATCATCTTGGATTCAGATGTTTGTAGAAGTTAAAACCAGCTGAAAGCATATCCAACATCTAGTGGGAATAAACATGTACGAAAGGACTTTATGAAAAAGTTGAACCCTTGAAAACGAACACATGAAAATCAGCCAATCAGCTCTTAGACTCCTTTTACTGACTGTGAAAAATCTTTAAACATAATATTTACATATATTTGCATAGTATTTAAATATATTTACACATACATGGTTAGGTAACTAATGCACATAATTAGTTTCAAACTATACATTTCAAAATCCTTAGTCACATAAAGCCTTTACATACTGAAACATGACTGAGAAGAGCCTTTACCCCACACAAAGTCGAGATGACTCTGGGAAGCATCAATAAATGTAACTCCTATTCTACAATGGAAAGTCCTTTCACTAACACTTGCCTTGTTTGCTTGGAAAGTAGTTGTGAGAACCAATAAAATCTTTCTTTGATTACAGTGGCAATCAATACTTTGTTTTGAACACAGGAAAAGAAGTTAAATCCCAAGATTTAAAATACATCACCCAAGATTGTGTGGGAAATAGCTTGGTTCTGGCCCTCGTCTGAAGTGCTGTTGCAATAGAAGCAAATCAAGAAAGAATATTCCTTAATAAAGGTTGCCTCAAAATATTCTCGAGACCATTCCTAAACCAGACACCACAGCTCTGATACGGAGTCTAAAAATTTGCCTGAGCCAGTATAATTGCCAATACTCTCCACAAAAAGTGCTTAACTTCCTTACAGTTGCATTCTCATTAAAGATCCCCCCATGGGAACTCAGACCAGTATCTTTATTCAAGCTGAGATCTGTTTTTGCATCCTTTTCAGACTGCTTTGAGTTTCTGCCAACACAGCAATATTTAGCCAACTAATTTAGTATTACTGATTAATGCAAAAAGCCTATAGCTCTAAATCCTTTTCATGTAGCCAGTGCTAACAACACTTGTCAGGAAGAGCAGAAGCTGTAGTGCCATTATAAAAAAGGTAATGTATATGGGGAGATATTTTCAGGTTTTCTCATGAGTCTTTTAGATCAGCCACTTAGCACTTTTATCTCAGATACTGACAGATTACAGCCATGCCCAGTTGGGTTCCCCTCCAGTTTAAAAAGGCTGTTGTAACACTGAAGAAAGTCCAGCAGATGACTTCCATGGTGATTAAGGGGAGTAAAGCACATCATCTCAGAGGGCAGGTAGAGGGAACAGGCAAAGAGGCAGCCTAACAGCAGCTTAAAATCACTTGAAGAGTAACTGTAAGATGACAGAGACAAACTGTTCTAGATCACTTAACAAACTTTTTTTGTGCCAGTTGATGCAGGACTAGAAGAAAGCTTCTCACCAGGTGAGTAGTGCATCACATCTAAGCCTGTGTCTCTTTTCAGCTCATTACATCCATGACAGAAGATAATCCATAGAATTCAAAAGCTTTATATACCTACTACTGAAGAGCAAGAAGAGAAACATCATTCATTATATATGGGCTCTGTGTTATTGGTATCAAAGGACAATATGGATTTATGTTTTTTGCTTGGTTGATTTTGTTCTTGTGCATTGTTCAGTTGGGAAGGGGTAATGTTTGGTAGGTTGGGTTTTGGTTTTTTTGGTTGGTTGGTTTTTTTGCTTCTTTGTTTGTTTGTTTGTTTTTTTTTTTTAAGCCATGTCTGATAAACTGCAAAACCTTCCATTTACTCTCAAATTGGATTAAGTCAGATGTCTGTTTTATTTTCTATCTCTCTTATTATGCACTTACCCGCTAGTTGTGTTTTATTTAAAACACAAGAAGCACAAGATGTGACTGAAGTTACGATAGAAAAAGTAATCTCAAATAACCCATGGCAAAATACAACAAAATCAGTAGTTTAGGTACTTGGCTACAAGCCATATTAAAAATAGGTAGATATTTTAACTCTAATGGCATGTTTATGCATTACCTGTTTAAAATAATTAGCAACTGAAATAATGGCCATATGTGGTCATTAGGATAATGATATTAAATGGATATGCAAATTTTCTCACAAAGAAATCTGAATATCTGTGAGGAAGCAGTGTAATTACGGCAGATGAAACAAACTCAGCTGCACCATAAGAAGTCAAACCAGAAATATTTCAACTAAGAGAACAGAGATATTTCTGGTTCCATAAGTTTTGGGATAGCCTAAGTTTGTTCCAAAAAACAATGTCAAAGAAATATAAATGTTATAATTTAAAATCTAGTTTTGGTGAAGCCTATGACCTTGGGTTTGTAACAACTGCTGACCCAGACCCCCACAGGCAGCATAACCAACTCAACGTATCAGCAGCAATTGTGAAACCTGGTATTCATGCGGAACGGAGACTAACATACCTGATCCTTCCCCCTTTTTGAAACATATTTACTAGTTAACAAGTCCTCCTTCCCTGGACTTGTAACCCTGTGTTGTAAATGCTAGCTGACAATATGCTGACTTATGTCATCATCAAAATTTGGCACCGTGCTTCATTAGCTAGCCAACAAACCAACACAGGAGTGTTATTGAATCATATACCATTCTTAGCACTCTCCTTTTTGTACTTTTATTTCACTGTGTGATTTTTTTTTCACCATCCTATTTTTTGGAAGATAGAAAAATGCTTTTTAAAACTCTTCCTAGCAGCAATACAATACTAGTACTTTTACTGACAGTCTTCCTCCATCCATACATTCTAATGCAGATGTAGTATCTGAAGCACCAAAAAAAAAAGAAAAAATTATTATCTGTCCAAGGACAAAGCAGGGCCAGGAAGGGATATCAAATGTCCAAAACCATAGTCTATGAAGCTAGTAGGCCACACTTAGTGACTAAACATTATCATTCTTTGGTTAAAGGTTTCCCATGTCTCATTTTAGATTAATACCAAGGCTTGGGCCACATGCAGGAATATGTTGTCAGTTACTCACTGTCAAGAAGCCTTACTATCACTGAGCCAATCCGAAGCTCTTTAACACATGAATGTTTTCACTACAAAGTGTGCATGACTGGTATGCCCAGCAACGGTCCCTGAAGCAACTGAAGCAACAAAGTGATGACTGCAGACAGCAGCACTTACAATATTCACCCCAAAAGCACTTGCACTTTCTTCTTAAATCGAGGTCAACATTCTTAATTCTTAAGCCTTTTTTATTTTTAGGTGACCTGCAAAAAAGGATTTAAACTAATAGGAATTTTAAAGAAGACAGGCGGGGAACTACTGGAGAGTGTGCAACTGAGAGCTATGAAGATAGTTAAGATCATCTCTCTTGCAAGGAAAGATAGAGACCTGGGACTCTTTTGTTTGGAAAACAGAAGGCTGGAAAGCGACCTTATCAATGTCTAAAAATATCTGAAGGGTGGGTATCTGGCGGATAAAAGCAGCCTCTCTTTTAGTAATTCCCAGTGATAGGACAAAGGACAATGCATATAAACTCAATCACAGGAAATTCCATCTCAACATGAGGAGAAAATTTTTTTGTGGTGATGGAGCCTTGGAGCAGAATGCCCAGAGAAGTTGCGGAGTCTTCTCTGAAGATCCTCAAAACCTCCTGGATGCATTCCTGTGTGACCTGTTTTGCAGGGAGGTTGCACTTAGTAATCTCTGGAGGTCCCTTCTAACCCCTAGCATTTCATGATTCTATCATACCCTTTTAACAGTATGTCATTCAGTTGTCATTACATCTTATTAAATAGTAATATATTTTAAATAATAAGAAGTGCAAATACACAGATGGCAAACAGCAGGGACTCCTAAATAACTGAGACCACAGCTTAAAATCCTTGTGAAATCTTTTCCTCGACATACAGTTTCCTCAAGAATAATTCACATAAGAAGTAATTGGAAATTGTGTGTGCCTTAGCTCTTTCAAACTGTTTTATTTCCAAGCACCAGCTGTCTTCACAAGCATCTGCAAAGACATTCAACATGTTCCCATGTTCAAACATCGTGAGTTTCCTGGCACAGGTCAGTCATAGGGAATCAAGATGCTAAAAATAGCATGGAAGTGTTTAAATCAAACCTTTTCACAGTCTCTGGAAAAGTATGGGAAATGTTTCATTAAATGTTTCAGTGATACTCTTAACAATGAGAAAATGGGACAGCAACATAATTCAGCAGGTCATTCAGATGCAGTTCTATAAAGCTATGTAAACATTTGATTATTACAATGAGTGAACTGAATTCAGCCACATCAAAATTCTATACACACGCTGTATGGAAGCCATTATTAGACTAGAGAGAGCTATTCTGCTGCTTCCTCCTCCATCCCTCTCATCAGTGCAGTAAATTCAACCTGAGTTATCACTGCCTCTGTCCCCTGAGCAATTAACTGATGCTATCATTCTACGGTCTCTAGTTCTAATTTATACTTTTAAAGAAGTATTAAACTCGCATGCATATCTGACTTAATACGACACGCAGCACACTCTCCACGCTGATACTTGTGTGACAGATAAATAGATACATTAATTGAAATAGCTTCATGTAACAGAAAGTAAATAGTTACAATTACACAAAGACAGCTGATGGCTTCGCTTCAAAACCAGCTTGGAAACTCTAATCTCAGATTAACATATCACTTCAATTTATAAATAAAACATTGATAGTATTACAAATTAAAATAAATTGAACTGTGTTCCCAAGCTATGTTTCAGTTTAACATTTTATTTGCCTTCCTTATTAAGCTAGTTTATGGGATGTTCTTTCTATAACATGACTAGAAGACACATATATTTAAACTGTATTCCCATCTTGATATATTTGTTATTTTACTTATGCAGAAACGACAAGATTTATCCCACAGGTTGTGAGTGAAAACGCATATTTATATTCGTTTTAACTGGATCTTTTCTGGATGTCAAGTACTGATACTGCTGCTGTTGCTAAAATCATAGTTTTGGAAAGGTATCTCTGCAGGTCTGTTCGTTTTTTGGCTGTTGTGTTTTGGTTTTTTTTTCTTTTAATGGATTAAAGCCAGTTTAGGGCAACATGTGCTGTCATTAAGTCTTCCTCCAAGGAACATTCTTGGTGCAAAAAGTGAAAATTAAACCTGAAGGCTTGAGTACAAGGTGTGAAATGCAAAGCTCCCCTTGTGTTTTCTTATCATCTTCAACTTCCTTGTTAAAAATTTATCAAAACTACCAGTTATGAATATCAAGCACTATCAAAATGCATGAGATTAAAACATCAAGGTTCAGAGCTTTAAGAAACTGTCAGCCCGAGAAACTGGGTTTCTTTTCCTGAATAACGTGTGAATTTTCCATTATGCTAGACTATTTTTCATCTGAGAGGAATACAAAACAAATGTTGAAGATCTACAGCCCCATAAAGGAACACGTATCAAAAAATAGCCCACACAGGCTTCTATAACAAAAATCTATGCCTTTTAAAATGTATTTTCTATGCTAATTGTGTAGGCTTTTAGCAGCCTGTATCTGTTACCTTTTCTTTCAGGCTGAAGACTGAGACTGTCACTAAAAGATGCTTTTAGTTCATATACTCTACTGCTAGTCTCATTACATAAGTAAAGGAGTCCTCAGCGATGTACAGAAATTTCCCAACTTTCATTGGACATCTAACATTTTTGTTTCTGAAAATCTATCTATATTGTGTGTAGAATCTAACAATGTGGTGAAAAAAGCAGTTTTAAATGGCACATTCCTTAGAAGTCTCATCAGGAAAAAAATCTCTTATTCACTGTAAGATGATGCCTCCCTTAAAAACAACCTGATTTCTTTAAGACCCACTAAGAGCTTTTGTAAAAGAAAAGAAAGATTTATTATGACATACTTGAGAATCTCACTTGCCTGCTGCTAAATTTCTTTTAAAAAATCAGATAGTGTATTTCTTGGATTAGTCAAATACATTTATAACATACAACCAAACAAAGAACATTCTCATAATGTAGTTTTATCTCTAGAAGCTGCTGCTCAGACTTTTCAGACCCAGCAGTATTCAGGCACATCTTGACTTTATAAGCAATATCCCACCTGTATATGTTTTATGAATGCCAGTGGGCTTTAAATATCTACTGCATTCCTTTCAGTTCTCTTCCTCTCCCTCATTAAACACATTCTTGACACTTTTTAGGGCCTATATTGCACTCACATGAAGAGGATTTATGAATAAACATGTTAGATGAGCTCCCACTTACCCAGTCTGAAACACATCAGCAGTTAATATATTACTTTTCCAAGTGGAGTAAGAACTGCCTATGGAGTATGCATTGTGTAATATCTGACACAAAGCCAACATACCATTTTGATGCGTAAATGTGTTCTTTAAACAGTACAAGATACAAATACACAATCTCGCAGCATAACTTCACGAAATGCTGGAATTAGCACTGATGTGTTCCTGTGTACTCTGAGCTGTTTACAAATACCAAGCAATCATAGCTCTGTACATTTGTATTAAATTCATTTATCAAGCCTAGTGTTCTTCTGCTTTATTCACAGCACATAGCTATGTAACTAGAGTCAGCTTCCACTGACTCTTTTTTTTTTCCATTTGTAAAGCACGTAATGTACAGATTAAGTCATTTTTAATTAGAAACTAATAACAAACTAATGGTATAATTTATGTGGCAATCTAATTTGTCATTCAAATGCAGTAGAAAATAACAGCAGCTGCCAAGCAAGACATCCCAGAAAATTGTTGTAATACATATTTAGATAACTGAAACCTCATCATACTATTGCAAATTAAGAATTTATAAGGAATGGAGAGTAAATGACAAGAACACAGTAACCACAGTAGCACACAATCCAGTGAAAGTGAACTGCAGCCTGATTTGGTAAAAATATTAAGAGTCAATTAACATTCTTCTGCTTTTCTGACACACATCTTCCTCAATTATTTCAAATCACTCTCAAGCCACATGTTCTATGCTGTGAGAGAGGCACTGAGCTGGTGGTAAACTTCATACCAGTGACAGACACCTCCCATCCTGCCAGGACTCAAAATGAGAAGTGATAAAACATCAGCCATGTGAGAAATCTTAAACTGATGTTGGATTAATTTCTTCAGCACACATAACATATTTTATGGCCTTAGTTGCAAGATTCAGCATTTAGATGTAAATTATGTATAACGATAAAAAATGACAGAACTGCTGGTTTGTGTGGATTAGAGATATGTTTGGGCATAAAATGAGACTGAGATGAGATGTATGTGGCAGTGTGAAGGCAAAAATACGAAAAGCAGTTATTCTAAGTACAAAACTGAAAATGCCTTTTTATGACAGCACATAAAGTTGCAGCAAAATAACCTTTGGTAAATATTAGAAAGTTATTCTAGAGAAAAAAACCTGAAACTATTTGCTTAACTCAATATGGGGTTTACTCGTACAAAAGCACTCCAATCCTTTCCATAAGACAGCAGTCTGAGACCATCTCCTAAGCTCAGAATGTTTGTGTTTTCCAAGGCTTTTGGTTAATCACTCCCAAGAATGGGTGTACTCCCCCTCTCCCTTCTACAAAACAGCATTTTACATATATTTTAAGTATTAGTCTCAGCTTTGTGAATCTTCTAGTGTGGTGGTATATTTATTATTACATTACATAGCTACTCTGATATCGTAAAAAATGTGAAATACGACACAGGAGGGAATTTCAATATGGTCTCAGTACATATTTCCATAAGTTTAATACATCATAAATTGGCCTGAAGACTTTGATCCCATGCATGCTATATAGATGAGTTTACAAAATACTGCTGAAACTGAAATCTCTGACATCTAAAGATTCTTTCAGGCAATTTCTAAAGCTATGCCTGACTTATCAAGGATCTATACACTGGAGAAGAAACTATGTAGATACTGCTGAGCTTATCTGGCAAAGTAGGGTAAGCTTCTCAGCTTCCATGGATATGTATCTTGGTTTTCTTTCATGGGCTGAATTTTCCACAAGAAGGACTCTACATAAAATGACACTTTGAGATTGTACTGTTCAGTCCCTCCACCACACAAGGCTGAAGAAAAACACCCCACAGTTGAAGACATGCCACAGAAATAATCCAAATATCACGTAAAATTTTAAGCAAATGACTTAGAGCACTCTGCACCATATCTCTACTGACATTATTGACCTGTACATTGTTCCAATCAATTTTCTGAATTCATCTGTCACTGCAATACAAAGCCACAACACTAAGCACAACCTCCTTCCAGCACATTCAACTACTGCCCAAATGAAGAAGCTGAATAGAATAGAATAGAATAGAATAGAATCAACCAGGTTGGAAGAGACCTCCAAGATCATCCAGTCCAACCTATCACCCAGCCCTATCCAGTCAACTAAACCATGGCACTAAGTGCCTCATCCAGTCTTTTCCTGAACACCCCCAGGGATGGTGACTCCACCACCTCCCTGGGCAGCCCATTCCAAGGGCAAATCACTCTCTCTGTGAAGAACTTCCTCCTAACATCCAGCCTATACTTCCCTTGGCACAACTTGAGTCTGTGTCCCCTTGTCCTGTTGCTGGTTGCCTGAGAGAAGAGACCAACCCCCACCTGGCTACAACCACCCTTCAGGTAGTTGTAGACAGCAATGAGGTCTGCCCTGAGCCTCCTCTTCTCCAGGCTAAACAAACCCAGCTCCCTCAGCCTCTCCTCATAGGGTTTGTGTTCTAGGCCCCTTACCAGCTTTGTTGCCCTTCTCTGGACATGTTCCAGCACCTCAACATCTCTCTTGAGTTGAGGAGTCCAGAACTGGACACAGTACCCAAGGTGTGGCCTGACCAGTGTTGAGTAGAGCTGAAGAGATGTGGCATTGCAACAAGTATCAGTAACTTGAATTTAGTTATGCTACTGTATGAGCAAGATTTAGGTTTGCAAACGGGAAACTACAAAGTATCCCTTTCCCAAAGGGATTCCCTCTCATCCCAAAACTCTAAAAAGTGAAAAAAATAATTCAGTGTTTGGGTTTTTTAATGTACGTGTGCATAAAAGCTAAGACAGATATTATGTGCTCTTTATCTCCATTAACACACCCCAAACACCACAGAGCCACCCCAAGAACAAAGCACAACTTTTTCAGGACATTTGACTAAGTGCTTCCCTCTGCAGTGATGCAGGAATCAATCAATCAGTGACACAGCTGAGTATCACAAAGTACTTGCCTGATTCAGTGTTCAGTCGACTAAGTAGAAATCAAACAACACTGTTAAGATGTTAATCAGGCCTTTAGCCCTTCTATTCAATACCACAGCATTGTTCTGTAAATTCCTGGGAAACCTAAAGTTATTGTTTTAGAGGAAAACCCTAAAATACTCTTGCTGGTTACAGATTACAGTATTTCTGAAAGTGAATTTGATACACTGCTACAATATACTGTAGCAAATAGGAAATAAGTCTTAGCTGTGGAAACGGAAAACCTTTTGCAGAGTGTAAAACTAAGTCACCTCCTCCTTTAAATATTTAGCAGGTGGCCCTCCAGTATAAGAGACTGACTGGGAAAGAATATATATAAAAATAACAAAACCAAACCAAAACCCAAATAAAATAAAATAAAAGGAGAGCACTGTAAATGCACACTTATAAGATGGTGAAGAATAAACCTTACTGAAGCATTCAATGAGCTACACGGGAAGGTGTGCTTTTGTTTACACTTCTTAATAAGTAGAGAAACATTTTTATAACAACCTTTGTTATTTCAACAGATTCATTTTGTGCCTTTCTGCTACAACCTTGTCATGAGAAGGAGGTATCAGAATTATCATTCCTGATATTTCTGACCTTTTCAGTATTCAGTTGCGTTTAGATTCACTGTCAGTTCCACCTCTTCTTCACAGGTTACTAAGGCTGTAACCAAAGAAAAATGTAAATTGCCAGCAAGTCAAATTACAGAACATTAATAAGGTCAAAGCAGTACAGTTTATTATCATCTTTCACTGAATACATGAAACATTAACACTGTGCTACTTCATTCTCATGACAATAATTGTAAAGAGACCTTCCTGTGCAACTTACCCTCATTACAACTTTAAAATTACACTGTGATTTGTAATCCCATAGTCCTCTTAGAATTTGTCTCTCTCTAAATATCTTGATTATTTCAAAATGCGCTGACCTGCACATGAAGTATTTTCTAATAGCATGCCTTATTTGTGCTTCAGACTTTTATTGAAACTAATGGAAAGCAGAGAAAAGTACATCAGCAGGAAGACAAGATAGAATGCTATTTCACGTGCAAATCCATGGAAACAGTGCATGAACTCCACGACTGAGCAAGATTGGGCAAAAGCCTCCTTTAATCCCACTCCATTTGAATCATTCTCTGATTATATCACTCTGAAGACCAAAGTACAAGCAATGCCTGAGAATGCCTACTTCAAGTGCAAGGTGTTGTACAGACAGAGAATGGTAAATAGACAGTAAAAGCTGCTCCTGGAGATTCAAGAATGGTCATGCAGGAAGCCCCTGAATTCACAGTTAAGACAGTAAAATTGTTTTCTAGTTGCATTCTCTGTAACTGAAGAATTGATTACAAGTGCATTTGCTATGCAGATTCTACATCAAGTCTGATTTTGAACGTATTCAAGGACAGGGCCACAGGCACATCCCTGGGCAGCCTGCACCCATGCTTCATCACTCGTTTTGAAGAACTTCCTCCTTGTGTCCAACTTAAATCTACCTTGCCGCAGTTTCAAACCACTACCCCTCATCCTACCACTACAAGCCCTTCTAAACAGTCCCTCCCCAGCCTTCCTATAGGCCCCCTTCAGATATTAAAAACACAGATAGAAGGTTTCTCTGGAGGCTTCTTTTTTCCAGGCTGAACAGCCCCAGCTCTTTCAGTCTTCTCCACAGGAGCAGTGCTCCAGCTCTCCGATCATCTTTGTGGCCCTCCTCTGGACATGCTCTAGCAGATCCATATCTCCCTTGTGTTGGGAACCCCAGAGCTGGACACAGCACTCCGGGTGAAGTCTCACCAGAGAGAGCGGCAGAATCATCTCTCAAACTGCTGGCCACACACCTTTTCATGCAGCCTAGGATGCCAGCAGCCTTCAAGATTGCAAGCACCCACTGTTGGTTCATGTCCGGCTTCTCATCTAGCAATACTCCCAAGTTCTTTTCTGCAGGGCTGCTCTCAATTGCATCATCCCCCAAGCCTGGATTGATACCAAGGGTTGCTCGGACCTAGGTGCAGGACCTTGCACTTTGCCTTATCAAACCTCATGAGATTATCCCCAGCCCACCCTTCCAGCCTGTCCAGGTTCTGCTGGGTGGCATCATCAACCACACCACTTAGCTATATCAATCAAGTACAACCATCAAGTATTTATTATATCTCGCTCCTAATGCAATAAATACATGTAATAATGTGTTAAATGCTCTGTGTCAAAATAATACATGACTTAATTTGAAACATCAGACAAGCACAAGGGAGTCAATGTTGGAAACAGACCTGTGGTGAGACTTGTCACTGAAAAGTTTTCTGTTTTCTCTAATTCACACAGCACTGCAAACTGCCCAGGCCAAATGGTGCGTGTCTCATGAGTACTCTTCCAAAAGCTTTAGGTTTTACCTAGCCTGACCCTGATGGCAAAGGATGGATTTTCAGCTGTATTTCAGCAGTGTGCTAGTTTGAGGCTAGCTAGCATGTTTTGGTGAGAAGAACTAGATGATAGGCTGAGAAATGAAAACAACGGTGTCTACTTCCCTCACAGTCTTGCTGAGATGTGTAAAGAAGAAAGGCAAAACAAAGATTAGGTCACTTTTGCTCTGCACTGTGTGCTGGGCTGTCCTCTTATGCTTTTGCCTGCTGGGGAGCTCGTGGCTGCTGGCTGAACTCCATCTTGCTTTCTAACCTCACCCTCCCTTTGCTTTTGTGGCTGATTCACCTTTGCTTAATCCTCTTGGCCAAACCTCCATTCTTCCTTAGGACTGGGGTAAGGTTGAGAGGGGTTGAGAGAAGGTCAGAGGGGTTGAGAGCCCCTCCTGGGGACTCAGGTTTCTGGGAGGGGAGTTGTGTCTGTATTACCTTTTTACCTTGTATATTTCTGTATATATTTGTATATACTGTAAATATCTGCTTGTAAATTGTGCCAACTGTAAATATCTGCTTGTAAATTGTGCCAACTGTCAATATAATCTTCATTCAAATTTCCAGAGCCGACTGAGCCTAGTCTGGGTGATTTCTGGAGTTGTGGGGGGCAGGGGACACCCAAACCATCACAAGCAGCACCAACAGCAGTTGCACACCAATTTCTCCATGTCATAAGGTGAACATTAACCTCAATTTCCTCATAAAATATTCAGAGACGCTTCTAAAAATCATATATTACATATGGAATACTTTCATCTGAACAACAGAAATATCCTTGATTCTTATTCAGAGTCAGTGTTTAATAGGTATGTCAAAGGTGACTTGAAAGTAGAAGTTATTCATAACGAAAGCTATTTATTTTCTATACGTCTTAGTAAGTAGACAATGCCTGGTATCAATTTAAGTCATGATAAGATGGAGCAATTAGTTCACACAGGAATTAATTCCATAGGAAAGGGAAAAAAACAAAGGATCCTAGAAAGTAACAGTCTCATCTGCATGGCAAGAGTAAAATCCCAATCACTAGACTTCAGATGTCCTCACTCTGGTTTTCATTTGCACAGAACAAATGTTATGCATTGAGTTCTTTATATAATTATAGTAACACAGCTCACAGCTATTCTGTTTTGCATACCTTTACTTTCAAATCACACACACAGACAATCTTTTCCAGCTTCTCCACCATCTGTACTTGCTCTTGGACAGTATCTCTTGCCGCTTGTTAGGTGACTATAGAAAGACTGGAGAGCACAGCTACATACAAAGAAATCCTCTTAGAGAGGCTTCCTTAAAGATTTCCATTTTTCTTTCGCTTTTCCTCCCACTGTGTATCAAAACTACACTCCTCCCACCTGGCTGACTGTAGTACTCCTGTGTAAGATGCATCAGAAAAAAAAAAGTCTTACAATTCTTTTTAAGTCACTAACATACAAACTCAACTAATTGAGTCAACACACATAAGGAGTGGAAGAGCAAGCAACAGAAGGTCAGAAATTTGTAAAGCAATTCTGCTACTGAAGTAGCCACTGTATCACACACACAACCACAACCCAAGGCTCTGGGCACTTAAATAAATACAAATAAGTACTGAGGACTACCAACGTCACCCTGTGGCAATTAAAACCAGTGAGGATTAACATGTTTGGGGCTTTTGGGAAAGACCAGGTAAAAAGTTCAGGAGTGCCTCCTGCACAGTGAGATCTGTGAACTGTACCCTTCTGGATTCAGTTACCCAGCTGCCATTTACAACAGCAGTAAGCTGAGGAGCGACAGTCAGCTGTCAAAGACAAGTTATTGTTAAAAGGTACAGAAATGACAGTTATGAGATACTCAGAAATCATAAAAAATACTGACAGTGCTTCCCTACAGGGCTCATTTTTCAATTCAATCTGAGCTACTCTGGGAGTGGTGTACTTGTCCCAGAATGCTGCATGCTAACGTGGGTTACGCATGCATGCAGTGTTAGCATATTCAATGAAGAAAGATATTGTTCTCCATTCTGAATGTAATTATAGCTAGGGACAGACTGAGCAGAAGGCTAGTGATGGAAAATTACTTTTCATGAAAATTTGTCACCAGTTTAGCCAGTTCATCCTTCACTGTGATTCCTTTAGCATATTAGAAGTAAACTACTCACCTGAGAATGCTCAGTATCAAGTGTCTTTGTGTAACTACTGGATTTTGTTATTTTTGTTCCTCAGAGGTTTAAATAGTGCTGTAGTATGAGTATCTGAATCAAAGAGCTCTTCAAAACACTGCCCTAATATCAACAGGTTCTGTATTATACTGACCTCCATAGAACAGTACCACATTATGTCAGACCAAGTTGACCTGTTTTCCCGTCAATCAGTCAGTGCCAGTCAGCTAACTCCGAGTAATGGCAGTTTGTTGAATGTAGCTTTTTTTCACACAGCATGTAAAAATGCCCTTCCAACCGTTTTTTTTAAACACTGCAGTATCACACTACTTGCTAAGTCATACAAGTTTGCAACAGCTTTTTGACCTCATTTTTTTCAAAGTTCCAAAAAACATCCTTTTACTTCTCTACACCGTAACTTGCTACACGTGGATTCAGGTTTTCAATCACTTGCTTTTCATCAATTCAGCTTAACTGGAGCCCTTACCTAATCAGCATGGTAAATGCGGGTCAACCCATTTAGAATATCTAAAGCCAGTTCTTGAATGCTAGTAAATTGGATAGACCTTAAGGAAAAGCTCACCACATCATGTTTCTGGCACTTGTCCCCACCATACTGCAATAATGACTGACATGTAAAGACAGTATCTAAATTCCAAATAGTCCCTAACATGTAGAATAAACAATGCATGTGTAGGAAAAATCTGACTGAAAGTTGATGTGACTGGAGAAGTGAGAATCTCTGATCCCCAGGCTTAGCTAAAAGCTTGAAGCTGGCGGCAAATTGTCCCTTTCCTCTCAGCAGACAGGAGCTTTCTACCTGAAAAAGTGCAGAGGCTGCAGTTTCCAGCAACATCTTCTCGAAAAGTCAATTTCACCTTTTGGCAATCCTGCAGGAACCCAGATCACGTTAAGCATGAGAACTTAAAATAGGGGCAAGAGAGAGAAAAAGAGAGGGGGGAAAAGAAAAGTATCTTGGTAAAATAAAAGTACAGTAGTTAACAGTCCAATTTCACCTACAATAAAGGCATCACTTTCATTTTGTTCCAGAGGTCTTTCAGAGAGAATCTAAATGAGTTACATCACAGCATAATGAAAAACAGAAAGTCCTGCTGAGTCAAAGATAAATGAAACATCAAAATGTTAGCAAATTTTTAAGGTTACACTCAAAAATTACCTTAGCGTTACAAGATTACTTTTCTGCTTTCATGCACCTCTATAATATACAGATACTTGACTTCCAAGGTGTAAGTCAAAACACAGAAGCACAGTGCAAGACAAAATGTTCTACAAAATATACAAATCCAATTACCAAACCAATTCTAAATGTATATGGTTTCTATTCTAACTTCTCAAGAAGCAGTGGAGTAGGAAGGGGCTATGTGAGGAGTACGAAAGTAGAGATCAGTGTTTTTGTTGGGCTGCTTTGTTGTTTTGAGGTTTCATTGGTTTTGAGGGTTTATTTTAATTATTTGTTTGCTTGAGTCTCCACCTTCAACACTGTGACCAGTTCTGCTGTCTACATCATAAGAAGAACACAGAGCTGTTGAAGCAAGTGCAGAGGAAGGCCACAAATTTGATGCAAAGGCTGGAGCACCTCTGCTATGATGATTGGCTGAGGGAACTGGGGTTGTTCAGCCTAGGGAAACTCAAGGGGCATCTTAGCGTGAGGGCAAGAGGGAATGGTTTGCAGCTGAGGGAGAGCAGGGTTAGACTGGATCTTAGGAAGAACTTCCTCAGTATGAGGGTGGTGAGACTCTGGAATAGGTTACCCAGGGAGCTTGTGNGAGAGAATGGTTTACAGCTGAGGGAGAGCAGGGTTAGACTGGATCTTAGGAAGAACTTCCTCAGTATGAGGGTGGTGAGACTCTGGAATAGGGTGCCCAGGGAGCTTGTGGATGCCTCCTCCTAAGAGTGTTCAAGGCCAGGCTGGATGAGCCCTTGAGCAGTTGAGTCTAGCCGATAGGCATCCCTGCCTGTGGCAGGGAGGTTGAAGTAGATAATCCCTAAGGTCTCTTCCAACAGGAGTCATTCTATGATTTGATGATTCTATGATTAAGTATTTAACACAAGGCAAAGAATTACAGTCACAACTCTAGGAGCATTTTCAATTATTTTCTTTTGACAATAAACTGATTTCTTTCATCATGTTTACATATTTTTTAAAGACAAAAAAAATCAATTGTTAAAACCTTTTAAAAGCTTAGGGTTTGGGGTTTAGTTTGAAAGGTTTTATTACTGATGTCAGATAACCTCTAAAACATGCCATGAGCAGATGACCACTGAAAATAAAAGAAAATCAATTCAATTTTGAAATACATATTAGAAGTATGAAATTAGGACTATGATAAATAAGATTTTAAAAAATCAAACAAAAAAACTCTGATAGTCATTAAAAAAATAGTATAATAATATCTCTATTAATAGCTAATATCCTCACAAAAAGCAATCAGAACCACCAACTATTACCCTTTCTACTTGATTATTTGGTAAAAAATAAAGCTTATGCCATTTTCTGCTACCGCAGTAATTAAGTATTCAGACCAGTAAACAGCTCAGTTGGAATGATTTTATGACAAATGACCAAAAACATATCAACCATAAAAACCCAGCCCTTCCAAAATCCCTCAGGCCCAAGAAGCTCAATCAACGCAAAATAGACGGCAACTCTAGTGATGGCAGCATTCACTCACTCTCAATTCTGCATAAATCTGAAGACAGGCAGCTCCTCTTCATTAATTTCTATGCACACACAAAACAAAGAGGAGGAAGGTTTTAGAAGCCTCATAGACAAGAAGACAAAGCATTGAAGGGAAAAAAAAAAGCTGCCAATATGGAAATCAAGCCTGGTAGTTCAATGGCTGCTAGATTGATTGGTAGAGGGGGGGGAGAAAAGAAGTCAAATAGATGAATAAAGACTAAAATCGATGAATACGGATACCACCCTACATACTCGACACACACTTCTGTTTTCTGGTGTCTCCACATTGTAAGAGATGCTGAAATGTATATGTGCTGAAATGCAGAAGGGGAGGACTACAGATTTAGTTTAGGAACAACACCTTAAGGTTAAGAAAAACGTCTGGAATTTCCTCGATTCCAAATTTATCTGATTAAAACAAACTTTGTGGTAACCAAGTGCACTCTGGGATGTTAATTATAATTAACACAGACTCTATATCCTCTGCACCCACATCTGCCACATGCCAATGCTCAAGGCATGTAAACAAGTTCTGCTCTAGTGGGAGATGTCCCTGCCTATGGCAGGGGGTTGGAGCTGGATGATCCTTGAGGTCCCTTCCAACCTAAACCATTCTATGATTCTATATCAAGGTGATGCTGAGTCAGAGGAAGGGAAGGGAGAAAAAATAAAAATGAAAAAAGGCAAGAGACAGAGGGAAGCGAAAGCAAAGTGATTATTTCTACATATATGGAATATTAAATATTTAACATGGCATATTTTAACAACTCTAAACCTCATCAGTCCTCAATACTGAACTCCTATTTCTGACCAACTCTCAGGTATAATGTCTTTGTGCTTCCCACATGGAACTAGCATATTAATCAGGATGAGATCATCCCATTTTCTCCAATAATGCCAATGTTATCTGAGGGCTGGACGGCATCCAAAATTCATTTCAGTATATCACTTTGATATTATAAATGATAAATCAATATTTCTAATAGTTTTCCATTCTAATGTATTACAGTGGAAATAAGCCAGCACAGCCTGCAAGAAATATGCAGATTAAAAAGGTTATACTTAGAGCGTAATGAAATGCAATTATTTTTTTATTTTTTTAAATGAAACTTGGAGGCAACTGGTCATTGAAACCAGGGGAAATTTTAAGAGGATTTTTTAAATTAACACCATTTTGAAGTTAGCATAAGAAGGAGCAGGTCAGTGAGTCAACTCAGTTGAAAGAAATGTTCATTAGCTCTGAGCAAGGTAAGAGAAGCAGAATAAACCCCTAAGAATTCAAAAGGCATAACTAAAATGTATAATGCTGAAGTGTAGCTCATCACCATCATTGTCAAGGGAACATCACCAGCTGGAAAGCTGCATGTAGATATCATGGTAATAAACACATCCATTATTTAACTGTAGGGAGCAATTTCTATGTTTTCCTCACCCAGCCTACATGCAGTTAGCTCAATTAAAGTTCTTGTCTGGATGGGCTGGGCTCCATCCCTCTTATGAGTTTTCTTCAACTGTATCTTTGTAAAGGAAGAATATTTGGGTTCTTCAAAACTGCAGCAATAAAAGTTACTCTGATTGACAAGACATAGATAAGGAGAAAATAACATGTCTCATTTAAGTGGTCAAATATATTTAGTTAAGCAGAGTTCAGAGCCGTACTATGCATTTGAGTGTAATCCAGGCACTACACCAGTAAAGTTAAGCATACAACACAAATATTTAAACAACTGAAAAACAGGATTAGAATAATATTAAAAAAAAATAATCTAAAGACACTATAGCAGCTTCAAAACACTCTACAAAGAACTGTAGCTCTCAATATTTCTTAAAAAATAAACTGAATTCAAACTAGTTCCTAATGAATTATATTAAATTTTAAACTTAAGAAAAATGCAACCAAAACCCAATTTGAATCTCATTCAAAACAATATAATAGTAGTCAATTCCACTACAATCAGTGCTGTAAACCTTGCATGGGATGAAAACTAATTCCCACTGATTTTGCTGAAGTTACTCTATGTACTCATCATTTGATCAGTAAGAAAAAATATCTTAAATTAGCTTAGTTAAAGAAACAAGATAAATCCCACAGGAAATTTCAGTCCTCAGATCTCCAGGTCTAAGCAGTTTGAATGGAAGTTCAAGACTTAGATTTTTTTGAAAATAAGCATCTAACTTGCACTGAAAGACCAAAGCATAAGCATGAATTAGTTCTCTTCAGAGCACACAGGACATCTAGGGAACTTATCTCACTTTCTAAGAGATATTTAGCCTCCGTAGAACAGAAACAAGGAATTTAGTTTTGGTTTTAGTTTGAAAATAAATATATTTTAAAGACGGATAACATCGAGCCACAATGTAATCTGAATTATCAGTTATCTTGTCTAAAAATCTCCCACTGTGAACACTCTTCATGAACTTCATTGAGTGAAGACAGGCCTGAGCAGCACAGAAGTTTAAATGTTCCCTGCCTTCATGCCTAGGGTATGAAAAGATGCATTTTTAAAATGATTAATTATTTTTAATCACTGTGGGAGTGCTTTTTAAAGAAATATACATTATAATTCCTACTAAGAATAAAAATAATACAGCTGCTTTATGGCTTTCCTTAGAGAACATAAAATTTTAATTTTATTACAGTCTATTGTTATGAAAATTTAGACTTGCTTAAAGCAGCATCTATTGGAGTGTTTGATGTCATCTCCATTTTTGGTATAACTCCCCAATTATGAAACACTGCTGCAAAGGTGTGGGCAGATCTAGGACATCTACGGGTTACAAAGACAGCAACTTACTGTATTGAGAGACAAAAAAGAGACAAAGCAGCAGTGAGCCTCAAGACAATTCTTAGTCTCTTCATGTAACAGCAGCAGTCAAGGCTAACGTGCGGCTCCAAGAGGGTGTGAGATGCAGCAGGAACTGGCCATGCTAACAAGTAAACTGCAAACAGCATTAATTTTCTTGCTAAGACTGAAACTGCTGGAATTTTCTTCTTCACTTAAAGTACAGGCTATCGTCATCCCAGAGCAGGCCTGCCGGCAAACCTGTACATGAATTTGCATGAACAAGGCCCATGCTATCCCTTTTGCCTTCAGGAGCATTTATTTTCCTCTTGTTCAACATATGGATTGCACTCATTTAGCAAGCCTCAAAGAATAGGGGTCAAAAGTATTGTCCTTAAAGCACAGTAGGGTACCAACTACCCAAGATTCTAAATTCTTAGTATAATGCACACTGATGAACTGATCAGTGAAAGAGGGACAATATTTTTGCTCCTTCCTTGCATCATGCTGGGGATGAGGTGTGGGTATGTGAGAAAGAGAGCACTCAGGAGATGGATGGAGACTGACAGACACACTGCTCTTGTTTGAAAACTGGTGTACCTTAAGTCTTCTACATTACCAACATATTGCCTCATGTCTCACCCAGATTCTGGGGGCCCACCTCAGTTTCCAACTTTCAAATAAGCTATCAATAATGCTATGAGATTACACATGTCCATTCTCCTGGTAAGACCTAGATAGTTCAAGACATTTTAATTCAGACTTTCTTCACATGAAATCCTAATATTTGGTAAGTATGTGATATTATATCAGAATATTTTTATCATAGTTAATAGGCCCACAAAGCTCTGGTAAAAGGCATCATAGTGCACAACAAAGATTTCTACAGCTAAGATTTGGTTACTTCAAAGGAAAGAAAATAATCCTCTTAAGCCTCCTCTCTTCTGAAGAGTATTAATTTTAAAAATACAAAAGTAGAATACAATTTCAAGTTCCAAAGCTTTGGAGTGTGAGGTACTTGTTTCTGCAGAAATGCTGGTAAGCACATCTGAACATCCACCTGCTGAATCTCTTGAAAATCCATGCCTGGCATTTCAAGCTTTCATATCCATTGGTTTGAATGGTGTATGAATTAGATTAACTATCCTTATTATTCAAAGAAATTTAGCTTAATGACCTGCAATTACTTTAATGGCTTTGAAATTCAGAAGGTAAGAAGGCACGATGTTTCTTTAAATGAACATTAAATATAAGATGTCTCTGATTGACTGTCATGAAAATCCAATTTTATTGCCATTTAAATTATTCAGAATCGATATCAGACATTACCTATAGCTAGGAAACTTACAAAGACAGGAGCACCTAAAAGCTGCCTTTTTAAATACTGAATAATTGGGTATTGTTGTGAAAATAACAGGCTATTTGCTGCGTATCACTCTTTCAGAAAACAGTATTTTCATTTCTTTTTACCACTAAGCTATAATAAAAGAAAAATGGATTGAAGCTCATCTTTGATGAGTTTGTGCTTAAAATCATTTCCCCAGTGCCCCTGTACTCTGCACTGGTTAGACCACACCTCGAGTACTGTGTTCAGTTCTGGGCCCCCCAGTTTAGAAGGGACATTGAGATGCTTGAGCGTGTCCAGAGAAGGGCGACGAGGCTGGTGAGAGGCCTCGAGCACAAGCCCTACGAGGAGAGGCTGAGGGAGCTGGGGTTGTTTAGCCTGGAGAAGAGGAGGCTCAGGGGTGACCTTATTGCTGTCTACAGCTAACTGAGAGGTGGTTGTGGCCAGGCTCGAGGTGAGGAGAAAGTTCTTCACTGAGAGAGTCATTGGACACTGGAATGGGCTGCCCAGGGAGGTGGTGGAGTCGCCGTCCCTGGAGCTGTTCAAGGCAGGATTGGACGTGGCACTTGGTGCCATGGTCTAGCCTTGAGCTCTGTGGTGAAGGGTTGGACTTGATGATCTGTGAGGTCTCTTCCAACCCTGATGATACTATGATACTATGATTACTGAATTTTCCACATTCTGATGAATGTCATTTATATTTCAGTACCACTGTGTACCTCCAGTCAGAGGTAGTAACACAGTACTAGTAATTCCACATTCAAAATGCAGTAGAAAGAGTTCAGGTCAAGTATCAGTTCAGCACAGAAAAAGAATTAAAACAAAAAAGAAACTTGAAAATATTAATAAAAAATGCATAATATTGGTATGTAACAATTCCCAATAGTGACTTAAAAATAGCTTCAGTACTGTTGCTGCTTAAGGACACATTTCTAACAAGTACAGAAACCGCATAGGCAACGGTGAAGCTATAAAATCCCTAATACATGTAGCCCAACTTCATTCATTTTTCTTGCCAATTTAGGACAGTAAAGACAAGGTGGCACATACAAACCATCCAATCCCTCATTCAAGATTGCAGCTAGCAACAAGTACAGGTAGGATGGTCCTTTTGTCTTCTCCCCCAAACTATCATGAAACACAGTAGAATCTGCTTTCATGTCAAGTGATCTTCAAGCCACAAAAATGTTCTAGTTCACCCTGAAGTTATGTCTCTGAGGAGTACCATGTTGGCTGTGGCTGCTGGTCATCAGATACAGTCCTTTACAGCTGAATTATTTGACTAACTTTCTCTTTCTGCACAACACTGATCTAATAATGGCCCTCAAAATTGCTGTTGTCCCCTGACTTTTACTTGGGTAACACTTAGCACACGCTAAATGTTTATGAACAGCAAAAGATCATCAAAGCAGTTTGTTCTTTTGCAAAGGTGAATATTTAATAAGTTAGAAAATACAAACACAGAGTAATCAAGGGCTTCACTATTCACAGAACCATTTCAGTTGGAAAAGACCCCCAGGATCACCAAGTCCAACTGTTATCCGTACTCTACAAGGTTCAACCTAAACCATATCGCCAAGCACCACATCCAAATGGCCTTTAAACACATGATCTAAAGTTAGTGACTCCACTTCCCTGGGCAGCCCATTCCAATGCCTGACCACTCCTGCTGTGATTTTTTTTTCCTAATGCCCAGTCTAAATCTACCCAGTTGCAGCTTGAGGCTGTTCCCTCTTGGTCTATCTACCCCTCTACAATGTCCTTTTAGGTAGTTGTAGACAGCAATGAAGTCTCCCCACAGCTTAGGCTACTGAATTGGAGTACTTGTCAAGACAACCTAATCTAAAATGTGGGCTAACTATAAATAGTCTGCTAAAACACATCTGTGAAACTTTAGTTCTTCCTTCTCTTTGGAGGAAGCAAATTAATATGTGTGTGTATATATATATATATACACATATTATATATAAAATAAATATTCTATATCATATATTAAGTATTATATAACTTGTGGTTTTTTTCCTAAGGTCAAAGAAGGAGCAGAGGATGAATACCACTGAAACATCACATTGTGAAAAGGCAAAACACACCACTGCAGGACAATCCCATCTTTGCATACAACTCTATGTTGCTTCTCATCAATGAATGCTATTACATAAGGCCCATCACATACTGGGCCAAACTGCTAAAATCTGTTGGGAAATGTTAAAATATCTACAAGCAATCTATTTTTAATAACTGTGAAGCATAAGCAATTTCCATCGATTCCCATCAGCAATCATGGCTGACTCACACTCTGGAAATCAAATCACTCACACTGAAATAGGCAACTTTAGGCACCCCATTTTGATAACTTTGGTCTGAGAGTTTTAGCTCAAGACAGAGCTATTGTATTCGATATAGTTGTCACTTAGTCAAAATCTATAGTGCATTTATTAATTCAAGTCACTTAGTTACGAAGTCTCTCCCACATTATTCCAGCCCACTCTTATTCTATATTTCTACGCTATAATTTATTTCAGAGAGAATTCCATACAAAAATATCCCCCCAACACCCTGTCTCCACCCTCTCAGCTGAAGAAATGGCTTTTACATAGCACATTTATGTTTGTTTTTTTTTTTCACAAAATAATCATTATAGAGTACAATAATGATAGCAGTAGTAAACCCAATAAATAACAGCATTGAAATGCAAACAGCACTTTACAAATTTTGCAGCAGCAGTTTGTCCTTGAGAAGCAATAAATCACTACTGTTTGTGGTGCATCATGGATCATGAACCAGCAACTGCACACGTTTTAAACAGAGAAATTACAAGGCTTTAAAGAAAGAAAGAAAGAAAGTTGTTTTGGAAAGCATTTCAACAGACTCATCCACCAAATAAACAGCAAGTATTTCTGTGGGACACTTTCTGTGCCAGATGTAGGACTGTTTCTTGTTCCTAGGGTATGCTAAACAACATCCCAATAATGACACAAATTATTCACTATGATAGCACTGAAAGGAACGTTTCAGCTGCTTAGATGTAACAAAGCACCCTAGCCAGGGCTTTACAGAGCTCCTAGCTGATTTTTGAGCTATGTATGCCTACAATAGTACTTATAAAAAATAATGACAATAACAACACCGTAAGAGACTTTCTTAAAAATATCCCACTTGAGCAAGAAGGCTGCAAAAAGTACAATTCCCACTCCTTCTGAGATGAGTTATTGGACTCACTACAGTTACCACCATTCTTATGCTTTGTGAGTTTTTTTACCACAAGCTTCTGAGCCCCTATTACAAGGAATATTATGGAACATGTCCAGAGAAGGGCCATGAGGGTGACGAGAGGGCTGGAGTTCCTCTCCTATGGAGACAGACTGAGAGAGTTGGGGCTGTTCAGTCTGGAGAAGAGAAGGCTCTAAGGATACCTTATTGTGCCCTTCCAATATCTGAAAGGGACATACAAGAAAGCTGGTGAGGGACTTTTTAGGATGTCAGGTAGTGATAAGACTAGAGAGAATGTAGCAAAACTAGAAGTGGGTAGATTCAGACTGAATGTTAGGACGAAGCTCTTCACCATGAGGGTGATGAGACATTGGAACAGGTTGCCCAGGGAGGTGCTGGAAGCTTGATCCCTGGAAGTTTTTAAGGCTAGTCTAGATGTGGCTCTGAGCAACCTGATCTAGTGTGAGGTGCTCTTGCCTATGGCAGAGGGGTTGGATCTAGATGATCCTTGAGGTCTCTTCCATCCCTGATAATTCTAAGATTCTAAGACTCAAGCAGACACTTTGACTGTACCTGAAATTTCCTGCTAATAACTTTGCCTAACATCAAAAAACAAAACTCAGGAGAATTAACTGACTGTATGCTCACTGTCCTTCTACCATGACTAACCATCTTTCTTCTCAGAGATGATAATCATTTCCATTTTACTTCCAAAGAAGAGTAGGAACTTGGAATCACAAAAACTGTCAAAAAAACCTATAGCACATTCATATGAATGATATTTCTTACTTCCTATTCAACTGAACGTCACTGTTATTCACTGAGCGAGTAGTTAATACCAGCTTGGTTCCTCTGTACCCATATGCATGTGAATATCTGGGTTAGAAGTGAGAAAACATGATGAATTAAGCATGGATGGAAAAGTCTGCTCCATTTTGTCAGTGCTCTTTGGAAAAAAAAAAAAAAAGAATATTTTCAACAAAACTGATAAAATAATAGGACTAATTACATATGAAATTTTAACGCTTAAAATGCCTCTCTTTTGAATATACTGAAGATCAAAAACATAAATGACCGATTTTGAAAGCTCTCCTAATTTTCTATTTTTAAAAAAGACTGTCAGAAAAAGATAGTTAAAACTAATGAAAGTGATAAGAAAGAATGGAGTAAAAATGGTGGTTTTTTAGTAACGGAACAAAACAAGACAATTCTTAAGAGCGCAGCTTCTCCTGGTGAAGAGAATGTTGGACTTTCCTCTGATGACAATAAAAAGAAATTTACTGCCCTCTCCTGGACTGGTAAAACACAGCTATGTTTTCTCTAAACCTGGTCACAGAATAGCCCACATAATGGTCTTTTATTAGTTAATACTGAGACATCATCCATATATAAAACAGGTAGAATGGGTGATGACTATGGATGAGTGCTAGAAGTTAAAATCCATCAAGTTCAACACAGGAGGCTAAGAACCTGCTTATTTCCCTAGAGCAGCCCTTAACTGTATCTCTATAGCAAAATGGATAATAGCTTTGTAAACCCGAGGAAAACACAGTGTGATGCTCTAATGGGAACCAGAAATGTACATGAAGTCTTAGAAAGCAGGACATTTACCTTCATCGGAACAGAGATTCCTGTCTTAACTGCCCAAAGGAAAACTTCCTGTCCTAGGAATACAGGGGTTGATTGACTGACTTTAAGCTTGTTTTGGTTTGTTTTGTCTTTAGCTTGTTTGTTCAGGGGTTTTCAAGGGTTTTGGTGTTTTGGTTAGGGTTTTTTTGTTTGTTTGTGTTTTTGTTTGTTTGTTTTTTGGGGGGTTGTGTTTTGGTTTTGTTTCTTTTTTTTTAAAGTTTGGGTTGTATGGGGGGTTGGGTTTTTTTGTTTGTTTGTTTGTCCCCTTGTACTCAGCTCTGGAGACCACACCTCGAGTACGGTGTTTAGTTTGGGGCATCTCATTACAAGAGGCATACTCAGGTGCTGAAGTGAGTGCAGAAGAGGACAATGAAGCTGAAGAAGGGCCTAGAGAATAAACCTTATGAAGAATGACTGAGGGAGCTGGGGGTGTTTAGTTTGAAGAGCAGCAGGCTGAGAGGAGACCTCAACACTGCCTACAGCTACTTGAAATGATGTTGTGCACGGGTTGGTGCTAGTCTCTTCTTACAGGTAAATACTGATAGAACAAGAGGGAATGGCCTCAAGCTGCAACTGGGTAGGTTTACACTTGACATTAGGAAATATTTTTTCACATCTAGAGTGGTCAGGCATTGGAATGGGCTACCTGGGGAGGTGGTGGAATCACCAACCCTGGAAGTGTTGAAGATCATTTGGATGTGGTACTTGGGGATATGGTTTAGGGTGAACCTTGTAGAGTAGGGATAACAGTTGGACTTGATGATCCTGAAGTTCTTTTCCAACTGGAATTTCTGTGATTCTGTTTTGTTCTGCAGGGGTTGAGGATCATCTCTTATTTTTCAAGGTTTTAAGAAAACACTGATCACTCATTAAAAAAAAAAAAAAAAAGCCAAGTGATCCAGCCAACAGAAGCCACATATTACTTAATCTAAATCTTAAAGATAAGCCAGGCAAAATGTAACTTGTAATAAAAGCCAACAACAAAACAAACCAGCAATAACACCTCCCCCTAAACATAAAACAACCAGGAAAGGTAGGGGTTATGAGAGCAAATACTAATAAAAAAACTTTTTAAGTAAACACTTAACCAACACTTGCATAAATATCAACATTTGTTGACAGAAATCAAGAGTAAGGACGGAAAATCATAGAATCAACCAGGTTGGAAGAGATCTCCAAGATCATCCAGTCCAACCTATCACCCTGCCCTAGCCAATCAACTAGACCATGGCACTAAGTGCCTCATCCAGTCTTTTCTTCAACACCTTCAGGGATGGCTACTCCACCACCTCCCTGAGCAGCCCATTCCAACGCTAATCACTGTCTCTGTGAAGAAATTCCAGCTCACATCCAGTCTATACCTCCTACAACACAACTTGAGACTGTGTCCCCTTGTTCTGTTGCTGGTTGCCTGGGAGAAGATACCAACAGCACATGGCTACAGACTCCCTTTGGGTAGTTGTAGACAGCAATGAGATCACCCCTGAGCTTCCTCTTCTCCAGGCTAAACACCCCCAGCTCCCTCACAGGGCTGTGTTCCAGGCCTCTCACCAGCTTCGTTGCCCTTCTCTGGACACGTTCCAGTATCTCAAATTCTCTCTTAAATTGAGGGGCCCAGAACCAGACGCAGTACTCAAGGTGTGGCCTGACCAGTGTTGAGGGCAGGGAAAGAATAACCTCCCCATAAAAGGCTTTGTGAAATGACAATACTGAAAGAGAAATTGTTCACAAGAACAATGTATATGGCTGCCAGACTGACTGAGGTGAAGGGACTGTGGAAGAAAGAATCCTTTTGAAGTATCAGCTGTTAAACTTAAGGCAGTGCCAAGGCAGGAGTATCTTGTACAACTGGTACATAGGTGGCTTACAACTTTACCTTTGTAAGTTGGTACCTGACCTTGTCAGTGTTAGAAGTGCACTTCTACAAGGGTGAAATACACTTCTCTAAGTTCCAGAATGGTTTGGCACAGGTATTCTTTCTGACAGTACCAAATCTGGGCGTTTTCTGCAACTGCTTGGTATTTATTGCCACTGATTTATAGGGCATGCAAAGAAACTCTGATTCCTTCTTAAGTCAGCGATCCTTCATGTCCATTTTGGAGCATCACGAAGTGATACAGTTTGTTATCTTGTAAAAATCCTATTACATTTTGCTCATAATGTCCTTTAGGAGATGTGGTACAGTTGTAGAGGCAGTGCATGGAGTGTTGCCCTTTTGGATGGAAATTAACTTCATGCTAGCAGATGAAATTCTGAAGAACTTGCCCTGTAACCTACATCTGTGCTTTTTCAAACCCCCTCTGAAATGACAGATAGTTTTAAACCACAAGAATGTACAGTTGCTTCCCACACTCTGCTGTGCAATCAGTGGATTCCTATCCATCCTGTGCTAAGGGAAGATACAGCTGCCTTTATAAATGGAGCACAAAAAGATCATAATCTCTTTCTCAGAGAAAAAAACTAGGCTGTTCATTGCAGTTTGGAAATAATCAAACATGTGTGCTCAAGTCTCACCCAGATGTTAGAATGCTTTGAGATTCCTTGCTGATGAATATAGTAAACCAAACCACCCATCTGGACATACAAAAACGACACACAAATGAAACTCTGGCCAAATAATTCACTCTGTAATGATGACTTCAGCCTTTAATTTAGATTGCTCATAAAACTCATGTAATTGTAGACTATCCAAACACAGTATAAAAAATAATAAACATTTTACTAATCTGAAAAAATGCATAAAAAGATTTATAAGCCTCTAAAGTTATCATCACAGAAACTGCTTCAGGCTTCAAAAGGCAAAGCACTCTACATTTATCTGCTTTGATACAATGCTCACTGTATTATTAAGTTTAATCAACTGTTAATATGAAATAAGGAGGTCTTCTAAGTACCTCATTGAACATTCTTTACTGATAATATATCTGATGATGTAGACTGTCCTCAAAAAAATTCTACCCATTTCTCAGACTATCATCTATACAGTATAAATTATATCAGAGGTACCCATTTTGCTTGTTTTTGTGATCAAAAAAAATGTGCTTTGAAAGGTGTTATGCAGACCTTTTTCAGATGTAGAAAGAATGTTTAGTTAGAATACTAAACATAATACAAGTTTGAAAACAATACAATCCTTTTTTAGAAGGGACTTTTCATACTGCAAAACCGCAATAATCTGATAACAATCTGAAGTGAAACAAAACAACAAAACCATAATTATTGAAGACAACAAAATCAAGAAATGGGAGAAATACAGTACAAATATGCAAATAGAGGTTTTGTATGTTCATACTTTCCCTCTATCTTTTACAAAATGCATAATCATATTGTCCTTCCACTGGAAAGTCTTTATAGCTACAAGGTACCTGCCACCAGCTATCTCTGGGCAGTCAGAGAAGGAGGAACAGGTGCACGAAGAGGGATTTGTAAAGAGTTAACCCTTCTGGGAGTGGTTTAAACCTGACCCCAGGTCCTCCTGACTCCTCTCTGGAGGTGGTCTGAACCTGACATCAGATGCAGTGGTTAGCCCACTCCCACTAGCCCCCTATAACAACAGAGGATCTTCCTGTTCCTCTCTCCTTTGCCCTCCCTGCCTGCCTGATAACACCACCCCTGTTCCTGATGTTCCTGTTTTGCCACATGGCCATCCTATCACGTGGTGAAAAACCCCTTCCTGAATCTACCTCCATCCATTGCCATCCGTCTGGTTGTATATATATGTTGTATCTTGTTTCCCTACCCTGTACCTCTTTGTAACTCCCCTACCTTAAATACCTTTTATTTATTATTAAAGTTTTGTTTTCTTTTAACTTCCAAATTGAAGCAAGACTGCTATTTTGGTGTTTTACCCCTCGTCCTCTCTATATCTAATTCCTTTCTTTCCAAAGGTGGGGAGAGGGGAAGGCATCCTATTATTGTATTGGTTCTGTTAGCTATATTTTGAGTCTCTGGAATGCTTAAACTAGAACCAATACAGCACTTTAAATCTCCTTTGATTCTCCCATCATCTGCCTGCTTATACTGTGTTTTTGTTCTACCTGTTGAAATTGTCCATAAAAAGTAAGTCTGACAATTCTGGAAGCTAATTCCCTTTCATTTTAAATAAATCTTACATTACAGACAGCATTAAATGGATTTGGCTATGCAGGGACATGGTTTAGCCGTGTAACTGCAAGCTGCATGCTTCTAACTGCTGTTAGAAAATCCTAACAACAGTGATTCAATTTTTCTGCATAATGAAGAGTGGAAAAATGATCTGCTAGTTCCAATCCAGTTTGAGATGACAGACACTGATTTGCCTCCATCAAGATGATGCTGACAAATGTTGTTGTAGAGTTCAAGTGATAAGTTTTCTTTTAAATGTGAATTTCCATTATCTACTTCTATTTCCTTCTTTCCTTCCTTCTTCCTCTCTCCGTCTCTCTCTCAGTTTCTATTATTATCTAGCTTTGTTTTTAGGAGCATTTTCACTTTTCACTTTTCCTTGTCTGAACTTCAAGTGCTGACTGTATTCTTGCCTATTATACTTTCTTCTAATGCTTATTTTGTACTATAAATTTAGTTCACATCAGACAGAACAGAATAGGAGCAAAAACTGAATTGTGAAGATATATGTATAGGTAACGATGAAATCGCCCTAATGTACTGTGTCCTCTGTGACAGGAAATAGAGACATTTCTGACCAATCACAGATTTGCTCCATCTGACAACAGTAAAGTGCCAGAGGAAGGTCACTGCACAGGCAAAGCAGTCCTTCCACAAGCCGGTTTTCCACACCTGTGGTAGCCAAGCAAGGGTGCCTAAGTTCTTTTAAATTAAAGCCTATGTGTACTAGATATTGTGTTTTAAACCAGGTGCAGAGACAATACTTTTAGCATGTAACACATCAAGAGTTGATTAAAGTGTTTCTGAAAATGAGAAGCATGAATTGAATTGATGCAGAGAGACAGGACACACTTTGGAAAACAAGGCCTGTTACACTGTATTGGTCAAAATTTGAAACAAACAAAAAAATTATAATACACTTTTAAACTAAACCAATGAAGACTCTGAAAAAAGCTCACACACACCCCCCACACCCCCACCTTGCATTGCACTTCATAAAGCCAGAGAAGAAACAAAGAGAAATCTTAAAGGGGACTCCTGATGAGCAATTGGAGTTTTATGTCTATGTTTCAACTGGTGAACAGGATTCAGTTCAGATCATGACCCTCTCCCTAGGCAACCAAAAGCTGCACTGTTGTTTATGATGATTAATTTCCTGAGCTGTTGTATTTCAAGATAATAAATTATTTATACTGAATTTCAAGTAAAGCTAAATGAGTTCAGACTTGGGAAAGCATACTGAAGGTGTGAAAAAGATTAGGATGAGGCAAACTAAACTAAAATGGCTAGACAAAGAGTCCTGTCAGCTTCAGAGGGTGAACATCGTAAAAGTAGACTGTGAAATATGTATGGCTGAAGTGAAGTTTTGGTATTATATTTCTGATTCACAGTTTTCAGTACCAAAGCAAAAGCATCTTAAGATTGCAAAGGCAAGGAAGTGTGCCTGGTGATGTCACTGAATTGCACTATTCTAAAAATGCAAGGGAAAAAAACAAAAACAAACAAACACAGAAAACCAAAATTGAAAAACCCAACTCATTAAAACTTAGTCAGGACCCCATGAAGTCCACAGAACACTCAAACCACATTTTATAGCAAGATTTCTGGATTATACTCTGCTACAATTACACAGGTATAGTACGACTGTACAAATAGATAATACACAGGTATAGTAAGACTGCATATATAGATAATATGCTAAGCTGCTATCAGAAATAAACACTAAAGCTATTCCAAAACACTAAAGTATCCAGAAACAAACATAACTGAATTGATAAATAAATCTTAGTGTATAGAAAACAGTAAGAACAGCAACAGCTGTAAGACCTTGTGCAGTGAGGAGCCAAAAAATATTGAACTAGAGAATATTCATTCCCAGTCAGTGCTCTAACAGAATGGAATGGTTACAGAACCCATATGTCAATGCACTCTACCAATAATTTTGTAACAGATAGGAAAGAAACTTGACAAATGTTTAAGTAATTAAAATAATGTCCAATTAGTGTCTCTTTCACTAACCTCCCCTTTTTTTTTTTTCCCCAAATAGATTCTTTGATGCCTTTTTGCTTTAGGTTAAAGAACCTCCCTTTAATACTACACCAAACATATTCGATAAAAAGAAAGTGAAGTATAAACAGAATAGGAAATGGGTTGCCAGGGGAAAGCTAACCTATTTTACTGTCTGGATAGATTGTGACACCTTCAGTTAATTTAAAACAATCTTACCTATTTGTATTAAGGGATTAAAGTATTATGCATCTCCTCCAATTCCTAACTCAAAGATAAAATATAGGCAAGTTCTATCCAGTAAATCTATTTTTAAAGGAACAGAACCCACGCTGCAAGATTTAAAATGTGTCTATACTGACACAAAGGGCTTCATATTTAAAATATTACAGAGCCTGAGATTGCACATCCTAGTTTGTTTACATTGAGGCTAACAACAAAGATACACATTAAGTATGATTTAAAGCTTACAAGAAGAGACTAGGAATCAGTAGATACAAATAGAGTAATCCCACTTGTACCGTGAGCCTGCTCTATCTCCTGAGGCAATTCACCCGGTTTCAGATTCCTCATCTGCATGGGGGGAGCAGCTACCAACACATACCTGCCTGCCACAGGTGCTCCACAGCTAAGTTCTTCAGCACTTGGAGAGTTGCCTTAAATTTCTTACTTGGATGCTAAAATAATTATACTGGTATTTTGAAGCCATGTCAGTGGATTTTCACTTGTGCAATCTTTTAAAAACCAGGTCCTAAGATGTTGGGTTTTGAAACCATTTCCTGGCCTTCAGTGAAGCACCTTTAGGATCTTGTCATTTCACGTACATGAGACAGGCTGAGCCATTTAATAACCTGTGCTGGAGCTGTGTGGTGCTGAGGGAATTATTGTGCACCTGGGGAGAGAGTGTAATTAGAAAAGAGGCACAGTAGGGGAATAAAAATGATTTAAAAATCTTCAGAAATTAACCAGTTGCTATTCCACTGGTGTTTGTTTTAAGCTGCTGTAGGAGCATCCAAGTGAGAAGGATGAACAGAGAATCAAAGGAATTTGTGGTATTATAAATAATTAAAATTTCTGCCCTATCATTTCTCAAGGCTCATAAGAAGCAAGGACGTGCAACCAACTGGGTCAGACAAATGAATCCATTCACACAGCTGGTAAAAGAGCCTGCTTGAGCATATCTAATGTGCTGGGGTAGGAATATTTGAGCAGGTGTAATTATACTAATGATTTATTGAATGTTTGATTAATTGGAAACTAAGTGAATGCACAGTGGCAGAATTGTCATAGCAAATCGTTCAGCTGTTTGGTTAAAAGGTGCTCAATCTCCCTTCAGTAAAGCAATTAAGAACATCCTAAATCATGGAAATGAATTATCTGTGCAGAATTATCTGATGTGAAGATACTCTTATACACAAACTAAAAACAATGAACAAACTACCCTAATGAGAAGTGAATTCATGAACAGGGGCACATAAAATACAACTACCTTACTTTGTTCATGAAAACAAAGGATTAAGCAGCCCTTCTGACTTCCTGGGAGAGAAAGATACGCAGAAGTATCTGTATAAAGTCTACATACCTAGACTAGAAGGCAGCCTAGAAATCTCACACTGCAATTGATTAACCAATTACTTGTTAAGAAAGCTATACTCCAGGTAAGTCTCTATTTTCATGTTTCAAATGAGTATTGGTTTAGAGTAACATAACAAAGAACCTCTAGCACTGCCCTACTCAAAGTTTTTATGAACTGGTTACAGAATCTGCCAAAACAGATCTCTGGCACTTCTTTTTCCTTCCAAGTTTGCTGTTTACAAGTCAACTCCAATTCAAAACGACTGTGAATGCTAGAATTGTATGTTCAGCTTGGAATATGAAACCTAGCTATTCCCTGGCATAATCTCACCTATCAATATTGCTTGGATCAAGAATATGTCTTCCAATAGCTCTTTGATGATCTAGTTAATAGAAGAAAGCAAAGTCCCTTCATAACTGTGATATTATCAAAAGACTAGGATTATATAATGCAAAGCTAGAGTCACACCATACAAATGAATAGTCAGACTGCAGCAGGTAATTATCAGATAATAGATTTACTATTCTTATCATTTGAAGTATTTGGTAAGGCAGCTAAGAACATTTTAGAAGAGAACAATAAGCCCACAGCTACTTTCTGGCACATAACAATTCTTGAGAAGTTCTGTAAAAAACAAACATAGACTTTACTATTAATCATTATCAGGTTAAGTGAGCCTGCCAGGGCATGGATAAGGCAATCCCAGGCACACTGCAAACCCAAACTAAAATCAGGGACCAATAATTTATTTTGTCTTTCTATGGAAGGGAGATATCTAAATGAGTAGAACAATGGAGTCAGCTTTCAAAAGTCACATTACCAGGGGCGCTACCCTCTTCAAATGTTTCTGCTTATGTTTATAAACAATCATGTGTGACAGCTAAATCCCAGTTAACTATGCAACCTCTTCTCTATATAAACCTGGATTTTGGTTTTAAAATAACCTATACATAGAGGAAAGCCTTTATTCGCACAAAGCAAACAACTCTTCTTAATGACCAACCATGACTTAAGAGCACCAAGCAACTACAGAAGACCTGAAGATCTTCATGTCGACCCATGGTGACTGCTGTCCCATAAGGCACTATTTATGTCATAATACAAACCATATGATGTCTGTATTTGCAGCACAGAATTCTAATCATTAAAATTAAAACCAGTCTGTGTTCTCTATCCTCCAAACAGAACTCTGCTGCTATTTACTATTTTTTTGTCATTATAAGAGGGAAGAATGGCAGCCCTGCAAGCTTGTTGAAATGTACACAGGTCACAGGACTGAAGAGAGATCAAGTGAGCTATCTCTTATTACTGGTAGTCTCACTCTCAGTGTGAACAGCTCCTTCAATAATACTTGAAAACACTTCATACAATAACCACAGTAAAAAGGATGCCACTTGACAGAGTCAAGCATGGAGCAAGTTTATAGCATCATATTCCTCCTCCTTTCCCACTTAGTGGCAGAATCCTCTGATCCTGATTAACAGAAAAGCTTAATTAAAATAAAATTAGCACTCTTTGCTTTCCCTGCTGTCCTCCCTGCTGTGAAAATCTACTGCTACACCAACTTGTAATTACAAAATTGACTTATTTAAAAATGTGTTCTTTGAATTTCCGTTTATCATATTTTATTCTCCAGCCACTCTGGCTTTTTGCCACTTCACTGAAAACAGCCACCACTGTTCACTGTAACGATGCCAATACTAAGACCACTGCTAAACTCCACATTATCTATTATTTCACATAACCCTGCGAGCTTAAAAATGCTTGCCTCATTGATATGCCAAAAATGCCAACATACCAAAAAATAAGAAATAGTGCATACACTTAGCTACTCCCAGAAAACTCTTACAAAGTTAGAAACACTACAGCTACTTCTAAGAGGCAGAATCTAGAAAAAACAATGAGCATCTGATGCAACACATCATTGCTTCTAATTTGGTTACTCATGACAAAAGAGAAAGCTGACTGAAAACAGGTGGACACTGAAGTCATCAGAAGTCATCCAACTGCTTTCACTGTCTTAAGTTCTGGGGAGCAGATGTCCAGGTTTTGGGGCTGTTTGTATTGTCCTAGTGACTAGCCAGAGTGCAGGGCCTGACAAAACCCAAATGCAATTTGAGACAGCATTGTGGATAACAATTCCACTTTTCTCTTTCCTTATTGGGCTCAAATATCAGAAATAATTGAAAGCCTACAAATAACTTCTTCCTTCCCAAATACATTGTGTAATTTAACTCTGTGAATACAGTGGCCTTTCCCCCATATATGTAAACTTAACTAGAGGTGACAAAATTGCTCTCAGAAACCTCTGCACACAGAAAACACACCAATGAGCCACTTGCTAGCAGGTTTCCTGAAGCATTCTCCCTAGCCCTTATCAGTTCCCTGGGAGCCCATTTCTGTACTCTCTAACTCCAGCAGCACAAAGGGGCTAAGTTGCACATGTAGATCCTTTTCAGAAATGCTCAGACTGACTGCAAGGAGAGTAATACCCTTTGTAGATATTTAGACTACAAAACTGAAAACAGCATAGAACCTCTGTCCTGCCCTGATGAGCAGCATTGGTTTGTATGAATACTGCAGCAAGTCTACATAAGTGTATTTAGTGAAAAGTAAATGTAAAAGGTGACCACTTCAGTTTTCATTCATGCAGAAGGCCTGAATTCACTGTCTGCCTTGTCAGACAAGTGAAGGCATGTACATACCTCTGAACTGCTCAAGATTTCCAGGAGAACCTCTTATTTCATCATTAGGGACATACTTCTCATTTTACAACAGAAGTTATCATTTTCATGAACTATTAACTGCTGTGTTTTGGGATCATTCTCATTTAGTTTTTCACTTTCCAGTTTAGATTGTTGTTTGTTATTCTCATACCGTTAATGTGAGCTGCATACCACTGCAACTGTGACAGCACAGATTGCATGTCTGAAACCACAGAAACAAATGAAAAAAATCTCACTTTAACAGGTAACAAATAACACATATATAGCCCAAGTAAACTCTCGTAGAGAACAAACAGTATTCATAATTCATGCATTTTTTTTGTTTGGTTGGGTTTTGGTTTGATTCAAATACTTGGACAGTAGACAGCAAGCCTCCATGGTAAAGACAGATGAAAATATGGTGGTAGTGGTGGGGAAGATGCTACAGTAGCTTCATTGCCTTTTGTTCCAGTTCAAGCCAGGTGCCTAGGAGACTGAAATAAATTAGGAATCAGTGACGGAATGTGGTACAGAGTGCTTGAGATATTACTGCTCAAAGCATCCTGGTGCCAATTGTTGTAGTGATGAGGGCCTGCTGCTTGCCACTAGGCAGAAAGGTTTCATTAACCAACCCCTAGGATTTACTCTTTACAATGTTTTTGACATTTACACAACATTTTTCATTTTTCATTACCCCAAGGAAAAACAAGGGAGGAAAAGAATAAAATATCTCGTTTGCCAGACCATCATTTAAAAAGACTGAGCTGGCTTTATGAAAGTTTTTGTATGCAGTCGGTTTTGATTTAGTATGGCATTACAATCAGCAACAGACTAAATGCATTTTTAGACCCTGTAGTTTATATAGGGAATGGTTAGAAAACGCCATTCCCTATATTTTATGTTTTATTAACAGGAAAAAAAACCCCAACAAACACTTCTATCCCTTCTTACCTCAGTCCTAGTGTTTATTTCCAGCATCTAGAAGGCTTAAACCTTCTGTCAGTGGAAATACATGCGTTACTACACCTGTACATTAAATCAGGTGACAGTGTGATATGAATACTACATACAATATCTATCAAAATAAGCTTGTGAAGATATTTTCCCTTTGTTCTAAAAAATGGAAATCATATTTTTCCTATTAAGCGTTAACAAAACAAAACATTTTAAGTTTTTTTTGTTTATCTCCCACATGATGCTTTCTAAATTGAATTAACTGGTAAAATTACACTTAATGCTGATCAGCTTGGCACATTATACAGGGAAAAACTGAGGATGAAAATATTGTTTTCTTTCTTCCATGCACTTCAGTATATTTGCACACCTTATCTGGAACTATGCACATATTATTAATTCAGCAAACAGAGAGGGTGAAAACACAGACATAGGAAAACTTCAGAGAAAAATGTTAACTAAGCTTTATTTTTCAAGGCTATGTATGTATTTATAAATATAATTCAGTCTTTGCTTCAATGCACAGCAGTGAAGTTTACCTTTTAAAAACTCTGCATACCAATACCAACCATAAACACATTTCTTTTCCTCACCCAACTCCTGTAAGCATCACACTGAAACTGTTCAGAGAACATTGAAGCTTAGCAGTTCAGAGCTTTGCTTTTTCTTTTTTATAATATGAAAGTATTTCAGAGTTGAGAAGAGTTTATTTTGGCAACAAGCGGCACTCTCGCAGCACCTATCATCATAGCACAAAGAGCATGCCAAAAGGAGAACCCTGTCTATGATGCAGTAATACAAAAACTAAAAGCAGTCATAATAATGTTTCATATAAAAGCAAATTGCAAACAAGATTTAAGAGATCAAAGCATATTGGAAAATGTTCCACACATTTCTTCCTCTGTGTTTGTAACAGACGAATACCTGGTGATTTTCAGGGCTAGCACATATGAAGAAACTATGCTAATCAAATAAGGAGGTGATTAATACTTCTCCACATTAAGCAGCTTCAAATTCTCATGCAGAAAAAATAACAGAATGAGGTGTCCATGAAGCCCCAATGGTTTAAGAGAAGCAAGGGTCTACCTGAGTTCACGAGCACCTTAAAAGAAAAGCAAATTACTGGAATGTGTTTTTTCCAATTGCCAGTCCCAAAGTCTTCATCACTCTACACTACTATTTTTGCAACTACAACTGAAACATAAAATCAAGACTCTTTAATGATTATGCCCAGTACTGTAACTGATTTCTTAACTGTATATTAAGGCAAACTGAGGGGAAAGGCTTTTCCTAACATTTCCTAAAGATTCTGGTATCTGCATCAAGTTTCAACTGCCTTCAATTAGCAACAGCTTCCCTATCAAGTAGAATTGCCATGAGGCTGGTTTATTTGGGATTAAAAATATAATGAAAAAGCATTAAGTAGACCAGACAGCTTTCTATGGGACTTCATAAACTACTAGAGGAAATTCTAAGATCAGAACACTAAAAAAAGTTATTGGGTGCTTTGAACCAATCTGAACATAGATCCTCATCTTTAGTTCTTCTTTCCCTCTGTGCTTCCACTTGAAGATAAGTCAGCATTTTTTGCCTGGAACAATATGCTTGGGAAAACATGACCAAAAATTGGATTCTAAATTTAAAATCCACTATATTCTATAGAACACTGAAGGTGTCTGACTTCTCTCCCATAAAAACACTATTTATACTGCAAATAAGATTCTGTTTCACAATACCTACAAATTAAAAAATTATTAAAAAAAAATCACAGTTATCTTTAATATGTAAAATAAACCACTACAGCATAAATAGTTGCTATAGAAATGACTTCCACTATCTTGGTAAACTATACCACCTTAAAGATGGACAAAAAGTACCTAGAAGGAAACAAATGAGTCTTCATATTGATACTACCATGGTCCGTACCTCAGCTCTTTCAATGCTTGTCCAGGCAACCCCATCACGAAGACATTTGCTCCACATTTTTTGAGAAACATCTAAATGGTAGATATTTTAGGAAGCTCTTTTCATAGACTAGTACTTGGCATGAACTATCAAGTTATAAGATAAGGTTTAGGAAGTCACAGTTTCATTTCCTTCTGCAAGATAAAGACCCTGATAGAACACTGAATTTGTCAGCTTGTTTATTTTAATTTCTCTCTTTCATGACAGGTAGATATTTAATACCACTAGATGACACTTATTCATTGTGAAAATTCTTTCAGGACTCTCAAGTACTTGCTATATAATAGGAATGCAATTAAGAATAATTTAGTTAAAAGTTATAAATCATAACTGCACAGTACACATCTCCACTCCTAGCTGTATAAATGTGTCTCCGAGACACATTCAGAATACAACATCCAGACAGCAGAATTTCCAATGTACTAAATCCATATTTAAAACAACATTGGCAGTTGACTCCAACTTCATTAAACCTTAAACAGTTGACTGAATAATTAGAAAATACCACAAATTAACATTTGATGTACTCAAAGTGCAGTTACGAAAGGGATGATACATACTAAATTTACTCTTTATAGCCAGATTCTTGTTATTTAGCACAAAGATAAAACAGTAAAAGGTAGAAACTGAAAAAATGACAAGAATGTTACTGAAGACACTACATTATCCACTGGAAAGAATAAAGACAAAAGGAAGAAAAGAAAGCACTAAAAAATAAAAGAAAAAAAGCCCATAATCAAGACAAACTTAATCAAAGAAGTTGCAAATTCCATGCTGTGTTGCACAACGGCATAGATTTCATAGGACAGAGCCACACACCTGTTTGTGTTAATCAGCTCTGTAGCCAAACAATCATTACAGCTAGGTCTATCTGGCTTTATGCACACACATAGACTACTGCTAACACAACGCTGCCCAAAGCAGGACAACTCAGAACTTTCTATTTCTTTAAGAACTTGCTCATCAGATGTGTACAGAATCAATTTGCCTGCCACTGACGTGCCTGTCAGCCAGAATTTCCCTTTCCCTAATCTAAACATCATACTTGGAAATTCTAATTAAAAGTTTAGTGTAAGTAATGGTAACTGAATTGAAATTTAGAACTATTTCTTGTGCTCCATTTTACACTTTCTACTACTCTTTAATGTAAGAGATCAAATACACTGAGAGACAGCATACATTATCAGATCAGCAGTTCGTTAATGGCACTAAGAATATCTAGAATAGCACAGGCTGTGCAATTTCTGATTTTGCATCTACACAAGTTCTTGGCTGTAAGCCCTATAAAAAAGTTTTCCTACAAACAGCAGTTAAATTCCCCACCTGCTACTACACAATACCCCTGCAAATCACCACCTAAGTAGCCAAGTCTTGTGATGTGCCCTGCAGGCCACAGAAGTCAGACTTTAATCGACTGCCTAGAAAAGGCAAGTTAATAGTTGTGGGTCTCTGGTTTATCTCAGGAGTTTTATAGTAAAAGAATCCACTACTTACTTCACCTGCCCTTACATAAATGTCAACCACTTGTGCTAGTTTGAAGCTTCAAACTAGCACAATAAACCAAAACACCACTGTAGAAGCCTATTCCTTAAGGACACATTTGCAAATGTTTTTTTTTCTGTAAAATATTGTAAAAGCAACTGTGTAATGAAAGACCAAGTTATTTGGCAACCACACCATTGTCTAAGTAAAGAGAAATAAATTCAGCATTATAGGTAATAAAACTCAGATAAATATCCTTAAGCATATCCATCACATATGAGCAAATTTCAACAAAATAAGATGCACTGGGGGGGGGGGGGTTGTGTGTGTGATTAGTGATCTACTTTTCAGACTAAAATTCACTTGTGTTTTCAATAAATTATTAGAACTGCTTTTCTGAAGAGTTTCAGTCGTGACTGAAAATAAAACAAACTATTTTCAAAAGCACCACTCTAAAATAATTCACCTACTTGAATCCTTCGAGCTCATTTTGTGTTACATCATTTGTGTGCTCACTTTGTGAATGGCTACCACACATCTTTGTGCTCATATTGAAACTGAATAGAGAAATAAAAAGGAAATCCTTACCAAGATTTACAATTCCTGAGCTAATCCTCTCCCCTTAATGAAATAATATTTGGGTTCAAAATGAGGAGGAAAGTAAAAGTAAGAAGAAAGCACTGAGGTTTCTGTCTCATTCAGCTCACTTTACACAAAAAAAAAGGGCTTTTATTTTAAGGCTGAAGTGTGTAAAAGTAGTGTTTAGAAAAGTTTCCAGGTGCCAGTCTGAATGCCTTAGATTAATTCCATCTCTTAACTGTTTGGTTTTTGTGTGATGCAGACAGAAAGAGCTGCTGTGATGCACAAAGACTTTATGCAACCTATAAACATGAAGCTACAGTTCTTAGTATTCTCACATAGCAAAAATACAGTGATCTGGCTGTTGGAATGTTTCAATTACAACTACATTCAAGAAACATCTGTGCAGAAAAGAAGGTCAAAGTGAAGGAGTGGCTTGAGAGAAGCCATTTTTTAAAAGTTTAGAATTTTATTCCACTAAGTGCTTACAAAAATAGAGTTAATGGAATGAAAATTCGCCAAATTAAAAGTCAGTAGGGGGAAAAAAGTCATTTTGGAATTGTATCAGATCTAAAATAAGCAAGACAAACACAGAGATAAGCTGTAGTGACAGTATAATAATAGAGAACCCTAATCATTGCTTTTGTCATGGACGAGCATACCTTAAAATAATTTAGAAGTTCTTGTAAGTTGTGTGTGTGAGCAATAAAAAACCCCAAACCCACGTCATTTATAAGGGAGAAAGGTTTTCCTGAACACGTTGTTTTAGCCTGCACTGCCATCTCCTGGCTTCGTGAGCTAGATGATCATGGCATGGCAAAATGCAACCACTGAAGTTAAACACTCAAACCTAAGATAGAGCAAGCCCCAGCAGTAGGCAATTTTGTACTTATGATAAAAGACAGAAGGGAGATTTGTAAGTAAAATCTGTATAGATTTATATGGAGAAGCACTGCATACATAAATGAAAACGTCCTTCTCAACTAAAGGCAGAACAAGAGAGCAGAATGTCTGAAACCACTGATTAAAACTATGGCTAAAAGCTCCATGTAATCTTGTCTTGTGTTATTCTGGCAGCTTTGGGGTTAGTGGGGGAGGGGGTTTGTTTGTACGTTTTTTTGTGGTGGTGGTTGCTGATTTTGGTTTTGTGTTTGTTTTGCTCCTTTTCCCCCTCCTTTTTATTTGTTTGCGGTTTTGCTTTGTTTTACTAAACTGTATTTGAAAACAATTGGTAAATAATTTAGGATTAGGGCCCTTCAAAGAAAAATTAACAAAGTGATGGTTCATTAATCAATAGACTAAACTAAACAATACATTTTGAAATACCTACCTCATAAAATGATTTAAACTACATATGTAGCACATCTGTGCTTCACTGTAAAAAGAACATTTTGTTTCTTAAAATGATTATTCCACAATCTTTCCCAAGTTTTCAACTTACCAACTTGCAGTGTTAACAAAAGCAATTTAAGCTCTGCTTTAGACCATGCTTAAATGAAACTAATAAACATTTTTTGCTAAGGACTAGCCATCATTCTGGCCCCAAAATTCAAATCTGTAGGATCCAAGATACATTATGTTTGTGGCCCCGAGACAACTTATAATAAACTTGGGTAAGTTTTAAATACACAGGAAAGAAAAAGGCAAGGTAAGAAGAGTTCGTGACTTTGACAATAATAACTTCTTTCAAAGAAGCTGATTTGAAAAATTAATTTCAGTGGCCCTTGAAAGTGCTCACTGCAAACAAAAGATAGTTAGAAATCCATTGCTTAGCTTGTGTGTAGTTAACCTGCACAGCACAGGATATTTGTGATGGAGTACAACTCTCTTAAAGAAAACTACATACAGTTAAGGTACAGTTGACTCTCTAGGGCAGAATTTGGTAGATAAATGCATCTGGAAAACACAAACATGTGGTAATCTTTATTCAGATCAGAACAGTGGACACTGCCAGCTTATGCATTCAGTGAAATGAGAAGACGGATATGTCTGTATTTTAAGTATCCCAGAGAGAAGCTAATGCAGTGTAAAGGCAGATTCAATAAGGCACAGTAGCTGTTGCAAAAGAATACAAATAAATAAAAAGACATCAGGAAATTATAATGTCAAAACTGTGGATTAAGACATCAAGCACAAATGCATTTAATGCCAAGACTGTAGTTTGACCAGTAGAAGGCAAGATGGTCCAGCATATTTTGATAGAAAACTCAAGTCATTCTGAAGTACTGTGAGATGCACATGTGATTTCAAACTCAGAAAGTGATTTTAATGTTGAAATCAGAACATACCATTACATTTGGTGCTTAGAGAAGGCTCACTCAGTCATGAACCTCAGTATATTTAAGTTGGAGGAATAACCACATCAGGAAATGAAACTGAACTAGGCAAGACACAAGAAGTTTTAAGTAGCTTTTTTGCTGTACTTGTTCATAGAATCATAGAATCAGTCAGGCTTGGAAAGGACCAAGAGAATCATCTAGTTTCAACCCCCCTGCCATGCCCAGGGACACCCTACCCTAGAGCAAGATGGCCAGAGCGTCATCCAGACTGGCCTTAAACACCTCCAGAGATGGGGCCTCAACCATCTCTCTGGGCAACCCATTCCAGCCTCTCACCACTCTCACGGTGAACAACTTCCTCCTCAGATTCCAGTCTGAATCTACCCACCTCCAGCTTTGCTCCACTCCCCCTAGTCCTGTTACTCCCTGATAGCCTAAAAAGTTCCTCCCCAGCTATTTTGTAGGCCCCCTTCAGATACTGGAAGGCTACAAGAAGATCACCTGGGAGCCTCCTCTTCTCCAGACTGAGCAGCCCCAACTCTTTCAGTCTGTCCTCATAGGAGAGGTGCTGACCATCCCCCTGGCCCTTCTCTGGACATGCTCCAGTATGTCCACATCCCTCTTGTAATAGGGCCTCCAGAATTGGATGCGGTACACCAGGTAAGGCCTCACCAGAGTGGAGTAGAGGGGGAGAATCACCTCCCTCGACCTGCTGGCCACACTTCTGGTGCAGCCCAGGCTCTGGTTGGCTTTCTGGGCTGCAAGTGCACACTGCTGGCTCATGTTGAGCTTCTCATCCACCAGCACCCCCAAGTCTCTCTCCTCAGGGTTGCATTGCAGCCACTCACTGCCCAGCCTGGATTTGTGCTTGGCATTGCCTCAACCCAGATGCAGGACCTTGCACTTGGTCTTGCTGAACCTCATGAGGTTGGCTTCTGCCCACCTCTCCAGCCTGTCCAGGTCCCTCTGGATGGCATCTCTTCCCTCCAACGTGTCTGCTGCAGCACACAGCTTGGTGTCGTCAGCAAACTTGCTGAGGGTGCACTCAATGCCTCTGTCTATGTCACCGACAAAGATGTTGAACAAGACTGGTCCCAGGACTGATCCCTGAGGGACTCTGCTTGTCACTGGCCTCCACTTGGACATGGAGCCATTGACAGCCACTCTTTGGGTGTGGCCACCAAGCCAGTTCTTTATCCATCTAGTGGTCTGCCCATCAAACCCATGTGTCACCAGTTTGGAGACCAAGATGTGGTGCAGGAAAGGCTTTGCTTAGGTTCAGGTAAATGACATCAGTTGCTCGCCACTCATCTATGAATGTTGTGACCTGTTCATAGAAGGCCACCAGGTTTGTCAGGCAGGATTTGCCCTTGGTGAAGCCATGCTGATTGTATCCAATCAGCTCTTCACTATTCTCCTGTCTCAGTAGTGCTTCCAGGAGGATCTGCTCCATGATTTTACCGGGCACAGAGGAGAGACTGACTGGACTGTAGTTCCCCAGTTCCTCCTTCCTACCCTTTTCGAAAATGGGAGTTACATTTCCCCTTTTCCAGTCAGTGGGGACTTTACCAGATTGCCATGACTTCTGGAACATAGTATAGAGGGGTTTAGCAATCTCATCCACCAGTTCTCTCAATACCCGTGGGTGTATCCCGTCTGGTCCATGGACTTGAACACTTTCAGGGTCTTCAGGTTATCACAAACCTGATCTTCACTTAAGACAGGCAGTTCTTCCTTCCAGTCCCTGACATTATCTTCCATGACACCGGGAGTCTGCCTGGAGGCCTTTGCAGTGAAGACTGAGGTAAAGAAGTCGTTGAGAACCTCAGTCTTTTCCATGTCACTTGTGACCATTACACCTGTTTCCTTTCTGAGGGGATGCACACCCTCCCTAGGCTTCTTTTTACCATTAACATACCTGTAGAAATTCTTGGTGTTCCCTCTGACCTCCTTGGCTAGAGTTAATTCAAACTCTGCTTTGGCTTTCCTAACCAGATCTCTAGCTGCTTGGGCAGCTTCCTTGTATACCCCCCATTCTAGCTGTCCTTACTTCCACTCCTTGTAGAGCTTCTTTTTGTGCGACAGCATGTCTAGGAGCTCCTTGTTCAGCCAGACAGGCCTCCTAGCATTCTTCCCTGATTTTCTCTTTGTTGGTATACATTGCTCCTGAACACAGAGGAGGTGATCCTTGAATGCTGACCAGCTATCCTGGGCCCCTCTTCCCTCTAGGGATTCATCCCATGATACTTTGTCCAGCAGATCCCTGAAGGGATCGAAGTCTGCACGCCTAAAGTTTAGGGATGTAAGCTTAGAATATGTCCTCCTAGTTCCCCTGAGGATCTTAAATTCAGCTGCTTCATGGTCACTGCAGCCAAGGTTGTCCCTGAGCTTCGCATTGGTCACCAGCCCTTCCTTGTTGGTGAGAACAAGGTCCAACATAGCACCTGTTGTTTGGAAGTGTGTGTAACAAGGTACTTGCAGGCATTTTTCCAAGCTCTTCCAAGGCACATTCAAGTAGTCCTCCAAAACGCAAGCTTTGAATGTCCAACTTCCAAGGAGAACCACTGATCTCTCATGAAACAATCTTCCATTGGAACAAAATTGACAAAAGCTTTGTTCCTAAAAGTAGATGTTATACAGAGAAGTAACATGCCTGATAAACTCCTGTCCTGCTTCAAAATGAAGCCTGACCACATACAGTGCACTTCATAGGTGCCCTCTGAATCAAAGTTTCTCTCCTCAGGTATTTCCACTTAGAAGGATAACTTGCATGGAAGAAGAAGAACCCTGAGACATAAGATTTGCAATCTCATTCTCTTGTGTCATTAATATGCCTCTATTAATGCTGAAGTTACTTATTTATCATAAATCTCTTCAGAAATTGAAAACATTCTATCATCAGTTGACCAAAAACTGCAGTTATATAATCTACAGTATTCCTAAAGGCAGATAATTAGTTACACTTTGAAAGAAAAAAAGAAAAGAAAGTTTCCTACTTCACACAACTGGAAACAATGAAACACAACTTCACATGGCTGAAATTTATTCCTTAAGCAGAGAGATGCTTTTAAGAAGATTTTGACTTTGACCCAAATAAAGCTGTGATGAAAAAGAATGGAGCATTACTTTTATGCATGCTATTGAATTTTAATATTCTCATAAATTTGCTGCTATACTGACTCTAAATGTTTTACACTTGGCTTTTGTACTTTTTTCTTCGACTGTGTAATACAGATTGAACATTTGTTGCAATTTAATGAACAGTGCATCACAGTTCTTGAAAACGCTTTACAGACTGTATTAAATGAGGAAAGCCAAAATTATTCTCTTGTTTTACTCCTTCCCAAAACTATTCAAACATTGCAATGAGAAGTTTCCTCTCAGTGTTGGTTTGATACAAACTCATTAAGCATTTTGCAGTGAAAAAGAATCAAATCGGAAAACAAAATCTCTTAAGCTACTTAGAAACATGCCTTACTGCTAGGGAAGAGTGAAAGTATTCACTTGCCAAGATCAAAAGAGCCATTGGCAAAGCCAGAAAATGGGTTCTTGATGAGTCATTACCTACCATACCTTTCTCCTCGAAGTGAAAGGCAGAGCTTGACTCAAGGTATTAGTATGAACCAAAGAAATATTGGGATCTGTTTATCAGAAATATATGAGGAAAACTGGATGAAGTAAATATGAGCCAAGCAACAGGACAAAATCACCTAAGAATTTGGTTGCAAAGGCAGGAAGTTTAGGAGATGGTAACAACAGTGTCGTAACTCATGTAAAGGCACAAAGAATGCTTTTCAGGAAAACAAATTTCTGAGTTGGTGTAATGTGACATCAGCTAGTGCAGTAAGATTTTACACCCTCCTACAGATGTTGTGGCATGTCATTCACTAACCATCTATCTGTTCAGGAAAATACCACAGCGAAGAAAAGTTGTAGGAAAGGAAAATATCAAACATCTGCTGAAATGAATGTACCCTACAGCATTTCGGACAACTCACACATGAAAAAACATGAAAAAACATCATCTTTAGGAACACAGACCACATTTTTATCTTGTTTTAAATGGCATTGCTTTAAATTCAAAACAAAAAGGTTGCCACTTGCATAGTATTAAAATTACCATTACTCAGAAAAGGCAAATCCACTTCAATTTGTACACTGCTGGCAGCAAGGGGGAAAAGCAGAAATATTCCTTTCAGACTTGGAACAGCAACGATCTTCTTCCAATATTGATACTGTATTTTTCATAAACACTGAGTGTTTTTAGAAAGTTCCTACACAGCAAGCATTCCATGAGGAGACACCTGTGCACACCAGTCCTTTCTATCTGGACCTGGATGTCCTTTTTCAGTATTCAAACAGCTCAGATAAATAGCAGAATCCCAGGATCTTTCTGATCTTAGGTTTTCAGTTGAACTGTGCAAAACTGTGACATACATAAGTCATTAAGTGCCTGTGACACCCATCAAACTGAAAGACAGTAAGACATAACTCTTCAGAAAAAAACAGAAAAATAAATCCAATAACCTCTTACTCCTTACATAAGAATCATCAACTATGTTTCAAAGACAACATAAACATGCACACACATTCAAATGTCCAAGTGTGGATACATATTTAATCGTAGGTGCTCTTTATAACAATAAGCTTCATCAGAGGAGAGACATTGTGCCTTACTGCTGGGGAAGTATGCTTTGAAATAACTGAACTACAAACTTTTGATCAGACATCCAGGCAGCTATAATAAGCAATCTACTGCTACAGAGGAAAGCTTTACCTAGCAAGAGATCCAATAAAACAGAAAGAGAAAAACTGGAATCAATGAGAAATTAATTGTATTAGTGGACAGAAACATATTCTCACATGCGCTCAAGCTGCTGGGAAAGTAAGAAAGCCAGCAGGTTATAAAAAAGCTTTCCAAATGTCTGCTTACCCTTTCATGATCCAATCAGAGCCATCCTGTTAATCAGGTTGGATTACATCCCAGGTGTTAATTTGGCAAACAAAATAAAGGTTGATTCAGTCTGTCCCCTTCAAATATGCTGAAAACAATCTGCTACTGATAATCTTGCCATGACTACTCCTGGAAAGCCATCTGACTGATGCAGTAGTAGAAGTCTAAACTCAAATACCAATGACATAACACTTTCCTTATTCATTAATAATCTGTAAACTCCTCCTCTGCTTCCCAAGGCAGTGCTGAAACTTCAGCAGTGAAGGGAGACTATTCAGAGAGTTACAGACTCCTTTCAAATACAAATAAATAAATACTACAAGCATGACTGAAGGATTGCTGGCTTAGAAGCAGGCAAAAATTACTCACTGGCCATGAGAACCTTGTTAAACTCCCGTGATTCAGTTTAGTGAAGTCTCAGCAGCCTGATCCTTCCTAAGACATCTTCCCTACAATATTGTTGATAACAATATTTTGGTTAAGCTAAGCAATACTAGCACAACATCGCGATTTTCTATTTTGCTCATGGTGACACTGTCCACTCACAGTGGCAGGTAAAATACAGGAGAGGCTGAAGCTGGCATAGTTGGGCCAAACCAGGCAGAACAATATTCCACACCATGTAACATCAGGCTCAGCAACACAACTAGAAGACTGTAAGAAGGTAGGGGTGTCACTACGGAGAGTTCTTTGTTCCAAAGTGGTAATTTCTGAGATGTGCTGGGCATCAGTCTGCTTGTGAGAAATGGCAAGTGACCTGCTCTACATCATTTGAGGATTGGTGTGGCTCTTTTCCCTCATCATTTAATAAATTGTCTTTACCTCAACCCATGATTTTTCTTCCTTTTACTTTTCCTATTCTCTCTGCAATCCCACTGGGCAGGTTGTAGCAAACAAGTGGCTGTGAGAGTAATTGGCTGTTAGCCTCAGTCAATTCATCACAAAATATCAAGTCCTTTGGTTTTACAGTCTTTCCCTTCTCCTTTGCTGTGCCCATGCTGTTAAGCACAAGCAACATTTTGGTTTGGATCACTGTTTTCCAACAGTCTCAATTCCTGAAAAGACCACTCACAGCCAGCCAAATCCTGCATGATATCTCAACACCTAGGTACCCATAGCAGAGGTTAGGAGAAAGAAAGTCACAGAGCTCCATCCCCTGAAGCTGAATGCTCACAGCGCAAAATTCAAACTATCTGAAAGATGTGGAAACTGTTGGAGGCTTTGTTATGCCTTAGCCTCTATGTAATATAGAATCAATACATCACCTCTTTTCTTGTCCATAATCACGCTGATGATAAGGTGTAGTAAGAAACAGGTACTTACACATTAAAGCAAATGTTTAATACCTAGCATTCCTGAACATTTCCATAAGAAACATTTGATTGATAGTTACAAGGAAAACAAATGCAAAACTCTAATACTTAGTTCAATATCTAAAAGGAACTCAATTGTCCATATTAAAATGTAAACTTTCTGTGAAGATGACATTCCATAGGACTGTTATTTGTGACAGAAAAGCACTAGTCTCCATCAAGTTCTTCACACGATTTCTTTTTAGAATCAATCAGGTTGGAAGAGACCTCCAAGATCATCCAGTCCAACCTATCACCCAGCCCTAGCCAGTCAACTAGACCATGGCACTAAATGACTCATCCATTCTTTTCTTGAACACCTCCAGGGACGGTGACTCCACCACCTCCCTGGGCAGCCCATTCCAATGGCAAATCACTCATCTCTGTGAAGAACTTCCTCCTAACCTCCAGCCTATACTTCCCCTGGCACAACTTGAGACTGTGTCCCCTTGTTCTGTTGCTGGTTGTCTGGGAGAAGAGACCAACCTCCACCTGGCTACAGCCTCCCTTCAGGTAGTTGTAGGCAGCAATCTTTGAATTAGCTACAGAAGTAGTATATATGATAAACTGCAACTTCTGTGTTTGTTTATTTCACCTTCTAGAGAACCAACAAAGAAAAGTTAGCAAGTGTTCCATAATAGTGCTGTGGTAAGTTTCGTCTGCTAATGTACAATCTGTGTATCACTGCTGTCCTGTGGTTTTAGAAAAAGACAAGCAGAAAGTATTGCCTAGAACCTGGGAATACAGAATTAATGGAAAATATCATTGTACCTCAGCTTAATGAAATGACATCTGGAAGATTATGTGTCCAATAAAAAGCATATCAACAAGCCTGATGCACAGCAGAGTAGGAAAAGTATATAGTTTCTAAATGTTACCATCTGGGAGCTTTCTGCAAGAATAAATACTCTCATCGGATGGATAAATTCTGGGATTCTCTACGAGTGCAGAACACTAAGTGGCTTCCCACGGTGGCCTCATTATCTAAAGTTCTCTTAGGAGTTATTCTGCTATGTATTTCTGCTCCGTATCTTGGCAAACACTGACCTACTCCATTTACTGCCATCATGACCAGATTTCACCTAGCTTAATGAGCCGATTGCATTTTTTTCCAAACACAAGAAGCACATTTTGAGCAAAAGGAAGTGAAGGCAATAATGACTGTTTGTAACAAGGATTTCAGTTTTAAAGTGCTGGGCAGTCAACCAATGTTGATTATTCAAGTAAGTAAAAAGCAGAGGCAAGAGAAATCCTACAAACCATTTCCCCCATTCCTTCTCCCAAAACTGGTCCTAACTTTATTTTTCCTCTCTAAAGTTCATCCAGTTAAAATGGTAATTGTATCAAAAATTCTCTACCCTATGTATCTATCATGCCTTTCACTTAGCCAGAGCAACTGGGATGGACCCAACCCCCTGTTTGCACATTATTCATCCCCTCAGAGATTGAAGGGTTGAGTTGGCTGGCAGTGACCTAAGCAAAAGGCAAGTCCCTGATTTGAGACTGTTTTGACCAACACAGAGAGATAATTTTATATACATCAACTGGAGACTTTCCTTCCCCTTTAACGTTTATTAGACCAGGTCCAAAAATAGCCCCTGAAAACAAGGCTTCCCTGGGCTTGCAGAAGGAAACATAATGAAAGGTCACAGTCTGGAAGTGGTGCCAAAGCCACAGTGGCTTCATTAGATGCAGTCCCAACCTGTGGGAGACAAACTGAAGCAGCAACTTAGCTGAAAGGCAGGACTCTCTCTGTTCCTCAGCCCTCCAGCTGCTGGGGTTAGCAGAACTGACAGTAAACACAGAACCATCTGAAAATAAGGCAATTCATCAGGACATTCTGTTAACTCTACCCGTCTTCATTAACTCTCCAACATCCTTATTAAAAAGCAAGAAACAAAGGAAGGGAAGGAAACATGAGATCAAAACTTACTTTTCTCTAAAGCAACAAAGACAACAAAACACTTTGGCAGATGTATAGGACGGTCCTGCTCTGGCAGAGAGGTTGGACTCAATGATCTATGAAGGTCCCTTCCAAACCCTAATCTCCTGTGACTAATAACTGTATCTCAGTGTGTACTAGACTTAGATCTACGTCTTCTCACCTACGCATAACTTGGCCTTGGTAGCTGCCACACTGAAATGAAATCTGTAGGCCCAATTACTATCTGAATATTCTATACAGGTAACAGAGCTACTAAGGTCAATTGTGCCTTACTAATGCAGTCAAATACAGGTTATGAAAAGCTGAGACTACCAGAAAAAGGGGAGAAGTTATCAATGCTTATGTGTCAGGATGATGAGGCCAGTCTTTTTTCAGTGGGACCCAGTGACAGGCCAAGAGGTAACAGCACAAGCTCGAACATAGGAAGTTTCATCTAAATGCGAGGAGGAACTTCTTTACTTTGAGGGTGATGGAGCACTAGACCAGGCTGCTTAGAGAGGTGGTTGAGTCTCCATCTCTGGAGTCATTCAAAACATGCCTGGATGTCATCCTGTGCAATACTTTTGTTTTGCATTTTGCCAAATATTAAAGCCCTGAAGTTTCCTTCTTCTGTCTCCTTCATTGTAGGCAGTATCGTACAGTATGTACAAATATATTCCAAAGGAACTCGGGCATGCTATTACTTCAGCTAAAATAAAACAATTAATTTATATATAAGGTATTTCAGAATGCTACTTCTAGATCAGTGATGCTTTTTGGAGCTAATAGCAGGAAATTGTCATATACCTCATGCAATTTATTTCTAAACAGAGGAAATTAAAAAAGAACAGTGATTGCTATCCAATTTTTAAATTCATGTAATGCAAGCAATGGTGCTAACAGTAGATAAAGGCATGTTTTCGTGTAGAAGTATTAAAACAGCTAGAAAGGCTATCATCTCAAAGGAATGACTGCTAGTCACAGGGAGGGATAAAAATTAGCACAATTTCTCAAAAAAAAAAAAATAGTTTTTTTTTTCTTCCTTAATAACATGTAACAGCAGCGTCAAAGTCACGTGTTGTACACAGAGAATAATGCAGCTCATAGAACTCATGGATCCTTTTTAGGAACTTCAGAATTGGATTTAGACTGAAATTAGATTGCAAACAAAATTATTTCCAAGACTTCTTAAACTCAAGCCCACCTCAATGAAAAGCTGACATTTCAAAGGTACCAACTACTCCAACTGCTCACTGGCAAGTCACTCATTCCACAAGACTTTTCTCAAATGAAAACTGAAATTATCAGTAGAGAGCTACTACAGAAAATCATAAAGAATCATGGAATGGGCTGGGTTGGAAGGGACCTTAAAGAACACTTAGTCCAACATCCCTGCAGTTAGAAGATCAGGTTGCTCAACACCCCATCCAATCCAGCCTTGAACAGTTCTAAAGATGGGCCACCCACAAGCTCTCCAAGCAACCTGTTCCAGTGCCTCTAGGCATTTGCCAGTTTGCTAACTGATGCCTTCAATCACATTGCTTACAACACATACAAAGTTTGTTTCCAAAAGGCTAACCTGTGACATTGATTACATTTATATTCTCTATCAACAGAAACTAATCCTTTAATCAGTTTTGAAGAACTTTAGAAAAGTAAATGGTGTACTTTCATTATGGCTCATTCTTCATTCTTCATCACCTGTGCCCAAGAGCTTCCATACAAAAAACAACCCCAATCCTTAAAGGAATAGAGTCCCTTCAAGAACTAATTTACTACCCAGCCACCGAGTTTTATTTCAAGACGTACTAAATATCTTAAAAATTAAGATCTAAAAAAAAAATTAATCTAACAAAAAGAATTTCTGTGCAAATGCAATCATAGTTTATACACACTAGTACAAGGATAGAAAATGTAGTGGTTAAAAATGGAACATATTGGCAAAAACTCACAATGGAGTAATATATCTTTTTTTAAGCAATCTGCCTTAACAGGTATTCTGCCATAATAAATATACTATCAGTGTCCCTTATGTGCATGCAGCATGTGCAAAAGTCATGCAGCCGAACACGTTGACACTTCAGTGGGAGGTCAAATTATTGTTTTGGCACCTCTGTCACGCCTGTCATTTCAATTCCACTTTATCAAATTACAGATTGCTAGATAGAGCTGGATTAAGGGGAAAGACAGACACACACACACAGAGGAGCAATTGGCACCACTTCACTTGTGAAATTCCATAATTGCATGTCAGTGACAGAAAGAACAAGAGAGCAGTAATAGTGCTGACATTATGATCATTCAAATACTATGAAACTTTCTAAGCTGCATGCCAGGAAATGCACTGGATTTCTGACTATTTCTTCATATTAGAATGACCAGTATTTATTAGGCTGACTAGTGCTGTGTGTTAAATACTAGGGCAAATTTCAGCTACCTGGTTTTCATTAAGTAGTGCTTTCATTTTAAAAGAACATAAATTAAGACAAAAGAAAAGAAAAATCCTTTGATTTAAAATAGTATCATTCGAAGTAATACCAATAACAATAAATGGAATCTAAACAACTTAGATCATGGGTTTGAGTCAGCTTTCTGAGCTTTAGGGTATGTGAGGTGAACAGATTCTGAAGTAAAAGCAAGGTGGAGGAGTCAGTCATGGATTTCAAGTAACTTTTCTGGTATAAAAGAATACACCTCCTTTCACAGACATGCTTCTTAAAAAAAATATTTCCCTTTTGTGTAAGGTTTGAAAACTTTCAGCTTGGTATCAAGGAAGACTCCATAAGCAACACGTACATCTGATTTACACAATCAGACATGTCAGTGGGAAACTCTGGAATATGTGACAGGTCTCTACTATTCTTAGAACAGTTTGTTAGACGTGGCACTTGGTGCCATGGTCTAGCCTTGAGCTCTGTGGTAACGGGCTGGACTTGATGATCTATGAGGTCTCTTCCAACCTTGGTAATACTGTGATACTGTGATACTCTCACTTCTGGGTTACTCCCCCTTGATTCTGCATTCTATGGTCAGTCCTCTATACCACAAAGATCTATCATGGAGATGTGGTCCTACCATCTGATGGTTCAAGAACCCTCCTTACTATTTGTTCGATGCTTAAAGAGGCAGAAGAAACAGGAATCATTTGTTCACTCTAGCGCAGACACCAGAAGGCTCATTAATGTTCAAAATTCCTTAGATCCCTCTGGGTCTACATCCAAAACTAACTTAAGACACTTTTTTACCCAACCACTGGAGTCAGTCATCTTCTCTCATCAAAAAATAAATATTTTAATGGGAGCAGAAACATATCTCCAAACTCCACAAAACAAAGCAGAGCACACGATGCCTTCAGAAGGGAATACAAATAATACTAGTTCATATCCAATGCCAGGAGGCTCCTAAACCACAGGAAAAAAAAAAAAAAGATATTAAAATGAAAAGAAATTGTATATATCTACATCTTAGGTATCATGCTGGTAAAATACAGGTTTGATAGATGGACCATTCAGTGGACAAAGAACTGGTTTGATGGCAACACCCAAAGTGTGGCTGTCAGTGGGCCCATATCCAAGTGGAGGCCAGTGACAAGTGAAGTCCCTCAAGGATCAGTACTGGGAATAGTCTTGTTAAACATCATTGTTAGTGACATGTACAGTGATATTAAATGATGACACCAAGCTGTGTGGTGCAGCTGACATGCTGGAGGGAAGAGATGCCATCCAGAGGGACCTTGACAGGCTGGAGAGATTGGCCTGTGCCAATTTCATGAGGTTCAACAAGATCAAGGGCAGGGTCGTGCATTTGGGTCAGGGCAATCCCAGGCACTGATACAGGCTGAGCAGCGACTGGCTTAATAGCAGCCCTGAAGATAAAAGGCTTGGTACTGGCAGATGAGAGGCTCACTATGAGCCCTCAGTGTACACTTGCAGCCCATAAAGGCAATTGTATCCTGGGTTGCATCTACACTGCTCTCATGAGACCCCAACTGGAGTACTGTGTCCAGTTCTGGAGCCCCTATTACAAGAAAGATCTGGATGTGCTGGAATGTGTCCAGAGAAGGGTCATGAGCATGATTGGAGGGCTGGAGCACCTCTCCTGTGAGGCCAGGCTGAGACAGTTGGGGTTGTTCAGTCTGGAAAATAGAAGGCTCTAAAGACACCTTACCGTGGCCTTCTAATATGTCAAGGGAGCCTAGAAGAAAGCTGGTGAGGGATGGTTTAGGGTGTCAGGTACTAGGGGGAATGGATCCAAGCTAGAGCAGGGTAGATTTAGATTAGATGTTAGGAAGAAGTTCTTCACCATAAGGGTGGTGAGACACTGGAACAGGTTGCCTAGGGAGGTGGTGGAAGCCCCACCCCTGGATGTTTTTAAGGCCAGGCTGGATCTGGCTCTGGGCAACCGGTTCTAGTAGAAAGTGTTCCTGCCCATGGCAGGGGGGTTGGAACAAGATGATCCTTGGGGTCCCTTCCAACCCTGACAATTCTGTGATTCTGTAGCTGAATCAGTCCTTTAATGACTCTTCTTATCAGCTCTTTACTACTTGAAAACCTTATTAATACCCTCCCACAGTAACCTAAAGAAGAATGTTAAAGAAATTGGATAAATTTCCTTCTTGATAAGAAGACAACAATTGTCACTTAGAACTTTCATGGAAAATATATTTGTGAAATATATTTGTAATGTTGTTCTGTTGTTTGGGTTTTTTTTTTCTCTCCTCCTTTGGTCTCAGACTCGCTTTGTAACCTTGCCCGTCTCCCCTTCACACTTCTATTTCCCCATATGTAACTTGAGCAATATAAACGTAAGTACTTTCCTCATAGGTGTTGTTCGTGAAGTACTTTGAGATCCTGACAGAAGGTACTAAAAAAAATTTAATTATAAAATATTTTCCACTGCAGGTGCAGAAAAGGAAAAGCATTGCTGCCTGTACCACATCCCACAGAAGGTAATAGAGAGTTATGAAACATTATGTCACTACAGGGAAATTTTCGAACTTACTGACCTATCATGTTATTGGCCTAATGCATACCCATAAAGTCTATTGCTCTCATAAAGCCTCTGCACTCTGAGCTCAAAAGTGGTAAATTTTCAAGTCAAGATTAATCTCAAAAACATTCTCTCCATGAGCTACTATACTTCTCAAGAAGAGAAAATGAAGCAAGGTATCCTGAGTGACCTTGAGCCACCAAGCTAATAACACTTAGCTGCTAGTTAACGGTCAGCATTATGCTGCCTGCAAGGAATACTGAAGAGAATGTCATTGCACATTACAGCAAAAGTGAGTCTATTACTGAAAAGAGTAAGCTGAAATAAAACAAAATTGAAGAAGCTAAAGCTGAAGAATAAAACATTTCTAGCACAGTTAGCCAGAACAGAAAGGTCATTGTAAGTTAATGTTCTGTTCAGTTTTCAGTGTCTCGCCTTTCCAATTCAGATGGAAAGGCAACAAAAGGGAAGATAACTTCATATCAAGAAGCTGGGTTTCACAGTATTGCCATGAATTAATTTGATGATACGACAAATGCCATTGCAGAGTAAAACAAAATATTCCCTTTGTGCTCTGTTCAGATCTCAAAGACAGCAGGACAGGGAGAAATCTTATTTCCTTTTTTCTCTCTCTTTTTTTTTTTTTACTACTTCTCTTCCACATAAGTCTCAAACAATCAAAACAACTTCTGACCAACCACCATCATTTAGTTTGCCCCCAACACACACAGTTATATTAAAAAAACATGGGTAGAAGAGGAAACAAACAAACAAACCATCACCCTTGCAAGAGCAAGACCTCACACTGAAAAACACCCCAAGGTTTGAAATCATGACTCAAACTCCAAAACATCATGCAACTAGCTTCGGAAATCAATGTAGTTTTACAAAAATCTTGTGTGTTTGAGAGTTTCTATCTATGAAAAATTAGGACTTATGATTGTCTGGAAAGCAAAGCTGAGATATGTCCACCATCACATGATTCACTAAACATCAAATATTGAGATGTTCAGAAAGAAGATACAGTCAAAACAAAAAAGAGTTGAGTGTGACAAACAGAAAAGAACACCAGCGAGGTAGCGAATGAGTCATGTGTACACATCTGGATCCACTGCTGGAAATGGGAAACACAGAATCATACAGGCTAGTTTCAGCAGAGTCTTGATTACCTGTCACCTGTTCTGAAACCTGAGGGCTTTTATCCTTGCAGAAAATGTAAGCAGAATCTTACATAAAAAGGTCATCTGAAGTAACAATGGAAGGAGAGACAGCTAATAGCAATCAAGTGGTTAGGACGATTAAAAGCTATTTTGCAATTTATAGAATAATAGATTTCAAAATAATAACTGCAGTTATTAAATTTTAGTTTGCCATCAGGAGGTTCTTTAGCCATAACTACACAAATTCCTACTGAAGTTAGAGATCAAGAAACTTCAGGGAAAAAGAACAAAATAAAAGGCACCTTGCAGTTTTATATTTTGTTTTTAACTGGGAAAATTATCCATTAATTACTAATTATATACTTCATTAGTAGTATATTTCATTATGGAAGTGCAAATTATTAGATACTAATGATGCATGTCCTAATTGCAGTACTTTGTCTTGATTTCCACCTAGATGAAATGAAAATATTTACTTTGGTTTAAGTTCTATGAATTACATGAAGTTTTTAATTTATGCTTTCAATATAGGTGAAACAACACATTATTATTAACCAAGATGGATGTATCTTTATTTGTTGATCCAGCTACATCCCTGGAATGTAATGTGAATCTGCCACTTAAATCCAGTGGAAACTTCAGGTTTAGGAGCAAACACAGGGAAAAGATGAATCGTATCATATAACCTTCAATAGGTATTTATTACATTTTGGTTCTTCCAAAATGCTTCAACAAATTAACAAAAATAAAAAGATCAGTTGGAAGGGTTGCTGGACCGTTCTTTAATTCCAGTTTCTGCATCTGGAAACTACAACACTGAACAGACTGCCATTGCTCTTGGATAAAAACTGCAGAACCATAGAATCGACCAGGTTAAACAAACAAACCAACCAAACCAAAACCACAATCCAAAACCTAGCAAGCCTCATGCCTGTTGTTACTGCAGTGTTTGTAAGGCAAGAACAGAGGAGTTTGTAAACCTGAAGAAATGTCTGTATGCATCAGTAGTTACAGTCAAAAGGATAAGAAGTTTGTTAGCACTCAGCACTGCAGTGTTGGTAACCTACTCATCTCCAGCTCTTCAACTTTAGCAAGATACTAAGAGAAACAGAGAGGCTCTCATGGATTCACAGCAAGTTTGGAGACTGTGACCTTACCTTTATGCCACTGCTTCTAAAAGCAAGAAGGAAGAGGAGAAAGCATAACAGGCAAGCAAAGTAATAAAGCATAGGATAACATGGGAATCTTGTGATCTTTCATTTCACTTCACTTCCTCAGATTTAGGGCTGGGGTTGCCTCAGAAAAAGGTCAGATCAGAGATTCAGCATTGGATGATGTGCCCCTTTCTGGGGTCTGATGGCTGGGTTAGTCCTGATGGCAAATGACTGAATAAAGATAGCTTCAAACTCAGAGCAATCACTGAGGCCAAGAAAAAAGTATCAGATAAATAACTTCCATAATTTATACTGAGGTAGAAATCATCCTGTCATAAAACAATGAAGAAAACCCTAGTTTACTGGCAAGAGATTGATATATCTGCTTGATAAAAAGAAGGCTGCAATAGAAGGAAAAAGAAACACAATGCATACATTGATAAGATTGCAGTTCAAATCCGTCAGGCCCTTGATAACTTTTCCCGTTATTCAAGCAATAAAAAGAACCTTTTAGTTATGCAGTTTTAGTAGCTGCTACCCGCACCAGAAGTCAGATCTTGGTCTTTAGGATTAAGGTCCCAAACTGCATCTTAGCATAATATAAAATAACATGTCCCTTTTATGAAACTAGAGGGTTTCATAAAAGGCCATGGTCAGACCTTGAAGCCTAAACAGCCTAAGCCTCCCAGTAATGAGACACAGCTGATCTTAGAGATTTTTACATTAGATGTCCTGCTCTCAACACATGCACAAACTCAGTGATAGCTTGAGACAGAGGTACGCTGCACACATTTAGTAATCTAAACTTCAACTCTAGCTCCACATGGTAAAATTTCACTAGAAAAAATAAAAAGAAAACCAATATTAAAACCAAACAAGCTAACAAACAAAACAACAACAACCCACAATAACAACAAAACCAACACAATCCTCACTCTCTTCAGTGGGAAAATTCTTGTGGTGGTAGACTTGATGGGGCAAACATGGGCTTATCGATGCCCAGATATGTTTGCCTGCCCCTCCCCTTCCCCCTCTCTTCTGTGCTGGGGAAGCAGCCTTGGGAGGGTAGGGTGAAAGCCCTGGCTTTGCCTGATTTGGTGAGGCCTGGCAAAGTGCCGTTCTGATTGGCTAATCAATGTCCAATGCCCCACTAGTTGTGGGCTGGATATTGATAAAAGGGATGAGACACCTCAAAACATCCTGTCTGCCCCTGAAAGTCTTCCTGCTACGACTACAAGTCCTGGAGATATAGAGATTGTCCAGAGGAGCCACAAACAAGGTCAGAGATTGTTGGCCTCCTTTCAAGAGAAGCCTGAGAGAAACCAAGTCTCAGCGGCCAATGGGACAGACTTTCACATGCTTTGGGTACTGTCTTATTTATAATTTTGTGAGTAAATACTTAAAAGCCTCTTCTAGTATAATATTTACGTTTGCCACTTTAAGAAATAAGTGATCTAGTTTTGCCTGTGCCCTGCATGTATAGATTTCTAACCTGTGCAGTTTTTGAACTTGTGAATAAGGTTCTGGTGAGTTTTAATGCTAATAAACAGTTTTCATAGTTATTAACAATCATCATCTGGATATAAAAATTAATACAGGTTATTAATTTTGCATAATCCTCCACAATTCTGAACAAAAATATCTATATAATCCGCTATATTTGCTTACTGTTCTTGTAACTGTCTCACAATGAGGTAGTTCTATCATGCTGATACACACTGAAGTAAAACATTTAGGGATGACTTCATCTAAATTCAATATATTCAACCTGCCTTCACATAGAGGACTTCAGCAAGAAAAGAGTAGGAAAGGCTGTTTGGAAACTACAGCATAGTTTCTCTTCTAGTCACAGTCATAGTTCAGTACCTCAATAAGCTTCTGCACAGCACAAAATAATTCCTGAAACTGATGAAAATCACTGACATTCTGAAGAACCTTGTGATTTTCACAAAGCAAATGAATTGTGCTTTCCTGCATGAACTTCACCAGCATTTATATGACTCTGTTTTTTTTAAAGTTTTGAACTATCATGAACAAGTGAAGTGCTTTAGGTACAGCACTGTTTCCTAAAATGCCTTTTTATAGTAAAAAGACCAGGTGCTATTCATTCCTTTTTATTTTTTAGAAGTAGGAGCTGCTGAATGTTTATACACAGAATCAGCAGCCAAAAGAAGTTTTGCAAGTTGAGTAATAAAGCATCAGTATCACACAATATAGCATATTTAAACTGATGTGAAATTGAGCATGAAGACCTACTGTTTCCAAACAAACTGAGAGCATGATCTTGTTAGCTGCTAGAAGGCAGCTTTCAGCACTGCTCATTGCACAATGAAAACTTCATTAAGTTTTAATTCAGGAATTCCTTCTAAAAATGGAACTTTTTTCAAGGATATTCAAACATGCATGCCATAACTTAGCATTTTTTAAAAAACTATCACGGTGAAGAAGACACCCAAACACAATTTGCCCATGGGAAATAAAACTGGAAATAATATAAAATAAACTTGTTTTAAACATCAACTATTTGGAAGGAGGGAGTGCGGGGAAATCAGTATCAAAGATACTGCTTATAAAGCAAGGAGAAGCAGTCCTTATCCTGGTACTTTACAAATATTTAACATGGTATAATAATAACATCAAGAAAGACATAACAGTATTTATGTTACTAACGGAAACTGAGAATAGGAAGTGCAATGCCTTTTAAGATGTTTATAGTTCAATAAAATTAAGATTATAATTCCCCTCTCAACAAGCAGTTATTCAAATTCCTAAGAACATTCAACTGAGTAAGCCTACTTTGTCCCCACTGAAGTAAAAATTCAACATTAAGAAGTTACTGTTAGAAAACTTTATAAACCACCATAAAATAATTTCATACAGTTTCATTACATTAAAATAATCATCCAGACAAACAAACAAAACCACTTTAGAGCTGTCTGAAAAAATTACATTAAAACAAGCCACTTACTTTTCTGTCCTCAGTTTCTACGCAGGAACTGCAATCTGCTTTAGTATCCTGAAAAGACAAACAACAGAGAAGATTATCACAAAACATACTTATCAGGGTTGTGGGGATAACTCTGGAGGAATAAAGGGCATTGACACCTGAAAAGTAGGTTTCTCAACCTATTACATTTTATTGAACTTTTATCTCTGCATATTTAGATGCACAGTGTTTAATATTATGGCTTTACATCCAGTTTATTAAAACTTATCACAAGCATAAAGCTAAATATAGGATTTAAATGTCACACACACACACACACACGATCTAATTCAATATAGTATAGTCAGCTTCTAAGACAAACATGATCTCTGGTTTACAGCATATGTTTGCTTTATCTGCTTGCTTCTTCAGGAAAATTTAATTGCTCACCCCTTTGGGTTTTTTTCTTCTTTTTTCTCTTTAGTGATGGCAGCTTGAAAAAAAAATGAAGGTAAACTTCAGAGAAAACAGTTGCTCAAACTTCTGCCTATTGTCAAGAGTGCTAACTAAAACCTGCTATGTTGATATTCGCATCTGAATCTCAATGCAACATGCAAGAACCAAGCATCAGCTCAAAACAAGCATGTCTGTATGTATGTGTGTGTATATATATATATATATATATATATATAGGTATGCCCACATATATTTTGGACTTCAGCAGTCAAACAAACAATCTTACAACCTAATGACACTCAACATGCTCTTTTTAATCCTAAAGTATCTTGGCTGTCCTTGAACCTTTGGAGTTTGCCAACACACGTGAAGACGTGCAGAGATGACCTCTATCAAAAAATATCTCATTTCTTTCTCACTACTATCATTTATTTCTCACTACTATCCCTTAGGACAACACAGTACTAAGTGGAACTAAACAAAACAAACGTCTACAATGTAATGACTCGAAATACAAGTGACCTATTATGATTTTAACTTTGCTTTCAACTTGACTTTTCTAGTGAGGGTATTCTTGGAAGCTAGTTTTGCTTACATACTGCAGCTCTAGAGATTTCTATCTGATGAAAAAAACATATATAAATGAGGGACTTTTTTTTTTCTTCGTCATAACCCAGTACTTCCAGCACCTCTCACTGAGGCTAGAGCTATTCTCAGCAGATTTTACATTATTGGGTAGAGTTTACTTGCTATAAAAATCTTGAGAGCTAATAGCAGCTCCTACTAAAAATGAAAGCAAATATAAAATGAAGAGATTATGCCTCTTCCACACTATGACTACTCATCTTAAATGAAGGACCATTATTGTTTCAATGCCAAAGACTTCGTACCTATGTCATCTACCTATAAAAGTTTAAAAAGTAAAATAATTCAATGAAGTAAGATGAATTGAGGTTTCCTTTAAAAAAAAGTGGTTTCATTCAGAGCAAGACATAGTAAAGAGGTTTTCATGAGGCATATCAAGTTCTTTGTCACTTCTGAAGCAGTATATTTGCAGCAACAGAAATCTCTGTTATTCTAGATAGTTTCATATATGAATTGGTGCTTCAAATACCCTTTATATTGAAAACACTTTTCAAGGAAAAATAGACTCTATTTTGTGGAATGTAACACTCAAAAGATTTCTTTTCAAGTGTGACTTACTGGCAGCCAGACAGTTTCTCACCATGTCTCGTCTCTTATTTGTTAGATCAGAAAATACCATCCCTGCCTACAGGCTGACTTCCTGAGCTTGTTTTCGTGAGTAATTGAGGAAAGAACAATCCAACTTTTTTGCTATTAAAGTAATTAACTATAAAAGGCAAACAGAATTATTACGTACACACTCTGCTCCAATGGAGCAAGAGGAAAGACGGGAGTGAAGTTATTGAAGTATTCCCTCAATCGGTTCCGTCTGTAGTATCAGGAATGGTCAGTAGGTGGAAGCAGATAACCTTGCAAAATCGTGTCAACTTCCCCATGGAAAGCTCAATCTGTTGCAAAGGCCAGGTTGGTCAGGTATTTTACACCTATCTTTGGCATCCCAACAAGTGCTAACACAAATTATGTCTTCTCTTCACAACACTGGGTTCCGATTTCATAAAACTTGTCTAAATTTAGAAATAAAAGGGTTTGGATTTCTTCCACATTTGAAAATTTCAGAAGTTAAATAGATTCCTAGATAATTGATATGAAACAAGATAGGAATATATATTGCAAAATCTAAAAGTACATAGTTAAATTCTAGGTTATTGTTTTCTCTGGATTTTTTTTTTTATTAAGTGGTTAAAGTGTGTAAAGACCAGAATCATTTAAGATGACAATCTTTTCCACTGCCCACTAACCATATTTCATTATTGCTGCTAACAAACAGGCAGCCAGCAAAAGAATTCATTTGAATTTCATATTAGTTCTATTTTATCATTCCCAGAGAACAAATTAATAACACAGTAATATTTACTGAAGAAGAAAAGAAATGAAAAATGAAACCTTAGAATGTGACATTCAAGTGTTTACTAAGGCTGTTCCCAGTAACTTAAGGACTCATGCTGAAGCCTCATCAGATTATTTAAACCAAACCCAGGATTTCAATGGGTACGAGAGCCACAAAGGAAAGAGTTTTCTTAATGAAAGTGTAGGTCCTCTGTTAACTCACATTTCTGGAACAACAGAGGCTTGTGTCCATGCTGCAAGCACAAACCAGGAGATGGTTGGGTTGTCTGCATCTTTTTAGGTACCCTCAGGACAGCCTCCAGGCTGGCTGACTAGAGTCAAAAAGGAAATCCATCTGATCAGGGATTTAAAATCAAGCTTCTCAAGACTACTTATATCTAGCTAAAAGCAGATAGACTTTAAGAGGATGGTTTACAACACTTCTGGAAACTGAACTGACAAATTTTGTAATAAAAAATGACCACTTGTAAAAATACTGCTGTACTTTTAATGTGGATTTGAAGGGACTCTTGTGTGTGCCCTCCCACACATCCACCCACCCTCCGGCTGTGGAAGTGGATATTCAGCCTCTTCTTTCTTCTGATTCTACTATTGTGCTTAGGTTCGTTTACAATTTTCAAGGCTATCAAGAGCAGAAAACTGTTTTTTTTCTTATTTATCTTTTCTTTTTTCCCAAAACCAAACAAACACTTGACTTTCTCATTAATAAAGATTTGTTTGAGGGAAGATGTACTGCTTGCTCGTAGAGCTTTATGGACTGGAGTTGGGAAACTTTTCCACTTCTTTTCTTCCTTGTTCTCTCACATTTTTGAGTTATTTGTCCTTTTGTTAAAGACACTCTAAATATTTAGAGATGCAAGGACACATCACAGCACAGAAAGTAAGACTTTGTGTGCCTCACAACTCACCTACTTTCTCCAAATCTGTGTTTTCCTTAGTCTAGTGATCTGAACTTACTTGAATGTAAATCTTCTGCCTGTGTCCTTAGATGGTAACAACTTCACAAAACAACAAAATATGCAGCACTATCAGAAAGGGCATTTCCGAAGCCTGTGCTGCCATTCAGAGAGACCTAGACAGGCTGGGGAGTTGGGCAGGGAAAAACTTAATGAAATATGGCAAGGGCAAGTGTAGAGTCTTGCATCTGGGAAAGAACAAACCTATGGACTAGTACAAGTTGAAGGATGACCTATTGGAGAGCAGCTCCTGGGAGAAGGCCCTGGGAGTCCTGGTGGACAGAACAATAATCACGAGCCAGCTATGTGGCCTTGTGGCCAGAGCCAATGGAATTAGAGAGGTTCTCCCCCCACAGATGTGTATGAAAGATGAATGCGTAACACAACTTATAACATTTGGAAGAGAGAGTTGCCAAAATAATCTTGAGACAAAAGACTGGTGAAACAAGAAGTTAATTTATGAATGGGTTTGCATCAAAAAAAAACCAATGAAACAAACAAAACAAAAACCAAACAAAAAAACCCCGAGACACACCACCAACAAGAAATCAACAAAGAAACAAACAAAAACACCAGTTTCTTCTTCTTCTTTTTTTTTTTTTAAACAAGAAATTAACAAGCTCACCAACTAAACACATTTTTCCTAAGGTTATTATCTTTATTAGTCTCATAATCTGCAATTTTTCACTCACTAGACAGGTTAAGCCATCTATTCAGCAGAGAAAATCCAATAGGAATGAGGCATCATACCATGAATTTCAGAGCTGTCTAAGAATAAAACATCAAATGAACCTTTATCACTCTCAATTTCCCTCAAGTCTGAAGACAAAGCTTTTCTACTGAAATATACCAGTCATGAGCTGAGCCTTCAGTTTCAGGCTGCAGGCTCTCTACCATGCTGGCTAAGATGTTCATCTACCTTATCATCTTGTCTCACACTGCAGTGCCAGCACTGTCTCCAGGACACAGACCCTCTGAGGGGCTCACTCAGACTGCCAGGAATGGAGTCATAAAGAAGTGGTGGTCTTCGAAGGTGTATAATGTCTTCTGCTTTGTACACACAACACATGTAGACATCAGCACCGCCCTACCCCGGCAGCCTGGGTACAAAGCCTAATGTGTGGTAAGTTTGAAAAAAAAACAGCAATAAAGAATATTGAGATAGAAAAGCTGATTTTAGGCCATTTAACAGCCATGAAAGTTTTATCTTATGAACTTATCCACTCTGGGCTTTGAAAGGTCTCAGTCTTCTGGCCTCTGAAGCATCCTGATGCAATTCCACTGTTTAAATGTAGATTATTATAGAGAAGTATACCGTTCTCTTTGGTTTTCATTTGCTAATCAAAATGTGAATGGATGTAAATGGTTCTTCTTTTCACCAGGGAATGAGTACTCCTGCCAATGTTTACAATGCTTTCCAGAGTGTCTCTCACAAACCTTACCACTCATACCAACACATCTCTTACAGTCATAAGAAGAATCCTTCATCTTTTTCGTGGTATACTGAAACTATTTGACATTCGATAAAATTTGAATGTTCCAGTGTAATTAATAATGGAGGTGCTGTGCTGACCCATGAAATAAACTTCCATTTATCTTGCCAAATCTAGTGGCATTAGTGGTTTAAAAAAGGCAGAAAAGGACAAATTTCATATTCAGAATCATACAATCAACCAGGATGAAAGAGATCATCCAGTCCAACCTATCACCCAGCCTTAGGCAATCAACTAGACCATGGCACTAAGTGCCTCATCCAAACTTTTCTTGAACACCTCCAGGGACAGCGACTCTACCACCTCCCTGGGCAGCCCATTCCAATGGCAAATCACTCTCTCTGTTACGAACTTCCTTCTAATGTCCAGTCTATACCTTCCCTGGCACAACATGAGACTGTCCTGCTTCGTTCTGTTGCTGGTTGCTTGGGAGAAGAGACCAACCTCCGCCTCATTACAACCTCCCTTCAGGTAGCTGAAGACATTAATGAGGTCACCTCTAAGCCTCCTCTTCTCCAAGCTAAACAACTGCAGCTCCTTCAGCCACTTCTCACAGGGCTGTGCTCCAAGCCCCTCACCAGCTTCATCACCCATCTCTGGACATTCATCTCTCTTGAATTGAGGGGTCCAGAACTAAACACAATACTCAAGATGTGGCCTGACCAGTACTGAGTGCAGGGGAAGAATAACCTCCCTTGTCCTGCTGGCCACAGCATTTCTGATATAGGCCAGTTTCCCAGGCTCTTTTCTCAGGAAGCCTGGAGTCTATAGCATAGTCTCTGACCTGGTTCCTCTTGATTCTCAGCCTTGCAGAGGTGCTTTTTATAAAGTTTCACTTCCAGTATGCTTCCCAAGCTGCACAATTTACAACAAAGTTTCAAGAGCTAAAACATTGATTACATCAAAACCAACTTTTGATGGAGTGCAAACAGAGCTGTTCCCGATGAATTAATTACCTTCAACCCTTGGTAGCTGCACACATTTCCCTTGAATTACAAAGCTGTCAGAATCGCATTACAGCAGAAAAAGATATTTCTTCCTCTTTCTGTGTAAACCAGACTAATACACTTTTATGTGATCTGGTCAATTTTTTTAATCACTTTTTGGCAAGACCAATCTAAAATTTATGATGGTGAAATACTGAAACTTTCCTTTAAAGACTGAACACAAATCTGAATGTTAGAGAAAAATAACCGATGACTTTTCTATGGAATCTTAGATTTAGAACCTTCTGCTAATCAATCCTACTATAATTTACCCTAAGATGGGTACAAGGAACACAGGCTGACAGGTGAAATATGCTTCCTATTTTGCTGTTCAGATAACCATTAACAATAACTACAATAGAGCACGTGAATTATAAAAGACCAGATGCTCATTGAGCTGGAAAATCCAATACTCCTCACCAAGGCAGGGGTGGGGGGCAAGCTATTAAGAAAATTGTGTCTCAACTAATAGTACTCTAGACAGTATGCCAACTTGGCAAACAATGTGCCCATAAGGTACTTCTCTTTTCTTTATTGATGCAAGAATCTTGTTAGGCATAGGTCTAATTGTACTAATAATTATTAAAATGAATTGAAACAATCACTGTTTTAATGCAAGTAGGCTGAGACTTTTCTCACAAATTCTGCTCTCTAATTTTTTTCAATATTTTTTTTTTTAAGCCCACATCAGAGAAAGTGTTTCTTCAGTGGGTTTCCTGCCATTCAACCAGCTTCTGATCTTATTGATACATGGGCATCAAATCATTAACAAACCCTCACAACAGCTGTGCACTCCTAACACTTGCATTTCTCTTTGCCTGTAAGACAAATTTTAGGGCTGAAATCTTAACTACAGCTTAGATGCTAAAAGCTCCAATTCAAACTGAATCATTGCTGTATTCAAACAGGAAATGAGAGATTAGATGGTATCGTGGCAGTGCTCTGACTTTATTGCACTGATTGCTACCATACTGATGTACTTTTATGTGGTGATCCAAAACATGAGGAACTAACATGAATACACTTAGCAGATGAAGGTCCTCATTCTTTTCTACAGTAAGACCAAATGCTTACATTCCTTCATTAAATGCCAAGAAAACTCATGGGCTTTGTATATTTTAACTGAATATTATCAAACTAGATGATATTTTAACAGTAAATTCAATAACATCAGCACTAAGTCCCCTAGGTCTCATTTGCTTCAACAGTGCCTTTACAAAGTGAAAACAGGACTACAATACCACTGAAGAAGAAAAATACTACTATGCCTTGTCAGAGCTGAACACAAACACAATTGGTGTACTATCATGCACCAAAACAGAACTGATGTTCTTTAAAATATATACACTTAAACACATACATATTTAAGTGCTTTGCTCATTTGCTGAAGTAAGGGTCTTAAATGGGCTTTATTTGGTTAGAATAAAACATATTTTTATTAGAATAGAAAATATTAAGTATATTTATAAGATATTTTGCTGGAAATTCTGATTTTTTTTTTAGGAATAATTACAGGTATATTAGTATAAAATCAGGAAAAGAGGATTTTTGGTCACTGCTTTCATATAGTGGCACTTTCAGGTTCTGTATACAAAGGGTATCCTTAAAAACGTTTGAGTCACACAAGCTCCCTTTTGTATGATTTATTGCCTCATGGAAGAAATGTTACAAATCCCAAAGCAAGAAAAAAAATCATTATTAAAGCAAATATGAAGGTTGTTAGGCTGACCAATGTTAACTGAAGAAATGCTGATACAGGCTGTTATTTCCCTTTGGAATTTCTGGTACACTGTGGAATTGCAGTCATACCTGTTATATGTTTTAAAAGGTGCTTCTTAAAACTGATTGACACTGAAGAATTTTGAAGTAAAATAATCCAAGATGTGCTAACAGTTTTGTTTCCTTGTTTGCATGGCTTTAAATTCCTACCAACTGCATCATATTCCTTTTTTGATGCTTGTGAATTTTTGGCTGCTTAAACTGGCTAAATATGCGATTTCATCATTGTTTTCAGTATGTTCAAAAAGTCATCCAAAAACTGTGGCTAATTTTACAATACAAATACTGAAAATCATCATCATTTACACTGTGATTGCTCTCACTAAGCCTAATGATTATTAATAATGCAGCCAGAGAAACAAATTTTATAATATAATGTGATAAGAAAATGATATTTAGTAAATTATACCAGATATTTTCCCACTACTAATATTTTGTTCACCACATCAGGCCAGAAAAATCCATTTATTAACGTGGCATAATGATACAATAAAGCTGAGATCAAGCTGATGTTCAAGAGATCTAAACAAGCTTCACAAAAGCAGATCCAGTGCAAGGTTTTCTACAAGATGAATGCCAAGATTCTGTATCAGAGAAACGTCTGTACTGGGCAATTCAGAATGCTAACATCTTAAATGTAATTACCAAATGAAGGTTCAAAAGACCAAGTTAGCTCATATCCAAGTTATCAAAGACTCTACAGGACTACCATCAAACAACAGATGAACCACACGTGAACTTGCTTCTTCTGTTCTCAGACCTCCCGCAATGATAAAAACACGAAACAACAGAAAAACACTTGCAAAATTAGCTACCCAAATGTGCATGGCTTTTGAAGGCTTCAGCTAACTGTACTTTATGTAATTCCCCATCTGGTATCCTCAAAAGCAAAAATAATAGAGTTCTCAGTTGTCACTCATCGCAACTACGTTATCAGCAACTGTCTGCTACTTTGAAAGAATTTTGGAAGTAGAAAGGGAAGTCCATTTTAAAAAAGACAAACAGAAAGGGAGCTTTTGATCAGCAGGTTGATTTCTTTATGCAAGACTTGTAAAGATCATGAAGCAGTTTTCAGAGTCTAAATTTGACTTTAAAAATTATCATGAATAATTCATGTGTAATTCTGCAACTATATAAAACTCTACTCCAGTACATATAACAGCTAACCCCCAACAGCAGAGGGAAGAAGGAGGCAGTAATGTCAGTAAGAGTGGTAATAGCTACCTGTACTTCAACAGATGCAGCAGCTCCCATATTCTGAATATGAAGCACTGTGAGCCGAAAGTATGGACTGAAAAATAGCCACCAGGACAAAATGAAGAGAACAGAAAGCTAAGGTTTCTGATATTTAACAGCTACAAACACCTTTCCCTAACTTCTCGTTGCTCCAAGTGCATTCCACATAAACGAATTTGCAGAGAAAACCCTCAAAATCTGAGTCATACGCAGGATTTCTGTCAGCTGAAAAAAGCCTCAAAGCCTACATTTTTAGAAACCTAATATTTTTAGAAATTGCATCACTGTAAAAGCTCAGAAAGACACTAAACAATCTTGCTAATCTCTGAAGCTGCTGCAGGCTTTTTTACTGAGGTTTTCCATACACACCACCCCAGCAGGTATGTCAGCTACCCACTACCATTTCCCCCATGTTCACTTCTATGCTGTACTCTACCAAACAGTATTTCTTGTTATAGAAATCTTCTTTCTTACATTGCTTTATGACAATAAAAATCTCTGTTAGATTTTTTTTTTCAACTCTTCAGTAAAAAAGAAACCAACAACCAAAAAAACAGACACCAGGAGTATAAGTTTTAGCTCATGTCTCTTTGCTAGAGTCATACAACGTTTTTGCTAATGGTATCTCACCATGGAGCTTTAAAATCTTTATCAAAGAAAAGATAGCTTAAGCATTTGTATCTGTCCTTTGCTCTTATTTCTGATTTGGATCCCTAAGAAGAATCTGCAGTCCCTGTTTGCAGACATTGCATGCTACAATGATGAACACTTGTTTACTTTGTATATTCATAACCTACTCTTTGAGTTCAATTTTGGTACTAAGATTGTTTTAATTTAGTCATAAGTCAGTTTTAGGCTTATTAATGACCACTGAAAATATGTTGAATAAAAAGCTGGGTTTGTGATTTAAATATGAATGCTTCATGGAAGAAGAAATTGGGAAATTGACAGCTTACAACAATAGAAAGGAATCTTTCTTGTATGTATGTAGAATACCCTCCACTGAAATGTTAGCAGTCGTGAGTCTGTGATGATGCCTTAGTTATATAGGCATCAAATATGCACTTGGAGAGAGAAAGGATTCCTTTATTTGAAATGAGAAAACACATTTCAAACTCCACATTCAGCACTACCAGACATGTTCCAGCCTAGAGATACCAAGTGGGCTTGAATTGAAATTATTCTGAAAATGGTATTTTGGCTGACCAAGAAAATCAGTATGTGGAAATCAAGGACATTACAAGATGCTGATGGTAACACCACAAACATCACGAGCCTCGGTGCAGGAAAACAGGGAATGTGCATCTATGACAAGAGCTGCATGTGCATGCAGATAGAGCTCTGTCTGTGCATGATGTGGGCAAACAGCTGCATACACAGTGAACATTACAGCAGTTTTCAAAAGTTATGTTTTAATGTAAATGGAGAGGAAAAGAAAGTAGCAAGGTCTATATTTGGATAGCAGAACTGAAGGAAAGAAAAGAAGATAAGAGAATGACCCGTAGAGAAATTGTACAAACTGGGATCCCTGAGTGCTGAGACAGGAGAGATGGGAAATAGGCCTTCTTGACCAGGAATAATAAACTAAAATATAGCTGAAATGTTTTCATAGTGTTTTTAAAAAGTACTATAATACACTTGCTAGTTAGAAAGAAGTCACAGTAATGCTAGAACTTTCAGCTTTACCTGCTGTCATGGTTGCACCAATCATCAGACATATAGAAAAAGTTATTCCAAGTCTATGCTCCAAAGGCTTACATTTCAAATATTGCCCTGTACAACCAAAGAGACAAAAGGAAAGAAAATGAACTTTCCAAATTCATCATCAAGGAAGAATAGGTCCCTTTACTGACAGCATCTTAGGTTAGGTGAAGCTTCTCCACATTCTTTGCTTAGTCTGTGTGCTATTTGTGAACCCTCCCTGGTACATTAGTGATGGGCTAAGCTTACAAAAGGGAGGCAAAAAAGGCCTACTTTTTCTGGGGTAGAAGAGCATTAGCACACACTTCTGCAGCACACATTCCAGCTGAGAAACACCAGGTTGGAGCAGGGCTGTAGCTCTCACTGTGCAAACACCAGCCAGCCAGAATCCTCTCAATCACAGTGTGGCATATCCCAAACATTCTGACTCTCCTGGGAACCTGCAATTAAGTATCTCAGATGCTTAAATATCTGAGGAGTTCTGTGGTGTCATCAGTTCTAGAAACACCTCAGGAAAGGCAAGTATCTGTCAAAGGTCTACCTATCAGACAATGGTGAAGAAGGCTGATACCTGAGGCAACTGAAAGCAGAGCAAGGAAACAGATCTGATCAATCCTCTTCTGAAATTCTAGAGCAATTCAGAAGCACTGTAACTATTTCAGCATAACCAGTGAAAAGGACGACTTAGAATGAGACAGGATCAGGTTCAAAGAAGCTAAGAAAAGGTGTCAGAGATATTCAAGGATCTAGTAGTCTAACATTAGGTGTGATATGCACTACAGCTCTGCAACAGGATAGGACCAAAAAGATCACCATTACAGTACTACAGAACAAGTACAGCATAACTTGGTACAGAACTCAGTGTGACTACAAACTCTTCAGCTGTTTCTGAGATCTCACAGAAATCCAAGGCGAAACGCAGGGCTGCTTCTGAATGCTGTAGGCATGTTCATCAGCAAATCCTTATCTTTATGGTCTCAGCATGACTACCTGATCTGCCCTGTCTGGTCTCCCTTAAGCAGCATCTCTGTGAGCTGTTCAGTGGAACTGAATGAATTAATTTTCTCCTTTGCTAAAATACATTGCCCAGGCAATAAATTCTCCTCCGGTCAATAAAAGGTGCATATAATCTCGTATCTAATGCAATGCAGCATACAGTGCCAGTGCTACAACTGGGATTACTTCAAGCCAGAGGCATACATTGTAAATCTTCTGGAGGACAAACAAGCCAGTGAAAAATAACTTCCAGCAGCTTTGTGACTAAAATTACTCTTTACATATTGGAACAGCCAAATAGTAGAAAAGTAAAGTTGTGATTGAAAGTATTATTAGAATGATACTTCTATCCTTTATTCCAAGAAGAAACATCACAGAAAACTTCAGTATGCAGTAACCTCAATATACTGTATTAAAAAGGCACATGAAAAACAAACAAACAAAAGAAGTCATTACATCCCAAATACTCAGCACAGTGTTTCAGTGTGGGAATATGTGGCAATAGCAAGGCATAGCAATGGTATGCTTACAGAAAACTGTCGCTTGTTTTTAAGGTTCCTGAGACAAATATTCACTCTTTCATTTCATTTATTCATTACTGTTTTGCACCAAACCAGCAGCTGTTTCTGATTACTGACATGAGAACCAATTTCCTGAAATTCATGATACTTAAATCCAAAATATGTAATATAGCTTCTGCTTAAAGTCATTAATATCTGAAGTGTGAGCACAGAATTCCAAGAGAAGAATTTGAAATTGAACTAGAAATTGACACATCACACAATCTAAAAAATACTAACAATGTGATATTTGCAAGAGAAAATACAAAGAAAGCATTAGCAAAAACTGGGTATTTACCTACTCTCCTGTTATTAATTATTGTGAATCATCACATCCCCAAATACGTAATAAAAAAGTTGTTCACTGGACCTCACCGATCTCTCCCTCTGCACAGCCGTAAATGATGCAATGTGACACTGGCATCAGTGCATTTTGCTACTTGTAGCAATGAAGATTTACATCAGCAGATTTCCCTCAGGCAAATTTTCTACCTAGAGACAGATATGTGCAAAAAAAATATCTGTCTTGACCGGCATTTGGATAAAAAAGTTCATTAAAAGATACGAAAGGAAGCAAAAAGGCTGGGTAGAGCCCATCATGTGGAAAAGAGTGGCAGTGCTCTTAGCAGCATGGGGGCCAGAGGTTTCTGAATATAATTAAGATTCTTTAGAGCTTTTAATACAAATAAATCACTTCACATTTAACTTTAGGTGAAAAAATAAAGTTCACTGCACCACTGAAAGTTAATTAAAGCCACATCTATTAATAAGGCATGTATTATAACACCATTTTCTAGTCATTGCTCAAATTTCACAGCTAAAATAATTTGATAAGCTTTTTTATTTTGTTATACAGTATAATTAATATATTATGTAATGAAGAAGTGAAACAAAAAATGGCATTTAATGAATTATTTTTTGTTCAAATGCTTATTAAATCATTACATCAATGTACAGTACTATTCCTCATTTCATTATATAATAGAAATGTACAAATATGTGATCAGCTCTAAGACAATCATATGCAAGAAAAAAGAATCTGTTTAGCCTCTTATCTGCCAACCTAATTAAGGTTTTGCACATTAAAGTATCTCAAAAACTTAGCTAAGTTTACATATGTATTAACTGATTTTTCTTAATAGAATAAAGCAGAAAAGAATATTGCCAATCAGCAAGATCGAGTATTTCTGGAGGAAAGTGATCAAAAACTGTTTAAAACAAGAAAATAACTGAACACAGATATAGTTTTCTGATACAATTATAAATATTCTGAATCCTTGTCACTATAAGACAGCTAGCATTTTTCACTGTTTCCAAATTATTGAAAGACTGTACTTCATGTCTCATTAAGGACAATGTTCTCAGTCTTTTAATAGCTTCATGAAATATTTACATATCTTCTCATTAGCAAGAAGATGAGTATAAAAAGGTATCTATTAGAATACTAACCTAAAGACATCCCATTCCAATTACTTATTTTTTTCCTTGCAAAGAATGATAACCTGAATAAACAAAACTCTCTCTCCAAAAGCAAGGCAAAGAGGTCAGAACCTACTCCAAAGCTTTTACTTCCCACCACCTTTTTTCTTCATCATACCAAGATCCAAGAAACTGCATTTGCTTAGAAGAGAACCAGCTGAAGGTAAACTTATTCCAGAATAAAAAGTATTAAATATATCTTTGACCAAGAGAAGTGATTTGACTTCACTCGAGAATGAATGTATATTCTAAGAGCTTTAGAATTTGGGTTTATGAGCTATCCTTTTCTTTAAAATAAAATGCACAATCAACATTCATTACCCAAAACCAGAAGCTGTTGCAGGTTGGTTTTGGGTTTGCCATGCAACTGCACAGAATACAGTTCACATTTCATCATTACAAAGCTCTATCAGCTTGATTTCTTTGCAGAGAAAAGCGATCATTAAAAATGGAGAATTATCTAGCGATGAGATTTCCATCGTGATTCATTTAAACTATTTAATCACAATCCACATGTTGTAAGAACTTTGTTCTAGAGACAAAGCATCAGATACTCTCTCTCAGATTTGGTTAGATCTTTTCCAGTGGTTGGGTTTTTTTTGTTGTTGTTTGTTTGTTGGGTTTGTTGGTTTGGGGTTTTTTTTGGTGAATGACAGTAGTTTCACTACCAAAACACTTGACTGGAAGCTACCAGGTTTTCACTGGACTACTGCCAAGACCAGCTTCTTATAGCCAGAAGATTATTCCTGATCAAAGCTAAAAGGACACCCCACCTTGGAAGGAGGAGAGGGAGACACTTGCATCACAGCAATAAACAGAAAATTGACTAAGAATCTTTTCTGGGATTCCAGGGGCTCAGATTCGTCGCATACCTGATACACACTCTGGAGAACTTCCATCTTCTATATCAAAACTCACTATCATTCCTTCAGGCTAGATTTCTCTGGTGACATTATATTGTTGTGTTAATTTGCATTTAGGACAAAAAAAGTATTTTGAAAAGTTTGCTTATAACCATTGTGATAGAAATCTGTAGACTCTAAGTGGATGGGAATATTGTTTACAGTCATGTTTAATTTGGAAGGCTTAATGCAAATAGTAAAGATAAAATATTCTAAAGCAAAAAAGGAAATAGTTTAGCCATAATGACACTGCTAATAAAAAGACTAGTCACAAGTGCAGTTCCAGTCAGAGGAACAGGAAAGCAATCAGGTAACCTATAACTGAACACTGGATTTTGCCCATTTGCAGAGCACCCCTATTTGCATTTAGAATGCAAGAAAAAGAAATACATTATTCAAAAATTGCCAAAAGCACTGGAAAGTAATATGTGTGAGCAATGGAGTCAAAGTGATGAACAAAGCAAAGATCCATTAAGTAGTCAAAGCCCACATACAGACTTGACAAATAATGACACAACACCCTGCAGGACAACAGCTGAGAAAGGAAACAAAAATGTAAATAAAGCTGAAGAGCCTCTTCAACACTGTAGACTTCCTGAAACAATTACCAGGTCACCATCTGGTTAGTTAAGCAATAATCACTTTAAAGTAACCCTAATCTCCACACACTCTCCAGCTGCCAAACCTTCCTTCAAGGAACAGAACATGAATCACGTTTCACCAACTTCATCAGCTAATGCTCTTGAGTCCACCACCAACAATCTTTCACTAATCCCATCAAGGGGATTTTGGGTTTGGTTGTTGTCTGGGTTGTTTCGCTGGTTTTGGGGTTGTTTGTTTGTTGTTTTTTTTTTTGTTTGGTTTTCTTTTAATTACATCTCTCACTGACTCAGATAGGGGAATCAAATAGTGAATTATACATTCAATGAGTTACTTAATTAGCTGGGTGAAGGTGAAACTGAAACAGCTGAGTCAAATAATGAGATGTCAAGCACAGCAGCTTAGGCCAAGGAGGAATTTGAAAGCATTCTTCCTGACAGAGAAAAAATATTAAAAAATCACAGTATTTTTTTCAAAGACAGAATATTAAGGGATTTTATCTTTCCATTTCAGTCCCTCCAAATATACTGCTGGGGTGGCAAATAGTAAAAGTGAACTGACAATAACAAGGAAAATAGAAATAATTCACTGTATGGAAAACATCACTAAATAACTCCTAGCTTATTACCAAATTATGACTGGTCTAAAGCAAAGCAAAATAAAATCCAAACAAAACATTTTCTAGAAAAGTTGAGAATGCAAAACTGTTCTAATACAAGATGATGATTAAGCACAATTTTCACTAACCTATTACTGAAATCTGTTTACGTCTCCATGTTGCTGTCCACAATCATAGCATAGCATACCTGATTTTCTGCCCTTAGCATTAGTTGCAGACTCTTGTAATCAAAGGCTATTTATTACAGTCACATCTAGTTATTGAATCCTTGCATTATTCCTGTGCTTGGACAAACAGTTTGATTTATTCCTGCCCTGAAGTCTCTACACAATGATTTTGCCAGTGTAAAGGAGCATAAAGTTTGGCCCTTGGGAGTTTTTGCAGGGACTCTGCTCAAGGGACTCTGTCAGAGGTCTTAAGGAAGGGCAAACATCCAAAATGCTTATATCTAGTAGAGCTGAACAGTAAAAACTATGATTATTTAGAAAAACAATAACGGTGAAAAATCTTTCAAAATTACAAAATCATGAGTTGCAACTCAAACACGTGGGTAGTCCCCAAATGGACATTTGTTTATCTTAGAGGGAAAGGTGGTTTCTCTTCCAACTCCTCTTCACAAAAAAATATTTCCATGTCTCATAAACTCCAGGGGACCCAATTGATACTGGCATATTCCTGTGCTGCACTGTAGAAATAGCAGCGCCATCCTTGCCAAAAATAACTTCACAGCAAAAGTAATGAAAACTGAAAGAAAACATAGCAAGTGTGTTCCAGGATACAGAATTTATCAAATGTGTGCAAGTTAGAAGCTGTTAAACAGTTAAAAAAATCCAACAAGAGGTGCAACACATCTCTCTTGCTAATCTGAACAATACTCAAACCAGCATTTTGCAAATGACAAGCTCCACAATAATAATACTGAATAATAGGCAGTAATAATCCCCCAGGGTTATCAGGTCACCCATCATCACTGAAGTTAACAGCTGCGAGAATAGGATTGTTTTCTGCAATGACAACTTAATAAATCCAATCTTTCCGGAGTTTGTTCAGCCTGAACTCTGCACTTATACACCTAAACACTGTATCTGCCATGTTGTGGGTTTTATTAAATACCCACTCCCATTAGGTGTATCAGAATTATTAAAACTGAACTCTACAAACAAAACCACCGATTTTTATGATGGCAGAAATGTAGCAGTTTTAAGGTCTTCATTTAATCTCTCGCACACATCGATGCACATAGAGGTTAGCTGCCGTGTTATGTATTTTTAAAACACAAATAGTAGGCAGTTCACGTTACAGCAGTTTTCTATATTAACTACCAAAACAGCTAATCTTGTAGAAAATCTAGATTTATTGCTATTGTGGACTGGCCAGTGGAGGTAGAAAACCAATCTGTGGTGGTTTTTGTATCTTAAAAGATGTCTTGGCACCACAGTATTTCCCATGGCTACCCTAAGCTCTAACTAAGCACTTCATCATGTGTTTGTCTCAAAACATAACACAGAGCTGGCATGGAAAAACAAAATACAAAGATTCATTAAAAAAAAAAAAAAAAAGAGAGAGAGAGAGAGGACTAAGTAGATGATCAGTATTCATGTCTGCAAGTGAAAAAAAACAGCTGAATCAAATGTCCTTGTGCATTTACCAATGTCTTTGTGGTTTTCTATGTTTTTATTAATACATGGGGTTAGCCTGGTGTTTACCTAGTAAAAGCTTACTCTATTTGTGCCATTACAGACCAGCCTGTCATTTCTCCACATCACAAGGCTAACAGCAGCAGGCTATGGGCCCAGGAGTCAGTTGGTGTTTTAAAGACTACTGATCCTCTTCAGTATGCCACAGTAGCCTGTTTTGAACCAGCTCGATGTACACAATATATGTGCATTGCTTAACGTGAAACCACGGGAGTTCAGAATGATTCATCACATGTAAATAGTAAATATAAATGTAAATATATATATATATATTTTGAACTTCCAGAATGTAGGAATAAAACAGTTTTCAGAGTTCAATAACATTTGGATTTCATTTTTATTGTGCTTTCTCATTTACAGGCTGTTCCTGATATAATTTTAAAACATTTTTTTTCCATTTCTAGAACATAAAACACTAAAAATTCAGCAAATGGCCATCTTAAAACTTCAAATCCTTAGCACTTCACAGCTGAATCTCTTTTTCTCTCACCTTAATGCTGAATATCAATAAATGTCTCAAAATGAAAAGTGTTGCCTTAACAGATCTGCCTTTAATGAGCTGTGCTATTGATATATGCTTCAGTACGTAGCTGCACATGCAACAAAGAACTGCTCTGGAAAGTCTCAATAGTTACATCCTTAGGATTTCCAGATGCCAGGGCAAATGCCACATATCTTGAAATATCAAACATATGGCGAAAACCTCAAAGAAAAAATGTGGAGTTGCAAAAACCACTAAAAATAATACTGCTACAAGCAGTAATGCTGACAGGCACCATATTAGAAGATGAGTACTAGAGTTCGCGTTTCAGCATCTCCCTAAATGGCTGTATAGTTCTATTAATAAAAGTAAAGACTACTTTATATGAAAGACTGCATAATGATGAATTTTGGAGTTAGCTTACTTTGCTCTTTTCCTCTTCTTTAAAAGCAAGAACATTCCTCAGCTATACTGTTTAACTGCCTAGAAGAGTACTGTACAATGCTTCCTTGCTGATTCTGTTACAGTAGGAATGTAAAGTTTTATTTCCTAATGAAATGAATGATGCGAAGCTGTGCAAAAACACTACCACATGAAAAGCCATAAAAAGGATAATATTAAGTGAGTATAATACAAGTATTCCATACTGTAGCCACCTGACTTAAGTAAATGATTTCTGATTAGACCCCTAGACTACCAAACAGGTGCCTCCTCCACTAGCTGTCAGGAGTTATCAGATAACAAACTTTACATGGCATCAGAACTAATTTCTGCTGCACTAACAGCTTGCAACAACAATGGCAGACATATCACTAAATGGGCAAACGTAGAAACATAATTAAATTAACTGATAATCATCTCTCTTCTTCTATCCAGACTGTAATTTAATGCACTTGCAAATGTAATGAGGCTCACTGAATTGAAAAATACTGTGGAAATAACAGAAACAAGATTAAATTAATTGCAAGACACACTGATAAGGAAGCTTGTTTCAAATTATGTGAAAAACATTTCTAAAATCCATTACAAGTCTAGTCACATATCATGCACCTTGATGACAAATAACACATTTTAAATTATTTTTGTACCAACTGGAATATCCACTGTGTTTCACATAACCATATGCTAAAGGGTTAGTGCTCTCGTCTTCAGGTAAATAAACACGTGAAAAATGCTTGGGCAGTAAAAAAACAAAATCTGGCCAACAACCAAACTTGGTCTTACTCCAAGCAATGCCATGCAGCTTCACGTTGTAAAAATTCAAGATTAAAATGCTCTCAGTGCCTTGCAGCATTTGGCTAAAAAATTATATGGGTTGTTTATTTTTTTCCCCTAAGAAACCAGAACCTACATTTCTGGAAACAGGAATAGTGCATTCACTATGAACACAAAATAACCACCTCTTAGTTCTGCCTGTAAATCTTCTAGACCATGCAATATCTCTGAAGCAAGACCAATCATCCATCCATCAGTCATTTTGAACTATTTTTAATGACTTTTTATCCTTTAAAAAAACTCAGAAATTACAGAAATTCCACCATCTCTCCAGGCACCTGGTCCAAATATTTAACTGCATTTAAGATACAAGGAAATCATTACAGAAACTCAGACATTATAATTTATTTGGAAGGAAACATTGTTCAGTATCTCCTAGTAGACTAAAATTTCAAACACTAGTGGGAGCTGCAATACATCCAATGCCAAGTGTTTTAGTAGAATCATATCAAGTAATTTCAATTTGCTATTTCCTTATACCAAGATTAACAACACAGGATTTGCATTCAGATGCAATGACAAGCCACCTAAACTCACATTCCCCTGACACTTGACAGCATTGTAGTCCCGTAAGGTTTCTTGTTTCAACATTGAAAAGCAGACAATAATTTTAACTTGTGATTTCTGACCAGCAATATCCCACAGCACCAAAAGTAATACAAAATCATAGCTAACTAAGGCACTCTTTGAGTGAGAGAGTAAAGAAGGAGGAGAGTTGCAGAGAAACAAGGTATTAAATCACAGGGCATAATCTGTTAACATCCTGAGCCCTCTGGTCCTAAACCAACTAAAGTTCATTGAGCAGACAATTTGAAGGTGGTGAGAATTCCACTAAACCAGCTCACTCAATGAAATAGAAACCAAAAAGCAAAAAGGCTCAAACTCCAGAAAACTGATGACAATAAACTCCTTAGATGCTCTTGCTCTTTCAAAGGCCCTTGTGGAAAATTATCCAAATGAGGAGTCATTTTTCATGCAGGCAAGGTTCATCTCACCTCACCTTATTTTAACCATCTATGCACTAGGTACATCTTCTAAAGTATTCATCTGCTACTGGTAAGAGAGCAAGATCTCTCCTGAGAAGCATCCCTCTTTGTTAATGCTATGAAAGAAGGAGCTTGAAGAGCTAGTGAAGTCCACATGCCTAATATGTTAGAGCGCTGAACTTTAATGATCCCTTCCTTTTCTGTCTTTTAGACATAGTATCAAATATTTTTATAAACAACAAACTAGCATCACTCTTGCAACTTCCCATAGTAGTATTGGCCATTACTCACTAAATATTCCATTATTAAAGAAAGGTAATTGGGAAATTAAAAGTGTATGGATATAATTGGAGAGAATTTCATGAGAGTTTATGCCATTGTGAAAGGGAAACTCACTGTTTATACTGCATCTATGGCTTGTTACTTATAAGAAACGAGCATTTTACTGGTAACAGATGGTTTCTCAAGGTGACCACATACACCTTTATTTTCTATTTTCAGCGTGTCTTCAATATAACTTTAGTTCTAAAAGGATCTAGTCTTAAGACCCATTAAAAAAACTGGCAATGGAGTAGGAATTGGTGTTAATTAGTCTGGGCCTTCTCCCAAATCTCCGCCAATTAAACACCAAGTGTTTAGTGTTATGAGCTTAGACATTATAAATCTTTACCTGCATAACAGTATTAGAAAATGGAGGAGGAGGGAAACAGTAGGCCAGTGAAAAAAAAAGAAAAAACAAACAAATACTGTTGAAATTTTAAAAATAAAAAGGAAAAATCAGCTGTTTCCTTCACCTCTCAGAAGCACAAATAGGCATTTCAAATCTCAGAACTGTGTGAAATACATATTAGAGATTTTAGGTGTAAAAAGACATTTTAAATGTCATGTGAGACAACAGACAAAAGTGAATTCTCAAGGGATGATCTCCCCCAAAACTCTCATATATTAATTGCATCATTTATACTTTAAGATAATGAATCCAAGAAAAGAGGAAGTGAAAAAAAAAAAAAGAAAAGAGAATAACAATAACAAAAAACTACATCCTTTCTAATTTTATTCAAGATAAAAGTAACATTTGGGAACTTGCATGAAAAATGGGAAGCCTAACACAGAACACTGAAATGAAAGGCAAAACCCGGAATAGTTTTATGTTCAGCTAGTCAGTGCTATGAACAAAGCATGTGCTTCAAAGTGCTGGCTCAGATTAGTGACCCATCCAGTTCAGTGTCTGGTCTCACCCTGTGGCCGTATCAGATGCTTCAAAGAAAGACAGAAACAAGTAGCCTGTGTTTTCCATACTTGATTTGTTTTTCCAAATCAGTTTTGAAAACCTGCTGCTGAGATAAAATATTTATTTACATGTACTTAAACATCTATACAAATGTTTACAAGAAAATGCCAGTTCTATATTTCTAAAGCAGAAGTAAACTATATTATTTTTTTTAAACACCCCCAAGGCTCCCAGCATACCCCAGGCAGGAACAGTGACTCCACAGCCTCTCTAGACCACTACTACAGTCTTTGTGTAACCTCTTTGTTAACATTTTTTTTCCTAATATCTGAGAATTTCATGTGTCCAGCTATGTCCATTACCTCTCTCCCTTTCACTGTGAAGGAATTTCAATGGGACCAGTGAACCTTCTGTGGGACTCCAGGAGAAAAAGAGCTGGGGGAGGCGGGGAGTAATTGACAGCAAGGGATCTTCTGTCTGCAGTAATTTCTTGGTCACAAGCAAGGCACAGAGATATAGTAATAAGCCCCCACTCAACTTCCTTGCAAGTTCAAACATTGTACAATGAAGAGTAAGACCAGGTGACAACCCTTTTCTACTCTGGGGTGAGAAAGGTAACCAGTGCCCAAGTGGAAGCTTTAAGAAAGATGATAGGTGCATTTCAGAAAGAGATGAGCAGTGGCAAAGGCAACAGGGGCAGAAGGCAATAAATTTCAGAACATCAACGGAAGCTCTCACAAGGTTTGATTAGTCTTCACTGGCTTCTCTGCTGGGTAGATCATGACCATAGCCAGTCAGAGGGTAAATCTGTATGAGAACAGGAAATAATTGCCTAACAATAGCAACATAATGGCCACCTCAGTTTTTGAAGATGATGAAATATCCCTATCCATCTGGAGAGAAGATGATTTTTGGCTAACATTCAGGAAGCAAATGTTGGTTTATGCTGGACCAGTAGAAAGAGGAAGAACAGCCAATCTAATCATTGGCAGCTCTTTTTCTCGGGCACCCAATGAAGGGACACTGTGCAGATGACATTCTTGATAATCTGGAGGTGGAAACGCAAAGAGGGAATTTATGAAAGTAAGGGGGGGGGGAAAGGCAATTTTACACATACATATTTAGTAACTGTGGGAAAATAACCTCAGAATGGTGAGGTAGAGGATTGTGAACACACTCAAGTGACTTGCAGTTGGAGTGTAGAACACCACATGTATGGCACATAGTCTTGAGTGCTTGACAAGCAGACCGGCACTGTTTAAATAACAGGCCTGCAACAGACTGAAAAGCGCCCTGTTGAACATGCCAAACTCCATCCTGCCCCACTGCAGAAAAGAGCAAGCACAGTGGTAAACTGCATCTGCATGAATCCTGATAAATAGGTGGAAGCAGCAGGTTTGGAGATCCTCTGGCAGACTGAGCTCTACAGTGCTTGTGTCCCTGTGTCTAAATCTAAGCCCAGGTGCTGCTTCACAGATCCTCTGGTCTGTGAAGTAACAAAAACAAATATATTCTTTTCACTTCATCTGTGGTTTTCTGGTTGTTCCTGCATCCTTTGTCAGCTCACACTCCAAGTGCTAAAATATCTCCTCTACCAAAGCACTTGTTTCTAGTCAGGAAGACAGAATGATCTCAACATGAGGTGGAAGCAAATGGAGAATAGATGACTACAGAGGAATCTGAAGTTACACCAAGGCAGTTTCAAATCTTGCCAACGACTTGCAGTCTAGTAAAATCACGCTCATCAAATTATTTTTCTTTTTCTTATTACATCTTGGAGACACTGATAAACTTCTTTTGGAAATACATATGTAAACAGAAATATGGACTTTAGACATTTTCTGTCTTCCTGAAGCAACCATAACCTGTAGCCTACTAGACAAACTAGTGTTCCTCATGAGCTTGTGTCTGCTACAAATATGTATGCACAAATACATCCATATATGTAAAGCATTCTTTTCAAACAAGTAGTGAAGTAGTTAACTACTGGATTCCTGTATGATGACAGCTTTTCACCCTTTAACAGGTGTCTTATAGAAAGATCACATTGTCAAAATACAAATTATTCACGTTGACTCTTTGGACAACATCTTCCTATTTTCAAGATCAGAAAGTAATATTGGATGCCTAATTTTGTTCCTCTGAAATTTGGGTTTCCATCTACTGAATTTCTACAGGTCTGCTGAATTTGTGAAGGCACAAAATAAAAATAATGGCGCTAATAATTCTTTTGGCACATCTGTCTTCCTTCACCAAACTGTCTTACTAGCAAGAACTAAAACAGTTTCAGAGATGAGCACAGGGTAAATGAACGCTGCAGTACCTGTGTCCTCTTATCACAAGCCAAATTGTCATATTCAGATGCAAATGTCTAGATGGCCTTATATAACACATGTCTGAAAACAAGAATGGGAAATTCACTCTGTCCACAATTACATGAAGTCTGAGTAAATTTAAAAAGCAAATATTAAACTGAAAACACCACTCTAGAAAGAAAAGACAAAAAAAATAGAACTTTTGGAACAAACCTAAAACTTCAGATTACAAAGCCGTGAGTTTAGTAGTTTGGGTTTTTATTTGGTTGTTGGGGTTTTTTTGTTTGGGTTTTTTTTTTCTTTCTTTTTTATAAAGATTTCCTTGCAGAAGTTACTGGTATCTTTGTACAACTAAAAACAAAATTTAAAAAAAAAAAATCAACATTAATAAAAACAAACAACAAAAAAACCCTGTCAACATTTAAAAACAAACCCCAAACAAACAAACCCCAAGCAGCTAGCAAAGTGGCAAGTAAGAAGAGCCAGGACAAAAAGACAGTTTTCCTGTCTGGCTTTTATGAACTATGTAACTCAATATACATTACCTATTTGGTTTTTGAGTTCATAAGTGTCTGTCTATGCATATTTGTGTATGTGTGTGTGAGTGTGTGCACACAGGTAAAGATGTATGTATCAGTCTGAAAACAAATTATCATGGAATATTAAAAACCATCAAAAAACAGCAACAACAAAAAAACACTAGAAAGGGACAAATGCAGCAACTGAGAATATCATGGACAGAAAAAGGAGCCCAAGAGAGATGGTACTGCACAAAATTATATTGATAACAAACTCGAATTACAGATTATGAGAAGAGTTCGGAATGATGAGAAACCAACATGGATATATCACAACAGAGGAGCATACAGCAGGTGGAAAGTAAACTGTTTTACATCAAGCTCATGCGTATATGACAAGTGTATTCCAAAAGCCACTTGTCAAGAGCTTTGAAATACAAAAGTCCTACCTCTTTATCAGAGAAGCCCTGATCTGTGAATCTCTGGCATTTGAGAGAGAATTCTGAGGAAATTTCACTGTGTATGAATTGTTCTGCTCCTCCATGGCTACCCACACAGGCAAGCAAACGAAGAAAGGGTAGTAGAAGCATTTGGTACAATAAATGCTTTAACACAACCAAGATCCTTGACTCATTTGAATCAACGTGAAGAATTATTTGGGAATTGAAAGGATAAACACAAAAAAGCCTTTCATAGGAAATTAATAATCAGAAATGCTCTCTTTTGAGGTAATATTTACTTTTTAATTATTGTTTGGATTGGATGTATTCAGTATTGCCCTCAGGAATGGGCCAGAGTAGCAACCGCTATAATCTCCTTTGGGATCTCTGACCTCTTACAAATCAGAGAACCATTTTACTTTCAAGTCAGGGAGTCTAATGTTCAATTCAACGAATAAGCAGAAAGACAAGGACACCTTAAAAGGTCAGTTAAGTGCTCACTGCAGTAATTAAAACTTACACTTCATGAATTACAGATAGATTTACCCTCTCTGTTAAAAAGAAAAGAGCTACAGCTCAAAACATCATGCAGATTCAGGGAAGTCGGTGTAGCTACACATGGCAGTGATGCTGCACTGCTCCAGCCTGGGTCCTTCTCAGTGGCAGTCCTTGATGGACACAAGAGGGCTCTCCACAAGCCACAGATTCCTGAGGACATTGCTCCAGCATGTAATCATTGAACCACAGAATTAACCAGGTTGGAAAAGCTCTTTCAGATCATCGAGTCCATCCTATCACCTAACACCTTTTAATTAACTAAACTACGGCACTAAGTGCCTCATCAAGTCTCCTTTTAAACACCTCCAATGATGATGACTCCACCACCTCCCCAGGCGGTCTATTCCAATGCCAGTCACTTATTCTGTGAACAGCCAGTCTAAGCCTGCCCTGGCACAATCTGAGGCTGTGTCCTCTTGTTTTGTCACTGGTTGCCTGGGAAAAGAGCCCAACTCCACCTGGCTACAACCTTCTTTCAGTTAGTGGTAGAGAGCAATGAGGTCTCCTCTGAGCCTCCTCTTCTCCAGGCTAAACACCCCCGGCTCACTCAGTCATTCCTCGCAGGTCTGTGCTCCAGCTCCCTCACCAGCCTTGGTGCCCTTCTCTGGAGACATTCAAGCCCCTCAACATCTTTCTTAAATTGAGGGTCCCAGAACTAGACACAGTACTCTCAATGTGGCCTTACCAGTGCTGAGTACAGGGGAAGAATGCCTTCCCGGGTCCTGCTGAAGTCCTGCATGGGCTCCTACGTGCACCTCTGCTCCACCATGGTTGCTCCAGAGGCTGTGGGGAATATCTGCCCCTCCTCCTGCTGTCCCCATTGCTGCGGGGCTGGCTCCCACACTCCTGTCCTCACTGCTCACAACCTGGGCACTGTTTGGCCCGTCCTTGAACACCTTGCCCCTAAGGCACCAACAGCCTGACTGAGGGGCTGCGCTGTGCCCTGTGTTGGGGCAGCTGGAACTCGCCAGAAACTGCCAGAACCAGCTGGCTGCCCTCACAGACACCCCTGCCAGCACCTGAGCATGGACCAAAAATGTACAGCTGCTAAAACCAAATAATTTGCCTCACCTGGGCTAGGAAACAACAGAAGCTTACACTGCCTTCAACACACAGCCACCTGTGTCAAATCACGAACCAGAAACCAACAAAACCTCAGAGCAAAGCACTTGTAAAGGAGTTCCCAGCAGACAAATTTCAAAGTTCCATTTCTCTTTAAAGCTAGTAAAGTTTTAAGAAATAATGTCCTTATTTTAAAATAATCTGTCAAAGAGGAACATCCTTAAAGTGTCTTGGTTGCTGTCTTTCTCGGACTCTCCAATAGAGTTTGTCTCCCATGTGCCAAGCCTGCCAGCTGAAGTTTAATCTCTGCTTCCACAAAACACTTTTCACTACATTTTTTTTTAATGTTTCAAATCTCTTCCCAAACCTGACAGCCAAGCATATAAGACACATTAAAAATACACCTCAGGAGAGATGTGAAGAAACTGATGTGGAAAACTTGTGACTGCATGCTACGATACATCTAATGCTTACATATCATAAACCCTGTGCAATTAGGAGTTTTAATTAGGAATTGCAGCTGCAAGATTATTTGTGCTCAGCATTTATCACAGGATGGCATCGTACTCTTAAAGGACTGGGCTTATGAGAGCAACAATGCAAATAACTTTTTCTCCATTATTTCTTCAACATACTTTAGTTTATGCAAATATCAGTGTCAGTGCTAAATAAAACAGCAGCTTAGAAAGCTCTGTTTTTTTTTAGAGAATTGTGTTTGAAGTGGCTCTTACCCCTCCATTCTGTCAAGTTAACATGGGATTTGCAGGAACTCTCACTTATGAAGATGTTTTCAGCATGTGTCAAGGCGTGCATGCAAATACATTTGTGTCGTATTAAATCCTAATTACTAAGCTCAAAAGTGAATTTAGGAAAATATTAACATGCTAGGACTGCATTCTCAACTGGTTTTCAAATTGAGATTATGCTTTTGGCTAAGATTAGAGAACACCCCTTTAAGATGCCATGGGCAACAAATTATGCTGTATTGTTTCAAATATTTAGATTTATGAAGCACATATTCTTTATTTTTTGTTTTATTCAATCACAAAAGGAAGAAAAAGTATGTCACTTCGTATTAGAAATTATTTTGGACCCCTAATCTCAAAACTATTACTTCCAAGTACTGAGGGAACGTTTGAGGAGAAGTTTCTTTATACTGAAGGCAGTTAAATTGGTTCAGTAAATTCATAACATTCCAATCTCAGAATGAGCAAATTAGGACTGGTTCTCTTTTTATTTCCCTTTTTATTTCTTCCGCTATGCCAATTATGAATACTTCTAGCTATTGTGAAGACCTAAGCTTATTTGTATTGATGCATCTTGAGTCAAGAATGAGAATATAGTAACCCAATCTTGACAAAGCATATTCCCACAAGGACTTCATCAACCAGCACTGTTATACTTTAGGAACTAGATCCTCAGTAACATATTTTTTCCTTTAATCCTTTGGAAAGTTAATAGCATGTGTCTCTAACGCATTCGACTCTGTCCCACATGACATCCTGGTCACCAAACTGGAAAAGCACAAACTGGATGGGTGGAGCACTCACTGGATAAGGAATTGGCTGGATGGTCACATGCAGAGAGTGGTGATCAATGGCACAATGTCCACCTGGCGACCCGTGACAAGTGGGTCAGTACTTGGGTCAGTACAGTACCCTCAGGGGTCAGTGCTGGGACCAGTGCTCTTTAACATCTTTGTCAGTGATATGGACAGAGGAATTGAGTGCACCCTCAGCAAGTTTGCAGATGACACCAAGCTGTGTGGCACAGCTGACTTGCTGGAGGGCAGGGATGCCATCCAGAGGGACCTGGACAGGCTGGAGAGGTGGGCCCAGGCCAACCTCATGACGTTTAACAAGGCCAAGTGTAAGGTCCTGCACCTGGGTCGGTGCAATCCCAGGCACAGATACAGGCTGGGTGATGAATGGCTGGAGAGCAGCCCTGAGGAGAAGGACCTGGGGGTCTGGGTCGACGAGAAGCTCAACATGAGCCGGCAGTGTGCACATGCAGCCCAGACAGCCAACCGAGTGCTGGGCTGCATCAAGAGAAGTGTGGCCAGCAGGGCAAGGGAGGTGATTCTCCCCCTTTACTCTGCTCTCGTCAGACCCCACCTGGAGTACTGTGTGCAGTTCTGGAGCCCCCAATACAAGAAGGACATGGAACTGCTGGAGCGGGTCAAGAGGAGAGCCATGAAGATGATCAGAGGGCTGGAGCAGCTCTGCTATGAGGACAGGCTGAGAGAGTTGAGGCTCTTCAGCCTGGAGAAGAGAAGACTTCGAGGAGACCTTCTAGTGGCTTTCCAGTATCTGAAGGGAGCCTACAGGAAAGCTGGGGAGGGACTATTTACACGGTCTAGTAATGTTAGGACGAGGGGGAATGGGTTTAAGCTGGAAGAGGGGAGATTTAGACTGGATGTTAGGAGGAAGTTCTTTACAGTGAGGGTGGTAAGGCACTGGAACGGGTTGCCCAGGGAGGCTGTGGATGCTTCCTCCCTGGAGGCGTTTAAAGCCAGGCTGGATGAGGCCTTGAGCAGCCTGCTCTAGTGGGAGGTGTCCCTGCCTATGGCAGGGGATTGGAGCTGGATGATCCTTGAGGTCCCTTCCAACCTAAACCATTCTATGATTCTATGATTCTACTATCACAATTAGCAAAAAATAAAGAAAAATCGTTGCCAGCAATGGTAAGCAGCCCAGCTCCCTGTCATGAAACTATTCAGGAACATACTGAAACCCAAGCATTTCTATGAGTTACTCTACAAGTCCAAACAGCCAAGATACCACTATGTATTTGTTAAGTATCCATCACTGCACATACTGACCAAGCCAATAAATGTCATCTATAATATTTTGTTCTAGGCAGATTATCAGTATCAGAATGCCAATGATGTTCTGTCTTGTCTTGAAAGAAAGACAAAGCCCACCTATATTAAATATTTTCACTCTATAATAATCCTGTTGATTGTTACGGAAAAAAGCTAAGTTGTGACAGACAAATAAAGAAATATATTGTAACCACACTAAGACAATGAATGTATTCAGTTCAAATACCTAGGGATAAGACTCGTGGTTACGGAGACATTTAAGAACACACTTTAACTGCAAGCCTATACAATGTGTCCAGTTATGTATACAAGTTCTCTCCTTGATTAATCAAGTTAGAAAGAGGCCCTGATTTGTGACAGGTTTCTCTACGTGCAACCTCAATTTGAATCAAATCTGCGAGTTATATTTTCCTTTGTACTTTTTGTTTCACCAGATAAACTTAAAACAAACCAACCAACTCTGAAGACCCAAGCCAAACACAAAATTAGAGTTTCAAGTTCCAGTTTTTTAAACATTAGCATTTACATGGTGATGAGCAATAAAAGCAATAGCATCAAGAAGCTTACTAGGACACACAAAGCATGTAAATCAGACAACCATGGCTCAGAAGTTTTTCAAGTATGTATTCAGTGCTCCTAAGCAGGCAATTATTGTCACAAACTTATCTGTATCCAAACTATCTCTTTTCTAAAACATGTTTTTCTCACTACTTCATTGTGAAGTCTTCCTTGCATGCAGTGCCTCATTTGTGTTCCTGAATTATTATTAATCAAACAAATCATATCTCTTCATGTTCAAGAACTAATTTTTCTCTGATGGAGATTGCTGTTTCATTAGTTTTGCTTTCTTTCATACAATATGTAATCATCTACCTTCTTTCACTGTATGACCCATTGTCAAAACAGTGAATTCAGATCTTGCAATTGTATCAAGCTGTAGAAGACGGTCTGGTTAAGATATTCAGATTTATCTTATTAATCCCACTGTTACTGATTTTCTAAGAACTGATGACATATTTGTAAGCAATATTAACTGTCCTTCACATTAAATTACACTGTGGAGTCACTACTGATCTCTTCACATCCATCACACCTATCAACTATTGAATGATGGAAATTAACTTATCTATCAAACCTACCATCTATCAGACTAAGCCAATGAAGGGGTTTGAGAGAATAATATCTACTTCCTTCAGAAAATATCAGTGTTTTGCATGGAGTGTCAAGCAAAACAAGCAGGCGTTGAGAGACAAATGAAAAACTCTAAACCCCCTCACAAAGCACTACAGAGAACAGGAAGAATAAAAAACAAAACAGCTGTTATTCTGCAAAAAAGAAACTCCTTATCAGGATGGTATCACTTTTAAAACTTGTGAGACTTATGCCTTCAACATACTTGCTGATGCAGCCTTTAAAAACTGTATGATGTATCACAACAAGTGGTATAGAGCTTAAGAGAGATGGAGAGTTTGGATGTTGAGCCCTCAACTCCAGCAACTGAAGTAAGCTAGAGAAAGTCATCAAAAGCAAAGTACCAGAAGCACTGTGCTCACTTGTGGGTTCTTCCCTGGCATCTTTTACTGGATTTTGTTAGGTGTACTGTTCTGTCATGAAAGTCAAGGCTGGAACACTGCTGACTGATGCTGATCCATTATCTGATTCTTCCTCAGAAAAACAACCATATTGCTGTTTTACCTAAGGACAAATGAGCCTTCCTTCCTGCAGACACAGTTAGAATCCTGTCAGTCACTTTCCAGGCTCTCCAGAAAAAAAAGAAACTGGAGATTATTCACAGCAGTGACTATGGGAAGGAGGCTAAACTGGAGTTAGAAGTGTTTTCCTTTTATGTGTGTGTTAAGTTTGATTTTCTAGTGCCTGGCTGTACATATAAAGACCACATGTATTAAGAAGTTAAAATGAAGCCACTGCATGGTTTTAAAGCACACACTCGCAACTTGAACTTACCTAATGTTACTATTTTATTTCTAGATATGAAATAAATGCAAATATGCATAAAAAAAAAAGAGCTTTAAGGATCAGTGAATTAACAAAACTGATGAAAACATGTAAGGGCTTTCTTAGTTTCATCAACTTAGTCTTAAATAAGCAGAGGTGGATTGAAGACATCTTGTACGATATACCACATATTTAGGCTCGACTTCTGTTATGATAATAATTCCTCTTAGATTCACTAGAAACAGACCAGGTTCCTGTCTGCACACAAAGGGGATTCTTCCTTACAGAGACCAATGCTAGATAGACACACGGGCATTTTCTGAAGTACCTGTTAAGGTCAAGAATTCAAATCTACTCTCTGTGGGAGAAGAAGCAATTTAATTTGCATGCAACTCTGGAACATGTTTATATTGTGTTTACATTTAACAAGCATTTCCCTGTATAAGGGTAATTTTTCACCCAGCAATTCCAGCAGTGTCATAGATTTAACAGATGTATTTGTAATTGTTAAAAACATAACTTCTTTTAATGCTGGGTTTACCACTGAGACATAGAAAGCCAAAACACCAGACATTTACAGAGATAAAATGTGCGTGTCAGAAGGTGAAATATACTGTTCATGTTCCCTGCTCTAAACTGATGCTAGGGGTTATAACAGCCCTCCTGAGTCCCAGTGGGATTTCCATCATATACATGGCTTGCAAAAGTTTTAGGACTGGAAAACCTTTAGAAACCCATGAATTTAATTGTCACAATTCCAGGGCTTTTCTCACTCCTAGTGCAGACCCAAGAGGCAGCCCACTCAAATTTCTAGACTTCAACCATATCCTTTCTTAAGCCCTCTCCCACTAGACAGTGGATTTGGATTACAATTCACCTTTACTACTGCAGCAAACCTGACACTAGTCCAGCACTTGCCATTCTCAACTGTGTAAGACACAACACTGTTGACTGGTAGGAACAAATCAACTGACTTTTAAATAACTTCTTGGTTCACCTACACTTGCTCTTCAGCATAGCTGAAAGACATCTACGATAGCATCAATATGGGGGTGGGGTGACAGAGAGAGAATGTGAAAGGCAGGAGGGAGAAAAACAGAGAAAAAGAGAAAGGAGAAGCCACAATTCCCATAAAACAAATGCAGAAGTTAAGCACTCTACAGTAAATATACACAAGGCAAACGGTTCCTAAGAGTGGAACAAAGAAACAAGCTTCAGAGTTTATATTAATTGGCATGGCAATTCATAAGACATACAGCACATGGCAAAATCACTTCTGCCATCTGTGTCAACTGTCCCCAAGTGGAAGGAATGCAAGACTGCCACGTTCATCAGCAGTGAGATTGCTACTGCATGCCAAGTCCTACTTAATTATCTCCCATTAGTTCCAATGTTTAAAAATCTATCAGCATTTTTATTTAAAACTTCTCATAACAGTACTAAGAACTTAAAAAAAAAACCCAAAAAACAAACACCAACCCCCCCACACACAGAGTGCTAAAAATTTGTGCTTAAACTTACTGCCTCCAGAGCAAATAATATTCTATACTGTGTTTGTAATTTGATTTTCTAATTATTTACAAATAATTTGTTAAAAATCCTAGATGTAATGTAGACTATGCTACAGTAGTGGCAGAAGTACAGATTGGCTTCTCTGAAGCACGTTCAAGATCTGACACAGAAAAAAATACATTTCAGTTTAAGATGAAAATCAGTATTATGATAGCAAAAAATACCCAAAACCAAACAAAACCCAAATGATAAACCCCCAACAAAACAAATGTGTTCCTCTTTTAAATGTCTAAATAATTTGAGCAGTTTATATAGGCTTCTTTCCTCTGTCTCTTCAAAAACTCCAGCCAAAGGAAGCAGTGAGATCCACTACAAACAATCACACTACTTTACAAACAGTAATTGGAATCAACTCCAATCACCAAGGTCAAACTCTTTGGCTTGAAATTCACATCTGCGCTCTCATTGCTTGACAGTGAGCCACAAGAAAATGGTTGGTGTCCACCTTCAAGGAAGTTGAGAGTTTGCTCAACAGCTGCAAGACAGAACATGCTGTTCTTCAGGCCAGCACAGCCACATGTGTATAGAGTCTACAACTACCTGAGGGGTGGTTGTGGCCAGGGGGAGGTTGCTCTCTTCTCTCAGGTGGCCAGCGCCAGAACGAGAGGACACAGCCTCAGGCTGTGCCAGGGGAAGTTTAGGCTTGAGGTGAGGAGAAAGTTCTTCACTGAGAGAGTCATTGGACACTGGAATGGGCTGCCCAGGGAGGTGGTGGAGTCGCCATCCCTGGGGCTGTTCAAGGCAAGGTTGGACGTGGCACTTGGTGCCATGGTCTAGCCTTGAGCTCTGTGGTAAAGGGTTGGACTTGATGATCTGTGAGGTCTCTTCCAACCTTGGTGATACTGTGATACTGTGAGTCCTTCTGTCATCACTAGGAACTGCTCCTCTTCCACATCCTTTACTCATGGCACTGGGTGTGCATATACACATATGTAATATGTTCTTTTGTAAAGCCACATCTTGTCCACAATCAATGGATTTATTAAGTTTCTGTATTTCAGGAATCATGAGACAATTGATTTTCCTATTGCATTTATTAGTGTGATAGCAAATGCTTCACATAAAACTCCCTCACACTGCAAGCAAGAGAATCCACGAGAGACTATTTAGTTTCATAAGTGAAAAGCTATTTTGTGGACGCTCCTGTAAAGCTTCCCACTTAATGAGTCACACAGCAGTCACAAGGACTTGCCACTTGGAGAATTTACTTCTCTGAAATCCAAAGGACAACTGTCTTTAAATCAGACATGGTAAAGGCACTGAATCTTCTCTTCAAAAACAGTTATGTTCTCTAATACCTAGACATCCAGAATAAATTAGCTTTCTTATTCAGCAGTGCCAGCAATGGTAAGCCTCAGAAAAACAAACAGTGAGAGAAATGAATGATAGCATCTGCCAAAAAACTTATTAAATGCACTGTTTTACAGATTATTCCCTTGTGGAAAGGTTGTTCAGTGCCATACACAAGAAGGAATGCCACATAGTCTCTAACAAGGTATTTATACCACTAAGCAATGATTTGGAAATTGCCCTTAATTTTTACTTACTGTTCACTAAAGCAATGTTCAACAGTACCAAATAAAGGAGAAAAAAATATTACCTGCTAAACTTTTCTCTGCACAAAGCCTACTGCTGAACTCCTCAGAAGAATCTAATCTAAGGTCAAAGAGGTGACTCTGCTATTATGTATTTAAGTGCTGACCACCCCACTACAGCTGTCGATAAAGGTATCTAATGGTGTCAGTTGTGACCCTGGGTTTTGCGTAGCAGGCATCTGCCCATTACCAGCTGGAGAGAAAACCTCAACTCATTTCACACATGCAGCTGAAGAGCTGTCATCTGGTAACAAATTTTTATTACTACCAGGAGTATATTTGAATTCAAAGTAATGACCTGGAAGTACAAAATTCCGTATTCTGTAATCCTACAAGCTGTGCGATTCTCCCTCTTAAATGACTATTGAATATCTATATAGCTTTCTCTGCTGTTCCTCTTTTCATATGATGCTATAAACAAACCTCCTTAGTGAACAGGGTCATAGCAAGATTTACAGTTCTTTTTCTCAGAACTGCAGGTGAATTTATTTTACCCAATACATCCATTTAGATCTATTTCACTCAGAACATTATTCTTAAAAGACAACTTAGCAAATTCTTCAGCATCAGACAGAAGTCAAGCTAAGTGGTGCCAAGATGACAAGCTGTCCTGCATGACCTTAATCAGAAGTTTAAGTACAGGATAAAAGTGAGAATTGAACCTAGAGCCACTATCACAACCACCTTCTTTAAATGTCAAGGAGACAAATGCTGCTTCTTGGTCATGTTTCTCCATCAAACTGACACCCGAGTCTTCTGGATTCCATTCAGTGAGAAAGAGGATGGGAGCAAAATACTGAAAAAAGGCAGTGTCACTCATCCAACCCTCAATGTATTATCTGAGAAAGCTCTAGTCGCCCTGTAAGGACAATGGACAATGTTATCAGTGAGAATTTGTATAGATAGGTATAGTACACATTGTGAATACAGGATACATTATCCCAAATCAAAGCATCATGGCCAAAGGTACTGGCCTTCGTGTGCCATTTCCCTTTTGTCTTTATACACATACTCCCCCACTTTGCTTTCTGTCACATACACATGTATGGCTCTACCATAAATCTCACTCACTCACTAGAACTTCCAAATCATTTAACCCATCTCAAAGCCCAGTATATTAGCTGAGAGGTAATAAAGTAACCTGGCTTTGTAAAGCATTTCTTCTGAATAGTTGGCCTCTGGCTTCACAGTTATAGACAAAACACCTAATAATGCAACTCCTCTTTCCACACACACTCAAGCACATAACTGAGCTGATTTTCTTTCAACATTATAAAATAAAAATTGCTGCAAGTTCCAACTTCTTATTTTGTAAATAAAATCAAGTTGCAGGAAGAGAACATTCATTTTGGCACCACATCAACCCATTTAAACCCTCATTTCATTAGAGCGCAGAAAGCAGCAAAAATAATCTAATTGAACCATATAAAAATTGGACTTATTTTTCTCTGGTGATGAGAATGATATTAAGATGGTTTTTAAATGCCCAGATAACTAAACAAGATTAAAAAGCAAGACTTTACAATCCAGGCAGGCACAATGAGAAAACACAGAAACAACGAAGTGGAAGAATACCTTGACTCTGTGATTTTGTGAAGGCACTAATTGAAAGAGCAGAGGAAATCAATGACTAGCAGTTCAGCTCAAGAACTGCAGAAGGTAAAGAAGAACTTTTCAAGCAGCCACAAATGTCACTTTAACGAAGAGAGATGCAGGACCCTTCAGTCTCTTCAAGGATAAGGTATGAATAGAACAACTATAAATTCCCCCCTGACTTCTAAACACCTACAGGACCTGAAATGTGAATGAAGATTGGCCCTCCTGGATTGTAACAGAAAAACACAGATTTTATACATATTCTTAAAGTGAATCTGACTTTTGGAGCTGCTGTCAATTGAAACAAAGAGAAAAGATTTGTGAACTCAAGGATGATACATGGATGAAATAAATCTGCCCAGGACTCTCAATAGATCCACTAGAATTCAAAGATCTAGCAAAACACATAAATACTTCTGTGCAGACATACATGCATATATAGGAAATACCTATGTTCATAAGTATGATTCTGTAGTAACTGGAAAAGTGCCAGGAGAGTAGAAGAGGTAGGAAAAAGAGAAGTCAAACTGAATAATGCAGAGATGAGATAAGATGAGACGCCTACTGACTGTTTGTGGGAATTATTTGTTAGCTTATTTAGTAAGGATGAACATTTTGGGAGTAGCTGCCTTGTTAAAGATTCAGCATCCCCTTTCACTAATGAGCAAGGGTAACAGGGCTCATCTCTCAAGAACTTTCCCTACTGATGTATCAGAATTGATAATTCTGATGTTTACAGATTTATAAAAAACAAAATGGAAAAAAAGAAACAGGAACATTTAAAAAGGCTACTCGGATAAAAGGAAGCCTTTTTTTACTTGACAAATGCATTAAACGTCACATTTCTTTATGTAATCCCTCTTCAGACAGTTGAAGAAAGCCATAGTAAAAGTTTTATTAATGAGATGAAACATGAATCATTTTGTCTTCAAATTATATAAGAGTAATGCAAATTAATCAGCATCTTTAGATAACTGCAAAGTTGACAAAGTGGCTCTTCAAGTCAGAAGATAACAAAACTGCTGAGCAGTTCTTTGTTAACACTGGCTGTAACCCTTGATACTTCTCAAAACTGAGATGATAAAAGCTGCAGATATTTATATCCATTAAAACAAAAAGCCATGGTAGAGATTTAAGAGTACATTGGTTACACCGTAATCAATAGGTTACTTGTTCAATAGAGGGCATTCATTACTTCTGCTCCAAGACAAATACACTGGAAGTTATGTTTTGCTCTGCCATTGAACAGCTCTTTCTCATCCAAGCTCTTGTTAGTCTTTCTCCCACAAAGCAGGGAGACTGGGACTATTTGATGACTACAGGGAGCTTTCATTTTTCAGAAAAATTATTCATCTGACATAAAACACCAGTTAAGGATGAAGCAATGGTACGAAAGGTGCAATAGAAGCAAAATGCAGGGGGGGAAATAAATTACAGTGAAAGCCCTGCTTCTTTAGGGAGTAAACCATTTAACTCTTTCCTGACAGGAACACTGTGCACACAGACAGAAAAGAGTTGAGGAAAAATCAAGTAGCTGAAGAAGATCAGAAGCTAGATGGCACTGGCAATATAGTCAAAAAGATCACTTTTAAACTGAAGGAAAAGAAGTAAGAGACTCTTACTTCTAACAGCATCTCTCATTCCTTTCCCGTTTCTCCCTCTCCTCCAAAAAGAAAAACAAGTGTCTGAGTTCTTAACAATATCAGAGAATTTAGATGGGTCTTTGTGAGAGTACAGAATCCAGTTCTGCACACGGCATCTTTGAAGAAGGTTGAAAACCTGGCATGAGCATAAAAAAGTACCCACAACACCACGTTCTAACACAACTGAAGCTAGAAAGCAAAAAAAGAGAAGTGGGGAGAGAAAAGCCACAAAGAAAAGACGAGGGGAAAACGAAAAGCCTTCCCTGTACTGAAAAAGGTTTAGTTCAGCCAGTAACACACCTTCAAGGATAGTCAGAGCATGGAGCAGGACAAGAAGTCAAATCAGCAACCGTTAAAACAAGCAGTAACAGCATCTTCACAGGTAGACCACAGAGTATGTATCAATTAAACTAGACTGAACCGGCCTTACCCTTGAGCACACAAGGACAAAGCAGACAAGCACAATGCAACACACTCTTTTCTCTCTCATCTCAATGGACAGCACATCCACCCGCAAGAGAACTGCTGCCTTCTTACTAAGTATTTACTGAGCAGATCTTCCTGATTGTTACTGAATGTGGAGACATCATAAAGCTGCAAACACAGAATTATAAAAAAAACATAGAGCAGTATGAAATTTGTGTGAGTTATTATGTTAAAATAGAGCTCAGGTTTTCCCAAGACCGGAGGAGGTTGTAACATTATTGTGAACATTTCATACTCACAAGAAAAGAAAAAAAATGTAACTGCTATTACAAAAAGCAAAAGAAGGAACAAACTGACAAAGTGCCTAAAGGTAGGACTGGTTTTTGCCAGTTTTGAGTGATTGACAATAGCTAAAAAGAATGTGTCCACAACAAATGGTACCAGTTCCTTAAAATTAGTGCAGATCTTCAAGATAGGCATGACAGTCTGTGATTATCTGTTAGCAGAATGTGCTCACGCCTACATTTATTAAAATTCTTCCAAACAGATAAGACAGAGTAGGGAAGAGGGGAGAGCTGCGTACAGGGAAGGTAGAAGAAGAGCAAGGGTTAGGAAAGATAAATTTGAGCCCATCTTTGAAGAATAGCTCATTATTTTCCCTTGGAATACATGATTGCAGTAATGGTTACCTGACTTTAACGAACCTGTCTGCTATCATTATTTTCCCTTGGAATACATGATTGCAGTAATGGTTACCTGACTTTAACGAACCTGTCTGCTACACAGAAAAAGTGATATCTGGCACTCTACTCACACATCAGTTAGCCTTTTCTTCAGCCTCTCCTAATGCTGTACCCATTTTTGAACTGTTGACTCTGCATGCTTCAAGATAGCCCCTGTGGGAGTTAAAGTAATTTCTGTAAGCCAGAAACAACATGGTTCAAAAGCTCAGTGGTGACCCTCTCCTGTTCAACAGCACTAAAATACCCTGTGCAATGACTGGTGTAATCAGGACTTGCAAGTCCTTTATTACAGTCAGCCATGAACACCAGCAAGGATATTTCATTTGGGAAAAAAAAAAAAAGAAAAGAAAAAAAAAGTTCTCCTTATTGCCCATTTGCATCAGTCTGAAGAGCACAGGCCACCTTTCCTTTACCCCATCCCAACCACTGCATCTTATCAATTTAAACCACACACTAGTACCTAATGCTGCAGACAAAATGCTTCAAAACTGTAATGACAAATCGCTTCTAAATTCTTTAATAAAATAACACTATGTTGATGGAAGATTCCATCATTATTACCACTTCATATTAGCATTTTTAATTATGATCAGCAGCTGTAGCACAGTACAGACAGCCTATTTAAACACCTGCATTCCTATTTAAACATCTGCATTATGAAAACAGAAATCTATATGCACCTTTATTTAAAAAAAAGAGCAACTGGAAACAACATCCACAAACTGACACTCACTGCTTGCTAAGAGAAGCAGCTTGCACCCACTCCTTAGGTTACTACTGCCCACATGACACCCTAACTCATTCTCAGGTGGATCTAAATTATGACTGTATCAATCCTGTTACACCCAGTTACAGTACATGCAATACTCACTAATCTAATTCACCCTATCTAATCTCTCTTTTTATTTTCTGTAAGTCCTGAATGTTATGGTCATGAAAAACAATGCCAGAGATACAGCTAATATTGAGAACCCAAAATTTCCTTAAATAAAGGGTTATAAATAAATGTGCAACATGCTGCACAGATTAAATACTGCAGCATATTTTGTAAAATGAAAGTCTAAGATGAAAAGCCAGCAGGCAAGTACACAGGAATCAAGGCATCGCCTGAGTGGAAACAGGAACTTTATCTCTCAGACTGACGCAAATACATTTGATAAAAAGTGTTTTACTGCCACAAAATGCGTATCCAAAAGATGATGTAATACTACAAAAAGCAAGCTGACTGGAGAGTAAATTACTACATGAAGACAGGGGAGGATAAAACCTCAATTTCTGACTATTGCACTTTACACAGAACTGCCTCAGCATTTAGGAAACCCATGCAAACTTCACATGTGCTTCAGGAGCCCGGACCCTTGGATAACTTGAACAAGACGTCTTGCTCTTGCATAAAAGAAGAAAGAAATCATAGAATGATATAGTCTACAACTAAAAGCTCAGGACAGTTTTCATTTTGCTTCTTAAAGTAACAAATATAATACCACAGAACAGCCATGTTTAGACCTGGACATCAAAATATCATGCTTACCCAATCAGAGAGGTTCCCACAGCTTTTTTATCCAAGTTTCTTAGATGCAATTATCCACAAATAAATTCTAGAGCTAAAACCTCTTTCCAAAGTCCTTTTAACCAGGAGAACAATACTGAAAATGTTACTTTTCTGTCACTCAGATTATGTTTAATAAAATTTTAGTAACCTCTAAACAGTAGATTTCATGACATGGCTCACTGAAAGTGATGTTTAATTTCACACTACATGTCCCAGTGTTACATGGGAAGGCTTGGATTGCAATTCATGTCTCTCCAACAACTTCCAAACTTTTCTCCCTTTGCTGCTTTGCAGCACTTCCAGCAAGAGTATTAGTTTAGCATTGGCAAGTAAAGGGTTAGTTCATTATGTACAGAGTGTGGACACTAAGCTACAACTGCTGCCTTCTTACAGGCATTAACAAGAGCTACTTCTACTTTTATTGGAAGCAAGATGCAAGCCAAGCATTCTAGCTCTTGCTCTCTCTCAAAAAAAAAAAATAGTGAAACACACTGGATGATGCCTCACAGCAAAGAATGAATACAGTAATAATTCTCTCAGAATCTGACTATTTTTTTTCAATATTATTTTCTTGTAGTTATTCTTGCTTTCTATTTTTATTGTCATCTTTAATTCAATTTCTTTTATCATTCAGGACTGCAGCTCTGTCATTACCATATCTTGAACCAACACTTTGTTGATGGCTCATTGTTTAGGACATTTCTAACCTGCCTGTCTTCCCACTGCAAAATCAATATGGTACTTGGATTTAAAATATAAAGTGAGTGCTAGCATTGCTTTATTCTGTAGCTAATAACAGTACCGTATTATGACTTTTTATGCCCACTAAAAAATATGAAACTGCAAATGATAGCCAAGGCAAAAATACAGGATAATTCTCACAAAGGTTAAAAGAGCTATGGTTAAACAACCTGTGGCTGATTTACTCTCCCTCTGAGTTTTATCCACAGGTCATGTTCACTCATGTTACAAATTATGTTTTCAAACAGTGTACATCATCAAATGTTTTACCAACATGTCTACTTGAACTCAAAAATATTCTAATGAAAAAATGCCAGGGAAATTATATTGAATAGAAATTTAAATACCAGAGAAATTCTATCAAACAGAAATTTAGAGAGCAAGGGACTGGGGAGAATAGCCCTGTAGAACCCTGATGACAAAACAGAAGAATGTGATTGGTCTTGCATAAGACGATCGGGCAACACCAGAACAAGTCAGATGGGAAGGTTCAGTCACAAGGGCAGGGCAGAAAGAAAGAGCAGCTCGTTTGGACAACAGAAGCAGAAGAGTTTCACTGAAGATGACAGAAATGACAGTTTAGTTTAAGAGAAAGAGGAATAGAAGATGAGATGTTGAAACAATCAAGGGAGATCTTTGCTGATACACTGAAACTCGGTAACTTTTGGTGTTTGGGGGTTTCTGCCAGTTAATATACAGCTTTATGTGTAACTGTGCAAGAGTTATAATACACTTGAGGAAGCTGATATCTGTGAACTGGAACTCAAGAGAATGTATAGGCCCAAGAAATTAATTACTGAAATTTTTAGCTATACACAGCTATGCATATATCCACATACAGGTGTACACGTGTCTGCAAATCTGTATATGTACAATACATACTTGAGCAGAGATCTTACGAAGCTTCATTAACAGGTGAAATGTCATAATAATTGTACTGCAAAACAGTGAAATGATCCATCCAATCTCCAGTGTTTTCCACCTCTGATGCAAAGGTAAGATTGCCTATGTCCCCATTTGGGGGTTTTATCCAAGCAAATGCATATCTGACTGTTTCTGTTTGTCATATATACCTCAAATTACTAATTAAATTACTTTAGTAAGGTTCAGTGCCATATTCTCATTCTGCTTCACAATTAACACTTGGAGAGAGACAGACCAACTAAATAATGAAACCTATTTCTACATCAGTATAGTCAGCTCCGGGTAAAGGATTTGTTACTCTTACCGTACATTTTCCATGTAGTGACATATGACTCCTAAACTGTTAAAGCAAAATATTTGTCCTTCTAAAAATATAGGTTGAAACACTGTCTTTTTAAATACAAAATGTGGCAGAAATAGTCTCTAACTAGGTAATTCAATGCAGATTGAGTCCTTAGAAGTAAAACAATGTTAACAATTACAGGAAAAATTAGATATAGTTGCATTTAAACAAATGCTACATGAAACACATTTGACCATCTGCTATAACTGTCTTAGGGTAGGATGTTGGCAGATATTGCATAATCATCTGCATATGACAGATAATTTTAGCCAAATCTAAATAAAAATGTTCTGATATTTGTGAAGGAAAAAAAAAAATCACCACCCTACACTGCTTAACAAACTTAACAAATATTCAGACTACTGTTTAGTATTAATATTGGCTGAATTCCATAAAAACTATTGTGTTATAAACACAAGAAAGAAAGAAAAACACAATACTTTTTCTGCTCCTATTTTCTATGTATTTTGAGATGTAAGTTATTCTTCCCAGAATTTTTCTTTTATTTTATTCCCTGAAATATCTTTAAAGCAGTGGTTTAGAAAAACAATTAACTCATAACTCTTCCTTATTTGCTTATATAGCTTAACGATTTGGAAAGTAAAAGATTCAGAATACCTCTGGAAAGGTATTTTTCAACAGAAAAATATCTACAGTTGGTAAATATTGTTCTTATAGAAAACACGTCAGAGTTTCCCAGTTCACAGAGAAATTTGTACAGTCATATCCCATTTAACTATATTGACTTAGAGTTCATTACTTAAACAGTGCACAAGAAAACGCATCACACTGAAATGCTATCTACCAGTGCTGAAGGTCATTCTCTAAAGAATATGAAGAAACAAATACTCCCAAAAGCCACCTTCTACAAAAGGAAAAGTAAAGAAAAGGCCAAGTGACTTGAAGATCTAACAAATAGTTTCATGAAAGACAATTGAATTTTACAGTACTTATTCAAAATACATTATGGAATTAAAATTGACTGAAGAGATTTGATTTTCCTCAAATGCACTAGAAAACTGAGAAGGAATAGGAAACCTAGTAAAGAAATTAGCTTCAAAGAAAGAAAAAAAAGAAACAGTCTTTTGGGACTGGGTTAACTGTGTGCCCAGCAGATGTAAACAGGTCTGCAGAAATAGCCATACTGAAATGCTACAACACTTTCAGTTCTGAAGCTGCTCCAGGGAACTAATATTTGAGTCACAGAGTAGCTGAGGTGGGTGGGAATGTCCTGAGGTCTCTCATTCACCTTCATGCTCAAAGGCTAAACTTCAACTGAAGCAGGCTCCTTAGCATTTTACTGAGTGAACTTCTATTGATCTGTGAGGAGAAGCCCTAGCCTCTCCAGTATTTTCCTGAGCTCAGCAGCCTAGTTGGGATTCCTCCTGCTTTTTTTGCTGTGCACCTCCAGGATTACAACCCTCCTCCTCCCCTTTCGGTAGTTCATCCTAAATAATGCTTGCAATCTTTCTAAATAAATGCTGTGTGAACAGAACTGAACACATGATCTACTACAGTTTTATCTGCAATGTAACAATTCAATATTCAGTTGTTCAATTCATTGGTCTAAAATATCATTGAATGGCTCAAAGCAACAAGTACTCATTCCAATAAACATAAACATCTCAATGAGGAAAATGAAGCTTTGAATTGTCCATGCTAAGCTTCTTTTCACATTTATCTTTTCTAGAATCTCATGACACAATTCATTTGCTAGGTCTGTGCTCTAAGTAGTGTTTTCAAATGTACTACAAGGTCAGGAGTATTGAGAACCTCCTATGAATATTGACTCGTCTACAGCCCAAGTAACATAGTACCTAGTTTCCTCTTAAGAAAAATAGTCCTTTATCTGCTTCCATTTTGGAACAGAATATAAAAAAGTAAAGACATGTAGCCTGCTATAAAGATGTAAGGAGTGCCATGATGACACAGTTAACAGAGATTCCTTTTCTAATAGTCCGAATGCATCACCTGGCACTTTTGGCCTGAGAACATCTTAACTGCTGGAATAACCCCTATGTTAGATACATCCTTGCAAGAGCATTCCAAAGGAAACTGTGCTGGCATTTTTTTTCTCAGAGGTATAGGATCCAACAGTTACTTCCACCAAAAAAATGGCATAATAACAAATAAATTTGCATGTCCTCTTTCTGTTTGTTTTTGTGTTTGTTTTTTTTTAGCATCCAGGAAGGTGGCCATATTCTAGTTGTGATGAAGCACAGATGGACTTCACAGGTACCCATTAAGAATCATTTATCATGAGTTTATTCCTGAAATGTGATTGTCATTATAGGCCTAAAACATAAAGTGAAAATGAAGACTCCAACTGATGCTGAAGAACCTCTGCAATGAGTGTGCTGTAAACAGCATTGTAGAGTTTTCTGATTTCTGGTATTTTGTTGCCAGGAGTTTTAAGTTGAAATTAAGTAATAAAAAAGGAACACTCACATGAAACAAATGAAGGGAGGACAGATTCAGGGAGGAAAAGAAAGCAGCTGGCAACCAAAATGCATGAAATATCAATGTTCTCTATTTTTCCACAGGCCTTACACAGAGTGCACGGTGCTAAAAATCAGATTCAGATGAAATGGCTTTATGAGGACATAGTATTTTTCCAAAATACACACAACATGGCTTAGAAGAAGAAAGTTTGTGGAAAAATACGATAAAGGCACTTGGAAAAGAGCTAAGAATCATGTCCCCAGAACAATATAATGTAAGCATCAGCAGCAAAGATTGCTATTAGTGAAAACAAGTGACTAAAGAGATTTTAAGTTCAGCATCACTGGAAGAGTGCAATGAAACTGAATCAGTGGAAATGCAAATAACTCCAAGCAGTAGCTTTGGTATTACAGTTTTCCCTTGGATAATTTTACTGCAAAGAACAACTTAATTCCTGCTCCTAATGACTACCTATTAGACCAATGGCTATTACTGCTGTCACCTATGAAATCCTTGCTGTGCCAAACAGAATGCCAAAAGCATTCCCTACAAACAACATCACTTTTTTCTAAATATGACAAAAGGGCAGGCATTCATCTATTTGTGAACTAAAGAAATGAAGATGACTTTCAGCCACATTCAGTCAACTCCCTATCCATGCTACATGATGTATAGAGACTGATGAGAATTCTATCAGACGAAAAACAGCATTCAGTTGTGAGCTGCAGAGTTAACGCCAGTATTTCAGTCATACTCACTCCACCTGGCATGTGTGCTCACTTATAACACAAACCAGAAGAATTTATAGTCTCATGCAACCCCTCTGCTTCACTTCACATCTGACTTTCACCTCCTTATTAATATCCCAAATTATTTTGAATATTATTGCTTTAAGTTTATTTAAATGTGATGTGGTACATTACAAACAGGTTCAACAACACAGTGATACTGAGTACTTTTATGACCTTAACCTTAAATAGCTTTCTGGTAAATGTCTACCAACCTGTTTCGCTGAAATGAAAATATTAGTTAAGGTTATCCTAACAAAATGCATTCTACCTGACATACAGAAAATGACTAAAAATTGAAGCCATATTTTCTAGAGCAGGGGTGCTTTTATTTAGCAATACAGTAAGTTTATGAAAGTCTGTGGTGGTAGGCATCATAGGCCAAACATGGGCTTATCCATGCCCTGGCATGCCCAGACATGTTCCCCTGCTCCCCCTTGTTCTGTGCTGGGGGAAGTAAACGTGGGAAGAGAAAGTCAAAAGCCTTCACCTAATATGGTGAAGCTGGGCAAAGTGCCATTCTGATTGGCTAATCTATGTCCAATGCCCCATTAGTTTCAAGTCAGATATTGATAAAAGGGATAAGCAGGTAGCACGGGGTGCTGCTGCCGCCTCATTTGCATCCTGAATTTGTGTGGAGAGCTTACCAGGAACTGGCTCTAAATGCCTGCACACGATCGGCCTGCATAGCCAGGGTGACATTGTGCCAAGACTGCACACTGCATTGCATCCTGCCTGCCCCTCTGTGTGCTAGTTTGAAGCTAGTTAGAATGTTTTGGTGAGAAGGACTAGATCACAGGCTGTGAAAGGAAAACAATGGTGATGTCTGCTTCCCTCATAGGCTTGCTGAGATGTATAAGAACAAGAATCAAACTATAGATAAAGCACTACTCCTGCTGGGGAGCTCCAAGCTGCATCTCTCTCTAACCTCACCCTCCATTTCTCTGATTAATCCACTTTGCTTGCTAACCCCCTGGCTGAACCTCCAATCTTCCTTGGGACTGGGGTAAGGTTGAGAGGGGGTGGGGGGAAGAAGGTGGAAGGCAGTTGAAAGCCCCTCCTGGGGACTCAGGTTTCTGGGAGGGGAGTTGTGTTTCTGTATTACCTTTTACCTTGTATATTTCTGTATATAAATGTATATACTGTAAATATCTGCTGTATATTCTGCTAAGCTGTAAATAAGCTTCATTCAATTTCCAGAGCCAGCTGAGTCTAGTCTGCGTGATTTCCAAAGTTTGGGGGGGGCAGGTAACACCCAAACCATCACACTCTGCCAGTCTCCTGCCAAGACAGGAAGTCCTGCAGATACACAGATTGTCCAGAAGACCAGGTCAGAGATTATGCTATAGACTCCTGAGAAAAGAGCCTGTGAAACTCCAACAGGAATCCCTCCATGTGCTTTGAGTACTGTCTGGTTCACACTTTGTGAGTAGATACTTAAAAGCCTCTTCCAGTATAACATTTGCATTTGCCACTTTAAGAAATTAAGTGCTCTAGTTTTGCCTGTCCCTTGTGCGTATAAACTTCCAAACTGCATTTTTGAACCTTGTGAAGAAGTTTTCTGGTGAGTTTTAATGTTAATAAACAGTTTTCATAGTTATTAACAATCACCGCCTGGATATCAAAATTAATACAGATTGTTAATTTTGCATAATCCATCACAGAGTTCTGCCAAACTGATATTGTAGAGCAGGCATACACACTGCACTGACAATGCTTCCGTACCTGAGTTAGATGAATTGCACTGAATAGCGAGAAGGCAGCCTGGCTCTTTGGTCCCTTTTTATCTCAGCCTTTCTTTGAGAATAACAATGATGGTAATTGTGTAGAACACAGATTACTTTCACATGTGGGTGTTTTTGAAGTGACGACCCAGAAAGCAACTTTTCTGATTTCCCAGTCCTACTTAATATGCTATATTATACTGCCAAGAACATTAAAATACTTCAAATTATTCAATACTAGTCAGAAAAGAAAAAAAGAGTCTCCCCTAAGCAAAGTAACATTTCTACCTGTTCTGCCCATGGCCATTGGAAACAAAAGGATTCTAATAACAAAGATAGAAATACATGAAATTGCAGAAGATCAAAATAATTTAATAGGGTATCATCTCAGGGGAAACTAAAAATCAGCTATGAAACAGATTCACTATTAATTTATATTATTTCACTATATGGGACACAATTCAAACTGGGACAAGTAACCATTATTTAACCTAGATTCTGTAAATTCACTTCAGACATTTAATTTCTCCCTAACAGCAAACAGTCAGTGACCTGCCACAAAATACAGAAGAAAAATCATTTTGAAAAGTCCACTTTTACCCTCTTTCCATATCAAGTAGTGCCACAAAAGCTATCACAGAAGAAAACTGAATTGTACAGCAGTATCTAAAAAGGGCTTACATAGTAAACAGACATAGAAAGACTAAAGTATTAAAAATTAAGGAGCATAAAATGAAAGATTTTGCTATCAGCACCTTACTGGGAATAGAAAGCAATATTCAAAATAAACTGAAGTATTCATAGTATAAAACCCCACCTTCTTATGAATAAAGGCTACAGCATCACAGCTGAAAGAAAAAACAGTGACAATAATAATTGAACCCAGTTCTTAAGAGGGAAACAAAAATTCAATTATAGCTCATGGACACTTCAGGAGATCATGAGCAGGACACTGCTGTATGTGGGATCAGAACCCCAGAATGAGCGACAAGGACAGGGAACGCGGAGCTGCGCAGACACAGACAGATGCTACCACTCTTAGTGGAAAACCAGCGACTGCTTGGGCAAGAATGGTTCAACAGAAATTATGCAGATTTTGTATACTTTTAATTACTACAAACTGCCTTAGAAAGTTCAGTGTCAGCAAGTCACCAGCCAACAGTGTAGGGGTTTGACTTTTTCAGAAGAAGTTCTTTTCTGTGGGTTTCCAGTGAGGTTTACTACCAAAAAACCCTCAAACTTTTAAGGTCCCTGAACACTGCAAGAAGCAGCTGGGTATTTTGCATAATTTTTTGTGAAACAGCCAAGCTCATAGCTCTTAAATTTTCTTACAAGGTAATACCACCAGTTAGAACAGAGTTTGTGTGTGCTGTTGACTGCTTCTCCAGGGCAGATGGCCTCCACTGTCACCAGTGGTCATTTTCTATTTCACTCTTGCTGTACTTCCCTTCCCCCTTCTCCAGACAGCGTTTATGACCTTGCAGTCATTGTGGATTCTGAGCTCTCTCTTGAAGTACCCATCAATCATGTAATTACAGGCTTTTACTTCCACTTTAGGACTCTAGCCAGGTTGAGACATATGTTACTTAGGCATTTTATTGAAGCATTAATTCAGTGAAGACTTTTGTTTATCTCATCATGCTTACGGAATTTTTTTTTGTCCAGATATCTCCCAGCTCTCACACTTTGCCACTTAGGGTGTGTATAGAATTTAACACTTAGAGTCCTTGACACTGAAATCTTCTATTATATTTCCCTTATATTAATTGAAGGCATAGTTTTGTCAGTTGGCTTAAAAATCTAGATAGTGGGTTACTGTTCTAATTTTCCTCTTTTTTGGTGATGTCCTTGCCAGTCACCTGTTTATAGTGATTACCATCAGTTGACTCTGTACCACAGAGGGCAAAAAGGGTACAAAAACTTCTAAAGAAGAAGTTATAGTTTTGAGATAAAGATGAAATTCAGGTTCACTTTATGCTTGTGGTGCACTTAGATGTCAGAGCAGTGCCCATGTGGACACCCTCTCCCTGGCCACCTGGAATATAAGAACTCAGCAAAACAAAGAGGGAGGCTCACCAGACACACTTGAAGTTGTCACCAGGGCACTTCCAAAGGAGACTCACCTGCTGGACAAAGACTTGCTATCCTAATCATATTCCTCACGTGAATATTAACATATGCAAGGATTCCAATAAATTAGTTTGGGACACTTGAGGGTTTATCTGTTAAAATGTTAACATGACAGCTTTTTCCCATCTTACTTTTCACTTAGGAATGCAAGTAGTTCAGCAGTTCACTGCTCAAAAGATGAATTCCACTCTGAAATGGACTGCAGGAGTTCCTGCATAAATTTATCAAGTGGCAAAGACCCAACTGCAATGTTATGTTAAAATAATTTTGCATTTATAATAAAATAGCCACTCAACCTCATTTTGATGGGAAATACTGCTGAAAACACTCTACAACTCTTTAGACCTTATAACACATTAGTATTAAAATTGAATGGAGCCCCAAAAGATTTTCATCTAAGCACACTGAATCACAGTCCTCCTTACCTAACCAGGGTACTATGATTTTTCTGTTTGTTTGCCTATTTTGTGATTTTCTAAGGAATATGCTTTCCATGAACATACTTCAATGGACTGTGATGAGAGTGCCACACGCTGAGTTACTGCAGGATCACTTCTTCAGAAGATAGACATTTATATTTTTACTTGGAACCCAGCAATATAAATGAAACAGAATCTAACTGAATTTTCTAACTCTGTGTTAAAATAACTTAATCCTCTAATATTTTTCTTTGCTGATAAAATCCACAATTGCAGTAATCACTTAATACATTCCCCGATGTACTTAAATGCACAATAACCTGCTCCCTGTTTGTAGATCAATCTAAGAGAGAATCTGTTAAATGATGAATCAGCCTAAAAAGGTACTGTGCAGTGAATGACAGACATGTTGCCTTTTCACAGCACAAGTTCCTTTAGTGTTTTGTTGAATATCTTTCAACAAATTGGAACTCTGGTGTGATCTACTTCAATTTTCTCACATTCATTTCAATTAATTGAGACATTTCTGATTTTCATTCCTCATTTTTCATGTCTTCCCATCATCACTGCAGAACAAGGCAGACCACACAGTTCAAACAACGTCAGCTCATTCTGAAAAGGTACTGTCACTTGAACAAATATATATTATTTAATGCAGTCTTACTTCCAATGACAAAGATTACTTTTTCACTTCCTGTATGCATACAGTAACTGTGATAACTAGCTGACAAAATGATAAAACCCAAGTAGTGCTGTAGACCAAGGAAATAATTTCCATAAATTAGGTAGCAGTTATTGCCAGTCCTGCACTAAACGTAAGTGCTCTCAGTTCTGTTTAAGTCATAATTTCTGTAACAAGATGCTTTAACGCTCAGAAATATGTCACTTAATTATGAACTGTGAGACTTCATAGAAAATACATTTAATTTCTATCTATTGGGGCTTTGGGGTTTTTGTTTGGTTGGGTTTTTGTTTGGTTTGGGTTTTTTTATGTGTGTGAAGCTCAGGAGCTTAGATTATTATCTTCAGTGTATCAGTGTATACGGTCTTTTTTAAAGAGTTTCCTGTTTCTTCATGTTTGGGTTGCTACAACTGTACCAAACCAAGTCTTCCAGAATCAGAGCTCAGATTCCTCATATTCTATTTCTTTTTAAACACTGTTTGGTCCCATCTCCAAATTGTGCATACATAGCTAGAGCTAATTTTCCCGGAAAGGCAGATACAATTCTATTGTCAAAAAACAGCATTATGAAACATGCTTTCTCCATTATAACATTAATCATACCTACTAGCTAGATATACTTAGAGCTTAGTAAATATTCCTTAAATAAAACGGTTCCTTTCAATGCAGTCTAAGAAAAAACCCCAAACATATCAACTTACCAATTTGCAAGTGTTCATCTAAAAAGCAGCATTGTAGCAGCTACTGTTTGGGAAGACGCAAAAATTATTCATCAGCCTTTTTATTCATTATCAATTGGAAGAAAAGTTGGAAGGAACCTCGAAGGATTATCTTGCTATGTGATTCAGATATTGATTTGTTTGCCTCATCATTTTGGTTTGGAGGTTGGAAGCAGATGTCCACTACAAGACTTCCCTTCGAAAGAACTTCTCTAATCTTGACCGAGACCCATTGTGGATGACTTCTATACATTCAATGCTCTTAACACAGAGCACATCTCCTTCTGTCTTTACAAAGCAGCCTATAGCCATCCATCACAATCCTCTAGTCATGTGAATTTTCCCACCCTGTTTCAGTTATCTCTGCGATACCACAACTTTCTGACTGGGTACAGAGCTGCAGTTTCTTCTGCTGCCCATGATGTGTGCATGGGTATACACACACACTTGACCTTCTTTGCTTATATTACCAGCTTAAAACCTGTAAGTTGTTATTCTGGTTTCTCTAATGCATATTAACAAACAAACAAACAAACAAAAACCAACCAATCAAACAAAAAACAACAAACCAAACCCTTCAAGCTAGCTGTGATAAATCAGGGAAGGAAAAGAACAAGCCAGAGAGGTGCTGTAATATCTCTGTAGAAGATGCACAAGAGTCAAAGGCATAAATCATATATGGTGGACTACTGACATTGCTGTGTTAATACAGATGAGTTCTGTACGCCTGTACAGTAAATGTCAGTGTGACAGCTGGCTGTACACAGATCTAAATCACAGAAAATTATTGTCGTGACTTGGTATGTGATGATTTTAACTCCTTAAAAGCATTCTGGTAAGAATGAAAACTGAACAATTACATGAGAGCTTCTCTTAGAAGTCATACTCCTTTCCTACTTTTGCTTATCCATGTTTGATTTCACTTTTCATTAATAGCCATCATCCTTGTACTTGGAGAACATCCACATAAAACACAAAATGGTACTGAAGTCTCTATTGGACTCCCAGCAGCTTTTCCATTTCCCCCCAGCGCTGCCTTCAATTGCAGTTTTCCTTAAATCATGTAACATGTGCCACAGTGAGATACTTGACCTTTTTTGCTCTAAAGTACACAGTTCCACAGAAAAAGAATGAACTGCTCTTAGTACAAAGCACGTTTCAAAAGCAGGTGCAAACAGAATTGAACCTCTTTGTGGATTCAAACTGCCCAGATCATTACACGAATGCGGTACTTGGCCCAGTGTAATTCATTTTGCTGAGACTGGAAATTATTTTAGCTAATTTACTGTGAAGTAGCTTTCTGTTTGTAAAGTAAAAATTGATGTGGATATAACAATTTCAGCTCTCAGGCAACAACAACTAAACATGTCTCTGAAGAGATTATGCATTATTCTGTGATGCATCATAAACTGGCAAAAAAAAAAGCCCTGAAGTTTTTCATTCTCATCTGCAGCTAAATAGTTTTGACCCAAATAAGGGAAGAGTTTTGAAACATACACAGATGTTTGTGTGTGTGTTCTGCTCTCCTGTTATTCTGGGAATGAGCATCAGAAAGAAGCAGTAAGAATCCCTTCTTTCAGGAAAAACTGTGACTGGATTAATTTCTTTTTCTTATGGGCAATTATCTCTGAAATTTACAGACCTGTCAAATCCAGAGCATTTCTGAAAGTATCAGTATGATAATTATTTCTTATTTCCTTCCATCATTTACTCTGCTTTTGCAAAACTGCACAGTTTGGCTTACAGCAGCCTGCTTGATCCTCCAAAAAGAGCCTTTGATACTATCTACAATTAACAAGGGTTTATCTAATTACTAGAGAATATGACATCATAGCACAGTAATACCTGACAAATTGATCATTATCAGTAGTTAATGACTACTTTGTTAACTAATTGCCCCGGGGCAAAGGAGTGCCTGGGGAGAGGAACACTTTCAAGGAAACACTGCAAGGAAAAGTAATAGCTATTAACAGCCACAAGGTTTGGGTTGGGAGGTGCTATTGCTATTATAAATCCCCCAGACTACTACCAATAACAGTTCTTGAAGAAGAAAGGCACCGTGGCTGGGCAGAAGTGGCTTCCCGAGTTAGGAATGCATTGTGTTGAACACAATTATCTGCTGTTAAGAATGTACATGCTTCACCAATTAGAATGAAGAATGAGGCCAATAAGTATATGTTCTAGCTTTCCTAAGACTAGGAGAAACAATCACATTATACACACTATAGAGTTTGGAAAAAGAGCCTGACTTAAGCAAAATCTGCAGTGCATAACTGATGAATATATTCACTTAATATCTTTTGTGTGCTTCCAATAAACCCCGTTTTAATGCTCTGTATAGCCAGTATTCCATGCATGGATTTCAGTTTACCATCTACTGAAAACTCTTTCAGGGATGCCACCATGCTACTTGCACTCTATTAACATAGTTTGCTTCTAGTGGAAAACTAATAGAAGCAATTGACACGCTGATCACAAGCAAGGAACAGGAAGCAGTAAATGGATTGTAGGAAAAAAAGCTTGAATTCCAAACATCATCTGGCATATTCAGATTTAACAGCAACTCGCCAGCCAAGTCTGGTGCCTACTGGGACTTCACATCCAGAGAGCAGATGCTCAGACCTCTGAGGTTCCCAAGAATTCTCCAGGTACATATGAACTGTAGCCCAATTATCAAATGTAACACTATACTGAAAGCACTTTTTTTTCCCCCTTTAAGTTGACACATCAGCCTTCACCACATCTCATCATTACTGATACACTTCTTGTCTTCATTCACAGCCTCATTATTCTCAAGCAGACACTACAAATTTCAAATTGCCCACCCATAGTTTCTCTGTTCCTTTCAAATGAAAGAGCAATTCTGAAGAATACCAGAACTACTGATCTGCCTTTCTTTTGTGGGTTTTTAAATGTTCAAACACCTCTGCTTCAAAAAGCACATGGTTTGGTGCCTTGATTGTTCTGTACTACACTGCAAAAAGATAACAACTTAAAGAAATAACTTGCATATAAGAAAGGAAGAAAAAGAGATGGATTGTACTCATGTGGAAGAAGTATAAAGATTACCAAGAAAATGGATGAAAAGCATAGAAATAGCAAAATGGCTAAGAGACAGCAAGAGTTACAGTAGAGACAATACAACTGTGAGAAAGATTTTAGAGGATAATAAATGTATCATACAACACAGGATCATATAGAAAACATAGGATAATAGATGTAGAGAGGATTTTACCTATATTTAAACAACAACAAAAAAACAAACAAACAAACAAACAAAAAACCATGGAAGTTGTTGCGACAAGGTGTTTGGAGAAGTCTACATCACATTCTGTGCTCAGGATGATTATTGCTGTTGAGGTCCTTACTATTCATCAGCAGAAATAAGTGAAAATAGGACAACTACATTGCCCTCAAGGTAGACAGCCTGCAGAATGACAGGGTTTATATAAATATCTGAAAGAAAACAAAATGAAAGCTTAAAATAAAGCCATAGGTTTGAAATGAGCTTCCGGAGTCATTATCCCCACTATCACTGTACCTGGGTTTATATGGCTGAAGTCTAACTGGTTACCCTTTCATTCAAGTTGACACAAGAGGGCCATGAAAACTGATTACTAGGTGTAATCTGTTCCAGAGCTCAAGTTCTGTTTTCCTCAGAGAATCACTGTTGCCCCTCACCTCCACCCCGCAACTCTGAGGAAGGAGAGAGGTGATGCCAAAGTAATTGGTTCTTCAGTTGTAGAGAAGAGACTGATCATTAATCCCAGGTGGAAAGAGGAGAGGGAGGAGGAGAAGTCACCAACTGCAGAACATACACAGTCACAGGACAGAACACTTCATGTTTGAACCATTAGATCAATAGCTCTCTATAGGTTTTCATTAGAACTATGCCATATGGCATCCAGGACAGCTCTGGTTCCAAAAAGTCAACGAAGACAACAACAACAACAAAGCTGATGTTTGGCTCCTTTGAGTCATTACTGGTTTTCTGATCAAATAAGTTTCTGTTGAGATTTACAGTGGGAGATTCTTTCCCATTTGGTCTAGCTCATATCTGAATCATCCAAAACACAAAGCGTTGCTAATCATTCACTGAAATACCATGTTTGTTTCAGAGCTATGCAGAGACAATGATAACCACTATCAAAGAGGGACTTTTTGACCTCCAGAAACATGGCAGCAAGAGAACAAGGCCAAAAAAAAACCCCATCCTGGCTGAATGAATTGTTTGTGTCTCGTGCAGATGCGCCAAGTCCCTAGTGCAGGCACTGCATTTGTAAGGAACCCTGATAAATCTGAAGGGAGTGTAACAGAATCACTTGCCAAAAGCAGATGGAGAAGTCAGCTGGGTGGGAAGTCAACCTTACTGCTTCAACTTCTTTGCCATCTAAGGGGGACAGTGATGAGATTCTGTCTGGAAAGGAGCTGAGAACCAAGGCAATGAGGTAAGCACAACTAAATCATGTGCATAATATCTTTAAGCTTCCACATCCAAACATAACTACATTAACTAAACTCCTACTCTTAGCATCATTTATTGATTTTTCAGATGCTTCTGAGATTTGTCAGTTATCAACAGAAAAAATCATCAAGCATCCTGAAAATCCTCAATGACTGCTAAGTTTTTAGATTACCAATGTTTTCAGTTGTTAAACTTCATTAAATGTACAATACTTCAACCAGAAAGAAATTAAAAATATAAATACATCTCTCTTGAGCCCTACATTGTCCTTTCATGCCACTGCCAACTTAACATACAATATATCATCAAAGCAACATTACACTGATGGTACAGAATTTATGAGGGATGTCCTGTATCTTATTAAACAGGAAGTTGAAAGCAACAGGGTAGAACAGAGGAGCACAATAGCAATGTCTTCACATTTCTAAAGACTGAGAAAATGAGGTGGGGTGGGGTTTTTTGGTGGTTTGGTTGGTTTGGGTGTGGGTCTTTTTTGAGGAGAACGAAGGCAAGAGAAAAAAGAAAGGTAAAATGAATGCAGATTAAATAATTCTTCATTTTAAAGACTTGCTATACCAAAACCAGATAAAGTGAAAAAGTTCATCACAGACCTCTGTGGTACATAATTCACCTCTGCTATATAATTCATCTTCATTAAATGCAAAGCTCCTGTTTATTTAGGAATAAAATCCCAAAGACAATTCACTCTCTTTATTTAAATGTACTTCCCTATTACTAGTCTCCAAAATAAATGAAATGTATTGCGTATTGAAAAAAACTCCTCTAGACCTATTTGGGAAGGACTTGGAATAGGTAGAAACAGTATAGTGGCACTGCTTGTTCAATCCTGAAAGGCTTGAGCACCTAGATTAGAAATCACCTGAGCAATAAAAAGGCATGGTGATCTTCTAAAGCAATTTAAAAGAGATTGTATATCGATCTAATCCATCATAATAGTGCAAAGTAGATGGGGAAAGTCATCCACATTGGGAAGGAACTCAGAATTTTCAGTTTAATTCTAGAAACCTTATCTCTGGGATAATGCAGCCTTATCCAGTAACCTGTATATCCATCCACAAGCTTCCATCAGAAATTAAAGATACACTTTGGAAGATATTCAGTACTTCTAATCAAGGCTTAAAAGTGACAAAATTATGTAAGACATTTCAATTTCCCTCCTAATGGCTGTTCAAATACTGTACATTAGTAGTAAATCTGGCTAACTATTTATTCCTGCTTTTAATCTGTCAATTTATCTGTCATATAGAGTCTGAGCTGGTAAGCTTTGCGGGTCTTAGAAGACAGAGCTGTTTAGATGTGACCTGGTTGGTTAGATTCCAGTACCAGATTAGATACTAAAATCAGAGCTGTTAACATGGGCATGCCCTGAAATAAATCACTTTTACAAAGTAATCTGTATGCATATTCTATCAACACAAATAATATCCTGAAAGTACACCAGCTATGGTGTTATATGAGTTCATGCCAAAATGACACCTTGTCATTTGTATCTCTTTAGTCCATTCCTGTAGCTAGCTGTATGTTTTTGCCTATCAAGCAAGCTAATCAGAAATTATATCCCCTCCCAACAGTAGTATTATATATACAAAAGTGTTTTAAAGGCATCACGTGTTCATCAGAACAGTAAGTACCTGCTCAGGCAGAAGGTGAAGTGCCATGTCAAATATGTAAGCATCTACACATTATGTTCAATTTCTTTTGAAACATAATTACCTGGAAATTTCCACAGAAAAAATAATTCACATACCTGTTGCTAGGGAGGAGAAGACAGAAGTACAGAGCCACTCCCACATAGCTGCACTGGTACTTTTCATGCAAAGTTGTACCCTGAACCCTCTCCTATCAGATCATTGTTCCCAATTAACACTTTAGTTCTGCTCAGATACTTTCTGCAAGTGATTCAGACAACTAAGCAATGTGTTTGCTCAGTAGTGCTACAAATGCGTTCACTGTGCAACCATAACATTTATTGTATTTGTGCCTGTTTTCCATATCTGGCTTGCTTCTAAAATTCTGTTGCCCAGTTTCTTGTATCTTGTATAATTGACACTGTAAGATTATGGGAAGAAAAAAAAAAAGAAAAAGAGTATATGGACATCCTAGAGCGAAAACTTTCAAGTGAAAGCCCTCCTGGAAATGTAGAATATCTCTTAAAAGTGTAATAGATTTCAAACCCCATGAATTCTTTTGAAATTATACCACATTCAAACATTCAAACCTCACCACAAAAACTACTCCACGCAGAGCAGGTGATGTTTCAAGGCTCCAAAATTGCAAATTGAACGTTAATATTAGAATTTAATTCTATTAACTCCAGGAGGTGATGGGCACATTGAATGGAAGTGAAAAGAGGAGGTATTTCTTTTAATGTGAAGTGCATGAGAGAGAATTAAGACATGCAGGAGTAGGAATTAAGATACACAGGAGCAGGAAAAGTTAATTCAGAGCTCAGTCACTGAGCGACATGCAGTGTGACTAACAGAAGTTGAAGAGTAACTAACGATAGGCAACCAGGAATTAGAATGTATGAAGAAGAAATTAAAATCTTTCTTTCTGATCTCAGAGACAGCTCTGCATTTGTTGCAGATACACAGCCAAGAGATAGATCAGGACAGAGCATCTCAGAGCAAAACAACTGTAATATAACAAAGGTGAAGCTGAGGTTTAGCTCAGTACTTACATTGAGTATCTGGGATCATCAGGATTAGGAGCCCTGTTCATACTCAGTCTGGTCCTGCAGCACTACTATGCTGTTTCTTGCCTGGCAAGAGACTTGCACCTCCAGGATACCTGCCTTTCCCTCTCTGCCAATTTACTGAAGTGCTCAAAACGAGCACCAGCCCTGACTGCAGCATTCTGGCACTCTCTTTTTCTAGGAAAATCTGGATGCCAGCATGAGCCTAGCTTCAAGGAAACCTGTCAAAAAGGAAAATTTCAATTCCCACCCTGAAACATATACCACTCAGCTCAACTTTGTAATGCTGCCGGATTCCACTTTTACTGAACCCGCCTCCGGCACACAAACCACTGTTCTATTATTTATGGTAATATCACAACACAGAGGAAGAGGAGAACAAAACCCACCTAAATTTCATCTCATTGATTTACTTTAACGTACTGACAAACTGCAAGAGTTTGAGAACCCAAGGGTGGGCTGAAAACGCATCCAAACAAGCAGTATACAAGGATCAAACTTCACAACATGAGACACCCTTCTAAGTGCCTTTCTGAATTGTTTATACTAGAACTTGTAAGGGCTTGCAGTATTTGTGCATCTCCAGCTCCTTCACTAAAAGCAGCATGGTCTGACTTTAAGACTCTCCAAAATGAACCACCAGAAAAAAGAGCTTAGAATAGCTCCAAGTCGTGTACTTATAGGCAAAGGAACATGGACAGAAGTCACAGAGTGTATGTATTGACAAAGTTTCAGCTTACATCATGATCTTGAGTCACAAGCTCAGTTCCTTGGATAGGAGACTTCCTATCCTCCTGCACTTGCACAGTGGCTTTGGTGGGCTTTAGGCTCCAAACAAACAGTATTTGTTCAGTGTGAAACTAAAAATCATGAAATCAGATCTGAAAGTGCTAAACAAGTCTATGCTGATTGAGAGGCACATCATAACCAGACATCTTTCTAATCTCTGCTTCACTGCAGGATCACCAAATGGCATCTGTTTCTTTACTGGCACATGCCCTAGTAATTTACCAAGACTTCATACAATGAGAAGTAACAATTTTATCATGCCTATCCTTGATCAATATTCTTTTGTGTTGAAAATGACTCAATGATATTTGTTACTTAATGTCATGTAAGAAATATCATGTCATAATAAGATATCACAAGAATTATGGTATTGAAGTTTAAAACCTTTGATATTTTCTACAAGATTCAGTACCCAATGGCAAAATTATCTCAATCTATTTGGTTTCTTCAGATGCAAACACTTGCTCAGTAAGAGACAAAGGAGATACCACTTAAAGGTCACATGGTATCAAGGTACTGTTAAATATTCAATACATGCTAAATAGAATTGGTATCTTTCTGCAGTGTTTTGGTATAAAGATTGGTGAGTCTTAAGAAATCTCCTAACATGTAAACTTTGTGAAAAATTCCAAATGTTGCAAGCAAACATCTCTTATCATCAGATCAGGGCTTGTCTGCTAATGACCTTCCCATTTCTTTCACAGAAAATATTAACAGAATTTTCTGTCCAGGTAACAGCTATAATAACAAAGAGAGGATGCCACAAAGCCATGCAAGTGCAAGACCACCTAAAGAAGATGTTTTCAGTCAGTGATACACAAAATGTGAATGACTTTGCATATTGATCACCATTTCTCTAACACTGCTTGCACAACTGTTCTGCTATATGGATTTTTAATGTTTTTCTGTTCCAGTATCTTCACACCCTTAATGTTATTTCTCAATATATTTTCACTGCTAAAAGTACTTAATTTGGCTTTTTTCCTGACCGTGACTGAAGTTAGGTATGACCTTGAATTGAATGCCATTGTAGCAAGCTGTCTCTCACCGTGGGAGTTCTCTTTTTTTATAGTGCTTGAGCACAGTATCTTTGATTTGGTAAAGCACCACTTGAACAGCTTATGCAGCACTCAGTAATTTTCTACAGCCACAGAGGTTTATAGTTTGTCCAAGCTTCAGCAGGAGCAGTAGTGTTTTACACACACATAAGATTCTTTTAAGAGAGCACTTTCCAAAGCACTTTGAAAACACAGAGCTTCAGAGCCCCCCCCAAAAGGTGACTAAGAAAGATACAGGTATTGCTGCAGCTACCTACAGTGGCAGGACCAGCAAATATTTAACAGTGCACAGTGAAAATAATATATCCAGTTGGAATTACAGGGAGTCTCATAGTGTAAAAATCTTTTTTTTTTCTTTTTTCTTTTATTTCCCCCTAGAGAAAAAAATCTCATCCCTGTGCAACTTCCATCTCAGTGGAGTTCCCAAATAAAAAGTAGTAAATTATTGAAAGTGTCCAGAATTTTTCTGCATTTTTTTTTTAGTTGAATATACTAATCAAACTAAGATGAAGTCTGCTTTGTGATGGAACAGGAAATAATTCTGCTTCTTGCACCAAAACCAGTTAACAGGATATCAAGTCTAACAGCAGCGTACACATAACTGAAATGACTGAGCAAATAGTGATGAGAAATAATTTCTTTTTTTCTGTTTTCTGCTATGCACTGCTTATAACTGAAACAGATAAACCAGACCAAAACAAATTAAAAACAAAAACAAGAAGTGGCTGCTTAGTCTGTGCTCAGTCATATCACTTGCATTTACATTACCACCACTCTTGGCAATCTATCAGCTGTCTGCACTCTCAATGCCAGCAGCAGGCACAACAGGGGTAGAACAACCGAGTCAGACGCGTCTTTCTGCAGCAATTGCCATTGCCATTTATCATCTGTGGGTTTCCCCTCCCCTCCAAGCTTTACATTGTGCAATTAAGTCTTATCAATTTTGCAAACTCCATTATTAGTTGGACAGCACTGCTGCTCAACTAGTCTTGTGACAGCTGTCAGTCACCACCAAAAGCTTATTCTCAAATGACTTAAGCCAGTCAACCCTGTACAGAATGTGTGCAATACTTGGTGTATACTCCTCAATATTTGACTGACAGGTGAGAAAAAGTAGAGAGGGATCTCTGCAGCAATACAACACTTGTCTCTATTTTCCAAAAGTATTCAGAGGGAGCTAAAATAACCAACTCTCTAACATTCTGTACACTCTAGAAGTCCCTGGGTGATGGTGCAATGTGTACTCAGCAAAAGGAGGAATAAAGGCCAAACTACAAAGGATTTCTCTCTAAACATTAAAAGCTATACTGGGGATGAGGATTTTTTTTTCCAAAAATAACAACGAAAAGAATTTTTCTGCATGTTTTTCATGTATTTATGACACTTCATTTTTAAATAAGCATTTCAAGGGAATCATGAGCAGCTTAGATGAGATATTTTAAAACAGCCCTGGCCTCCAGAATGTGGGACACCTACAATGTAAAATGAATTATACATCATAGGATGTACAGTAGACAAATTTATTTGCACAGGTTATCTACCTGCCAGCAGCTCCGTGGATTATCATGGCCTGTGCCACACTTGAAAGGTTTGCTACAGCCCTTCTTCTCCCTTGTCCCCCTTCTCTACTCTATGCCAGATTATTCTATTATATAGGTCAAATTCTCATGCAGAAAAACCTATATCTTTTTGTTAAGTATAAGGCCAGAAATGTTACCTTTTTTAAAGCTGTACCAACCTCATGACAATTATTTTAATTTCATGGAAAAGACTTTAAGTAGATCAACTTAGTAAATGACTATGACACACACTTGCATATTAAAAAACCCACAACCCTCTTTCCATGGTGAACTAGCAAGCATCTGAAACCTATGCACCATTTCCTACTGCAGTCAAGCATGCCAGGTTTTCATGCTTATTGGAGAAGCATATGCACAAATTTGTACATGCACTATGTTCACTAAGGATGGCAACCTCTCCTCCTTTCCTTTGAGAAACTAACAACAACCTACTAAATAACAATAGTAATACCTATGCACTAATAATTTTGTAAGTAAGGTTTGGAAAAGTGTTAATTATTTTTGTAGTGTGTCCCTACATTACTTAGACACCATTTAGGAAAAAGCAACTTTCAGAGACTATCACTAAAACTGATGATTTGGATAAGGAAAAAAAGGGGGGGGCAAAGAGAAAATTCTTGAGAATTAACAACTTTCTAACCCTTGCAATAAAATAATAAACATTTGTTCATCTTAGTGAATAGCAAAATTACTATTATGCAACTATGAAGATTACTTAGAAGATTTTTGACTTTGAATCTGAAACATTAGTTTTTACCACTGTTTCCAATTCTAAATATTCTCTTCTTTGTATGAGATTTGGTGGTGAAATTAGATTTTATTGTTCCATATAACTTTCAAAACATGACTAATTTTAGATACACTTAATTTAAAGCTCACGTACATTCATATGCTGACTGATGTTTTCTCATTAGGTAAGCCATGAGTAGTCAATAGTTAAGTTGAAAAATTCTACTGTAATAAGTATTTCAGAAGGAGGAAAATACTAAGTCTATTATGTATACTGGAAAAATACTGCCCTGTCAGCAGGTTTTGAAGAAACATAAAATATACACATGACCTGCTTCCTACTTCTTTCTGCATTTCCAGCTGCTGGTTATTTTTCACTTAACTGATATCCACTAATATGCTTCAGTACTCAGATTGAATCCAAAAAGTGATGACCAGATGGAGAAGTGCATACGTTTCTGTTGCAGACATCAAGGATTACAATTTTATGGAGACAAAATGTTGGTGACATTCATTAAACAATAATCCCCAATCCACAAGAATGATCGCTCTGAGCTGGGGCAGGTACTCATTTATCCTCTCCCTCAGGACAGGAGACCTAAGCCTGGGAAGGGCATAAGAACAGAGCAACCATACAGCAAATGACTCCTGCAGCAATGAGAGCTCAAGCACCTAAGACAGAATTGGCATTCTTGAAGGAATCATAACAGTGGTGAAGTCAACCTCCACTGGAAAACATCTCACAGTAGTAAATTTACATCAGAAACTCTGCACTTTTCTTCAGCAGTGCATTCATTCATCCTCCAGGCTTCTACATTCCTTCAAGTTAAATGCAGAAAGCTATTGCCAAATGTACTTCATCATGCAATTTTATAATGGACAAGGAACCACTAAGACAGAATAAAGAAAAAATCCTTAAGCAGCATATTTTCCAGAACATTACAGTCTTGCTCCATAATAACTATATTTGTACTACATATACTGGAATTTTCCTGGTTTGGTTTGGGGTTTTATTATTAAATAGATAAGAATACAATGATAGTCCCCTAAAACATAAACTTCTGCTTAATAAAAACAGTGAAAAATTCAAGTTAAATGAGTAACACTATGAAATTTTAGATATTTGGCTTCAAGATTGTTGCATTAATCTGTGATTAGCAGTTTAGTGTGTGAGGTGTACATGTCAATGCAGTGAAAGCCCCAAGAGCTTTTAGTTGTGCTATGCTAGCTCAGTTTTATTTGAGATATTCCAAATGCAGTGATAGGTATGATATTGTCCAGCAGAAATTGATAAAGACTACATTGCTATCACTCTGCTCATGTAAAAAAACATCAAAATTAGGAGGAGTGGAAAAGGAGGATTATGAAATTACACCGCTGCTTTACCTGGGACACATTAAAGCCACAATAAGTTAAATGTGAGCAGTTATAATTATTAGTTTCCTGTTCATGATATTAAAATATGGGCAGATACAGCAAAGATAGCAGAATCATAAAGGAACACAGATACCCTAAAGACAAAGTGGTGTAGTAAGTATTTACAACTACAAAATTTAAGATCTGAAACTTCTAGGCAAACAGAAGACCATAAATTACATCAGTGCTAAGCAATAAAAACATTTGTCTAGTTGATAGGGAACGAAATTTTAAATACAAACATTTCCTGCTCTGCTCAGCCATAACAATGTTCTTTTGTTTGTATTCTTTGTAATTTAGCTGCTTGACAACTTCATTCAACCTTCAGTAGCAAACACAAGTATTGATTATCTCTGAACATCCTAATGACTGGAGACTGGGACACAAACCATGAAAGTAGAGTTTCTGGTTGCAAGTGAAATTATAGTTTGCCCTACAAGATTGCACAATAAATCAGAGAACAAATCAGCCAACATAGGGCTCTGGGGTCACTGAAGTGATGTTGACACATTACAATAATGAGAACTTGAAACACCTCATGCCCTATTGATTTTTAAGCTGAATCATTGCCACTGCAGGAGATTACAAGACTGTGTACTGGAATCATGGCCCACATGGGAGATGCTGATGAAAAATACAAACAATTGCACCAAAATAGTTCTCTACCTGTATGTCTTACAACCTAATACCCTTCCTTCACTCCTCCAAGGTCTCAGACTTCAATTTGACTTCTATTTCCTTCTTTATCTACACTAATTATGTAGACTTGAAGCAACACTTTAAAGCATCTCAAAGAATCCTCATAATAGATAAATCAGCCTCCAATAAATGCTTTTTAATGTTCCAAGTAGCTTTCATGTTTCATTCAATAGCAAATTATTCTATGATATAAAAATAATTCCAATAATCACCAACTTATTTTCTACATAAAATATGTAAACGTCAAAAGCCTTGGCACCAGCTAAAGGGAGGGGGGAACAAAAGGCAAAAGAGCCCCACTTTTTCTTTTTTTAATTCCACTTGACAGCATTGAGAACTAAGAAGCTGTTAGAGAGGTGACCAGTGACACAAGATGATTACAGTCCTGTCACGACAAAAAGAGCAGTTATAATTTGCACTGCAGTGAATTACTTGAGGAACATCAATTTGCTTAAGGGGAGAAAATACCTCCATTATCACTGCCAGCCAAGAGATCTCAGGCTACACCAGAGAGGTACGGGGAAAGAGAGACAATATTTAACTGGTGCTTTCACAATAAAGAAACTTTGATATTTTGTTGTTTTTCTTGGCAATAAGCACTTTTTTTAAGTACTAGAATGGTGTTCTTCCTAAAACATAATTGCAAGACAGAAGAAAGGGCTAACTTGGAGTAAAAAGGTAACTCTGTGAAGAACAAGACAATCTATGGCAAATAGAAGAAACTTTCACCTCCTAATGCACTTACGCTGAAAGAGATTAGAAGTTAGTTAAATATATCCTAAGGATTAGCTCCTGTTAGGTTCCTCAGAGAGATGTTTTTAATCAGTAGCTCTGCACTTGGCATTTATTCCTTTAGGGAGGGTGGAAATGTTTCAGATTATTTCCCTTTCTTCATATAATATTCAGTGCCATCAGCAAAACTCCAACAAAAGAGGGGACAGAAGGACAATGAATCACAATTTATATCAGGGAGACCAGCCTCAGAAGTTCCTCATAATTTTTCAGGTGCTTATACTCAACCCACCTCTCTGAGATACAGGCATGATTCATAACCTGACTTACAACACAGAATTAAGACAAAAGGGAAGTAGCACTGAGTGTCACGTTTTTGAAGGAATACAGGGACTTCTGTTGTAATCCAGGCATAATGCAGATGTGTCAGGACGCAGTGCTGAATGCACATCCCTCTCAATCTCTCTCTGCATCACAGTTATTTGTTTATTCCTTCCCTCTTGCTTTTTCCCGGTAGAGTAGCTTAAGGATCCTCAATTTTTCTTTCTGTCCATACCCAAACTGCTGCTACTTTGTCTCATACCTAAGCCTGGTAAGTACACTTAAACTATCTGATCCTCTCCCTGATCTTCCCTGAGAGTTGTGCTCAAGCAAATTAGTACACATTGGCTGTGATAAGCGCCAGAAAACCAACAGCCATCATCATTATTAATGGTGGGAAATCACTTCACAGTACTATTTCCCATGGAATAGTTGGAGGAGCTAGTGGCAACTGTAATTACCAACAGGCAGCATAGTCACTGTAGTATATGACAAGCTACCATAAAACCAGGAAGAAAAATCTTCTAGGAGGAAAATTTAATCTCTCTCCTCTAACAATTTAATACATTTTTGACATTTGGGAAATACTATCAGCAGAAAACCAAATAAAGAAGATTCTCAGTGTTACATAGGAAGAATGAACAGCAAAAATTAAAACAACAAACATTACTGCCTGGAATAAAAGTGGCAGGTATGTACCACTTGTACACACGCAGAGTGCACATACATGTGGACAGCAGAAACCTCCCTTTTATTACCAGTCTGCCTGTCGGCTTTGCTTGCAACCTGTTAACAGCAGATATGACAGCAACGTGCCCCAGGACGCTGATCTGCAGAGAGTCAACTCTTTCTCTAAGGACGTTATGAGCATCCCCAGCAAAGAGCAGCAAGCCTCACTCAGGTTATTAATATAACTCATTAGGACTGTGCACGTTTCTCAGGTTTTTAACTGATTGGTTTATGTCCTGACAACCAGTTCTATCAAGAAAAGACATTATATTAATAGAATTACCGAGGCTAGAATAGACCTCTGAGATCAAGTCCAGCCTAGGATCTAACACCGCCACATGGATCAGACCATGTCACTAAGCGCCACACCCAATCGTTCCTCAAACACCCAGGGACAGCAACTCCACCACTTCCCTGGGCAGTCCACTCCAGTGTCTAGTTACCCTTTCCATGAGCAAATGCTTCCTAATATCCAACCTAAGCCTCTCCTTGTGCAGCTTCAGACCTTGCCCTCTCATCTTGTCACAAATTGCATGGGAGAACATCCCTTCAGGTAGTTGTAGAGTGCGACAAGGTCCCCCTGAGTCTTCTCTCCTCCAGGCTAAAAAACTCCTGCTCCCTCAGCTTCACCTCATCAGACTTTCTCTCCAGTCTCGTTGCTCTCCTCTGGACCTACTTCAGCACTTCTATATCCTTTTTGCAGTGAGGGGCCCAGAGCTGCACACAGTGCTCAAGGTGAGGCCTCACCAGGTGCCAAGTACAGGGGCAGAAAGACACCCTTAGTCCTGCTGGCCACACTATACCTGATAGAAGCCAAGATGCCATTGGCCGTCCATGCTACCTGGGCACACTGCTGGTTCATGTTCAGCCAGTTGCCACTCAGCACTCCCAGGTCCCTTTCTGCCAGGCCACTCTTCAGCCACTCATCCCTCAGTCTCTAGCACTGCATGGAGTTATTGCAGCCAAAGTGCAGGACCCTGCACTTGGTCTTGTTAAACCTCATATCCACATTCTCTTTGTGGTAATCAATGAATGTTTCACATTCTCCTTGTACCAATCTTAATTAATGCCAGAGCAGTATTCACCAGGCCATAATTTTCACAATCATTTGACGCTGGTCAGCACTAGAATATAATCATATCACCGTTTACCATTCTTCATCAAAATGAAAGTCAAATTAGATGAGGGGATAATCTACTGAGCAGGTGTTATGAAACTATTTCTCAGCAGTGCAAAAGAGCTGGGATTTTCCTATTTGGCAGCAGATGTCACTGTTGCTTAGTAAACGACTGAAAACGTGCCTATTTATCGGAACTCAAATAATTAAGTCCAGACGTGGTCACGTCCACATTTTGCTAACATGGAACAACTTGATATAGCTGAAAGACACTGCAATTGAATACTTCCAACACTTCCAGGCTGACTCAAAATGAACCCATCTGAATACTACTAATTAACACAGAATGACAACACTGTCAGTATCTGGATATTTTTGGTGTTTGTTATTATCTCAGGGGGATGTTGTGTCATATTTGTGTATTCCAACCTCTGTAATACACTGGCTTAGGCTTGTGAAGGCTGATTAAAAGTAATCTATATTATGTTTCTGAAACTTAGTAAAATAGATGATTAGAGTAAAACCTAAAACTCTGATCAAAAGGGCTCTCCCTTTCCCACACGCGAAATGCTGCCAATTCAAACTCAGTACATGCCCCCCCCGCCAAGCTATGCCGTGCTTAGAGAATAGATTTCATACCTAAATGGGCAAGAGATTTATGCTATAACCTACTCCATAACCCTTCAGCACACATCTTTTTTTGATCTATCATTTGAAAACATAAAATACACTTCCTAGAAAATTCAGTGTTGCTAAGGCACAATCTAATTCAATCCTTTCTCCCAGACACCCAAACCTGTATAGAGAACGCAGACCTGAAGATAACAGAACCACTGTAAAATACATTCTTTATACTTTGTAACTACAAATCCAACTATATAGATTCTTCAGAACTAGATTTTTCTTGTTGCAATACCACTGACAAAAGATTCAAAGTAACTTTTCTTGAACACTTGCTTTCTTTTTGATGTCTTAGTGCCATTTTTTTCCTCTTATAATCTCTTTGTACCTCTGACTAGCCCACACTGTGTCCCATATTTGGGGTATGACAGGTTAAAAGTCATACTATATCAACTTCAGACTTCAAACACCATAATGGGATTCATTCTTTTGTGCAGTCACGTATAAAAACCTGTCTTAAATGGGTGATGGGAAGAAAGTACTAGTAAAGTTCAGCTCCTTTGAGTGTTTGAGGCTGTTTGATTTGCACTAAAAAGTCCAGCAGATGTATGAAACACTACATAAGCTATAACATATATACTGGTGTGTCCAGATACAAGCTTAAAACTGTCAGAAAAGAGAGCAGAAACACGAAAACTATAAAAGGTGGAAGCAAACAGTACTTTACTCAGCATTCCTCTCTCCCTCACCATGTGAACTGACACTTTAATTTTTTAGCATTTGTACACAAAAAGAAACCAGAAATCCAAATGGTCAATATTGAAGATGATTGTCACGTGTTTTTTTTTTTTCAAATCCCTTGCCCATTTGTTACAAGATACTGCTGTGTCTTCCCTGTTAACATTTCATGGAGTACTTCCATAAACATACGTTTGTTCTTGCTCTCAACACTTTGTTCTGTCACTGCAACAGATGGCTTTGCACTGAAGCATATGAAAATATTAAATTCTTTATAAACTCATTGAAGGTTGAAATGCCTGCATGTAACAAGTATTTTGGAGATATTTCTTAAATACAGCTATTACAGAATGTTAGTATTTCTGTACCAGTTTCCTATTTGCTACAGACTACCAAATAAAACTACAGCTGTCTTTGAACTTCACTAATAGTAGCACTGATTCATTCGAAATGATGTCACTTCTAAGATGGAAAGCACGGTTTGCTCTTTGTCTGTCCAGAGAAAGGCTGAAGCTAACTTTTAAAAATTCTGATTAGACACAAGAGGGGCTTGTGTCATACAAAGAATGAGTCTGAAGCACATTGAGACTTTGGTCCATACTGTTCCTTCCCAGTCCTTAAGAAAGATGTATTCTATATAGCAACTGACTCAGTACTAACTTCACAGATTTTGGTTTCCTCTACACAGTCTTCTCTCTTAAGACAAACTATTTGTTTGCTTTAGTAACTGAGAAAAAGAACAATAATAAAAAAATAATAAAAGAGAGAGAGCAAGAAGGTGCCCAACATGCTTATTACAGTGAACCAAAAAAAGTTCCATTTTCAGTTCACATACTAAAATTAGCAAGACACAAACCAACCTTGTGCACTGCCTGGTGAGGAAGACCCTTTCAAGATCTCCTATTTCCTCATTCAAAGCTTTTTTGACAGAGGCATTTGGTTCCTATATAGAATGTATAGAATATTACATAAAAAATAGCACAATGGAGCCTCTCTAGCCCTAAGGTGCTCTTATATTTCTTTAATAGTAAAACGAGGTTTCAACTGTTCTAATATGTTCTGTGTAACCAGCACTTTTTATTCAGAAATCTTAATATTATGTCATTAACAGAAGATGGGAAAGACTGTGCAGTCATCATAAGAAAAAAGTTCAATCTATAAATAAAGCAAAACTATACCTAAACTAGAATATTTGGAATGTGTGTAGTTTAAATTCTCAAGGCAATATTAAAGGAACAAGGGAAGGCAATATAGATGTCATAAGAGTTTATATTGAGCCCATTCTTTAAATGCATCCAATTCTAAGTATATTCTACCTGCCCTGACCCTTACTGAGAGGATTAATCAGTAGTTCCTTGAATGCAGACCAAGAATTCTCTCAGAGTTCAATGGTAAACTACATGCAAGTTTCACCAGCAATCAGACTGTTACAACACGAAACGCCTGGGAAAGTAATATGGAGCAGGAATTGAGGACCTGCATACCGACAGCCCTTTACAGCACTGTACCTAAAAAAATGCCAAAGAAAGACCCACAATTTTATCAGAAACTCTGCAATATCCAGAATTTTCCAAATTCTATTTCTTGGGAAAAATATTTATAATATTGATTCATTGCCTTATCTCATAGCTGTGTAAAAATAGCAATAAATCTTGCTATAGACATAACAGAGAACCAGCTGCTGAATGGGAAATAAGTTTGGGCTTTGAGAGAAAACTTTGTTTTGTGAAAGAAATATACAGAAATGAGAATGAGAAATTAATTCTCTGTGATATCTTTACATACCAAGGCATACAGCTGTAATTTTCTGACATTTGCTTTCCAAACCTTTCCTAAAAGCTTCTGGTGACAGGAATCCTACAATCTGCCTAAAACACCTAATTAAAGTATTCTCACTCTCAGAAAGATTTTCCTATGTTTAAATTACAGAAAGGAAGGTGTAGATTAAGACTAGAGTTTCACATCCTACTCACTACTGAAAGGGAGAAGAATGTGTCAATGCCATTATGTCTAATTGCATATTAGAATTCGCTCCTTTAAGCCAAAAAAAAAGCAGTCTGCTGTCTGCAGTGTTGAAGGATCAAAATGAAACATTTGTTATGAACTGACATTTAACTCAAGTATTTCTGCAGTGTTGCATCATGTGGGAAAACAAAAAAGAAACTTCTCAGTGGGGAAAAAAGGACAATTCTCTTAAAGAAGCCAAAAAGAAATATGGCAAAGTTGTAGTGCTCTCTCCTCTTCCATGTCTCCAGCTTTCTTAAAATATTGGTAAAATTTGTTAATTTGTTAAAATAATTTGTAGAAGACTTTCAGTTATCTAATCCTTCTTCCAACCCTCAGTGAAACTACTGCCTGAAAACAATTGCTAAAATTCCACTATCTTTATGCTATGTAGACATAAATTTGGGGGAACAAGCATATACATCCTGCATATCCATATGAATCTCAGCTTCCTCATCCATCTTTGTCTTCTGTTATCCTAATGACCACAATGTCTTTGGCTCCTCCACAATGCTAAAACTTGGATAAATTTTCATTTGTCTAGCAAAAAAGCCCAGGTTTTAAAGCCAGAAAAGCCAATTAAGTCCTTGAACAGGTATTCTAGGGAGGTAATGAAACTTCACTTATTCACAGCTTTTAAAGATTAACTGGATGCCTATCACAAATGACAGTTGTAAAGATGATCCTTTCAGGGAGGAGGGCAGGACTCAATGACATGGAAGAGTGGTCCTCTCCATCAGTGTTTTTCTCAGACCAGCGAGTATCTCATTTTAGCATCAGGATGGAATTCTGTCCAATGCTTGCTCAGATACACTTAGGTGAAAATGAAGGAAAGCACAATTGCCAAACTGCCATACTGCCTCCGTTTCATAGAAATGCCTTGCCCCAGGTCTGAATCACAATCATTAATTAGAAGAAACACTAACATATAAACAAGTTGCTTCAATTACTTAGAAGAAATGCTACCAACACAAACAGGCTTCAGCTTTTCACTGTTTTTAATTCTTCAGCAGTTAATGTCTGCTAGAGGAAGAGCGTGTGAGGCAGTAACAGGCTCTATGACACGGTTGATGTCTATTACTTAAACTTATTTATTGTTTCTTAGTTATGGCATGACTTGATGAGTTGACTTTTTCCTTCTATAGGACATGTAATGACTGAGCAGGAGCTCAGTCTATTGTACCTACTGCCTATCCAAAAGATGATCAGCATCCCTCTGTGCACTCTGTAAAATTTAATTTCACTGACAATCCACAAGCTGTAACGTATCTCAAGACAGCTTTTTGACTCCCGTTTTCTAGCTCTGCAGTTACTGTAATAAGGAGTGCAATCAGTCAACCACAGCTACCACATGGAGTTGGTAAACCACTCTGTTCTTAGGAGTCTGTAATCTGGGCAAACATAAGTTCAGCTAAGCTGTTATATGACTGTGCTGAACTTGATTTATCTTTTCTCATTATTAGAGATAGCTGTTGGAGACATAGAGACATCTTAAAATTCCAATTGGAAATGAAGAATAAGCTTTAAAATACTCAACGCTATTCCTTATGTCTTCCTTCAATAAGTAGTAAATCTTCTCGTGGCTCAAAGAAAGAACTAGCATGAAGAAACAAGCTCACTCTTTCAAATGTGGAAGTTAAAATGGAATTAAGCTGATTCCCATGGCTTCTCTCCCATGGCTGGATTTTTGACTCTGCTGAGAGTGGGAAAGCCTCTCAACTGGGATGAAAAGCCATTTGAAATGAGATGTGGTTCTTAGATGATTTTTCTCCCTAGCATAGAAAGTGGCATCCTGCCTTTTCTAGTAACAGTCAAGATTAGTACAGGATTACAGCCTCATGTGGTGCTGATTTAACTGGCACGATGGAAAAATGGGACAATATGCCATTGCACATCACACAGCCCTTATTAATAAATAGAAGGTTTAAAAGTATCAAACATCTTCAAATAAAAACATTATATTAATTTTCAACTCACTCTTAAAAAAAAATGCAACCCAAGTCAAACAACAAAAAAACAAACCCCACAATGAACTGAGATTCTTCTCTGTCACAAGCCAATATCAAACTTTTCTTGCATATGCAGTTGACAGCAGACATATTCTGAAAAAATTATCTGCTCCTTTTACACATACAACTTGTTGATACCATATATTAAAAGCTGGATCACAAAAACTCAGAGTCCAGAACTGAACTGCAGTCCCAGGATTAGAATGCCACAGGACTCACCGCATTAGAAAGGTGAACACTTGATAGTAACAGGAAAACATTCAAGTCATGTAAAGCAGTACAAAAGGGGAAAGCCAGGACACTCCACTAGGGCTTGATGAACTCAAGATGAGATGGCAGTGTGCACACGCAGCCCAGACAGCCAACTGTGTCCTGGGCTGCATCAAGAGAAGTGCTTCCAGCAAGGCAAGGGAGACGATTCTCCTCCTGTACTCTGCTCTTGTGAGACCCCACTCGGAGTACCATGTGCAGTTCTGGAGCCCCCCACATGGGAAGGACATCGAACTGTTGGAGCAAGTCCAGACTAGGCCAGGAAGATGATCAGAGGGCTGGAGCACCTCTCCTATGAGGACAAGCTACGAGTTGGGGCTTTTCAGCCTAGAGAAGAGAAGGTTTTGAGACCTTAGAGTAGCCTTCCAGTATCTGAAGGGGGCCTATAGGAAGGCTGGGGAGGGAATATTTACAAGGTCTTGTAATGACAGAATGAGGAGTAATGGGTTTAAAATGGCAGAGGGGAGATTTAAACCAGATGTTAGGAAGAAGTTCTTTACAGTGATGGTGGTGAGACACTGGCACAGGTTGCCCAGGAAAGTTGTGGATGCTCCTTCCCTGGAAGTGTTCAAGGCCAGGCTGGATGAGGCCTTGAGCAACGTGTTCTAGTGGGAGGTGACCCTGCCCATGGCGGGGGGTTGGAACTGGATGATCATTGAGGTCCCTTTCAACCTAAACCACTCTATGATTCTAAATGTTATGCTCTTAAAAGATCTGCTCCATCATAGCAGCAGTTCTTCACAGATACTGTGTCTCAGCTTGAATGACATTGAACATTGAAATGATACTTTTTTTTTAGAGCATCATGTAACAGCACAAGATCTCAGCAGCAGACTTCACTTTGCTGTAACACATCTTTACAGTTGAAGTAGAGAGCCCTCAGATACAGTTTAATTAGTAGTCAGAAACAAGCCCTCACATGACGGACTTGCCTGAAAAAAGGAATCAACCTCATTCCTGGGTAACTCTTATTCATGTTACAAGAAAGTTCAACTTTATCAAGGAAAATATTTCAGTTAAATAAAAAAACATAAGTACCTGTCCAGAAAGCTGCACAAGTAGAACAGTCACCATTTGCAAAGGGTCAGAGCTTGTTGCCAGCATTTTACATTATGCTACAATAAACAAGCAGCAAGCTGCTGAATTCTAAAGCTCTGTTCTAGTTCAGGTTGGTCCATCCAAGAATTCTGCCTACTATTCTCCCCTTTTTTACCTGCTTTAATTTCCAGGAAGTATTAGATTGGAAATCTGCTTAAAGCTACTGAAGATCAAATGCATAACAACAAAAGCTCTGTTTTTTCACATGGATATTGTGGTTAAATTTCTAACCATCTTTATTTTTATCATTTAATCATTTACTTTTGATAGTAAATATTCATTAGAAGATACTATTTTATTAATTCCAACATATCCAACCAATCTGTCTAGCATTATTTATCACTACCAAAAGTACAAGTACCTAAATGAGTAGTTACTGAGTTCCAGGTATTCTAAACTAAAGAAGATATTCGTGTTTGCTTCTCCTGAGATACAAATATTTAATGAAACCTTGGGCTGCAAATGCATATTAAGGGGATTTTCGAGAGTTTCTGAGGTTTGGAGGTGTACTTTCTTCTGTAAACACCTGACAGAAAAGAGCATTTTGACATTTTTATGTATCAAAAAAATACTGGAAGCATATTAAGTCAAGGCAGTAAAACTGGGCTTTTGTCATATTTAATTGCTTGAATTCATAACTTAGTTTCGCTGAATCTGGACGTTGCTGCTGACTCAAGTGCTTTCTCCATTTTAGTACTTGGAAAAAAGTTTGTCCATGCCTCCATATTTGCAAAAATCAACTAATAAGCCTCTGTGAGACTACAGCTTTTTAAAAAATATTCCTGACCATCACCAAAAATATCACTCTTCAAAAGCCTTACAGCACAAAACTTGTAATTAACTACAGAACAAATCCAGTCTCTGATTCCAGCCTGGTGAAAAAGCCCATGCTGCACTTGATTTCCAATGATAATGGAGGGAAATTACAGCCTGTGCAACTTAACCTGGATAACTGAAATCAAATGCAGAACACCCATGATAAAGACAAAATAAAAAGCAGAAATGCTTACATTCCATTCTAGTCCCCAAAAGCAAACACTTTCTTACACTTCCAAAAAATACAAGTAGTGAGTGCACAATGTTACTGCAGACAGCAGCTCTGCCACATTCCTTAACATCTCCATTTGATACCTCCAAAGTAAAAAAAAAGGAAAAGACTTATTCCTACAGGTACAGAAATCCACAGCTGGCAAGAGTTCTTAGGCAACAAAATTAAACTTTACACACTGACAAGTTTAGAATGAAATGCTAACAGAAATAATCTATCACACATTTATTTCTTTTTCCCTAACCTAGCTGTCTGGTATCTCACCCAAAAGTAATCCCACAGCATGAAAACTTTAGAGAAAACATATTGAGGATGCATCTGTTTAACTGAAAAACCCAACCTTTTCTTCTCTAATGGGTATGGACTCCTGGAATGCCTTGTGTCCAAAAAGGCATGCCTGTGAAAACTGCCCATCTATGTATTAGTGCATTCTACTGAATCTGTTGTTTACTGACAATTCTATTGATGAGCATTTTTCCTTGGTTACATATTCCAAAACAAAATTAAAGGCAATTAACTTTTCTAAATAGATGGTACAGATGGATTGAAAATACGACTATTCATGACAGAACAGCAGCTTCGAAAAGTAAACATTATTCTCACATAAAGTTAAGAAATTTCCAAAGCTACCCTTACCTACAAGAAGATGCTGTAAGTTATATCCTATTATTATACATAAACCCCACCAAAACACTGAAAAATCATCTGACATAATCAAGGCCCTCTATAGTCTTTGTTGCCATCTGTAAATTCTAGGAACACACTACCTTGCGACAATCATTTCAGGAAAACCTCAAAATCCCTATCACCAAAGTCAACTAAAAGCTCAGCTTCAGTAGGCATGAGTTATCATAAATATAATCCCTTCTTAGTATGTTACTTAAGTTAAAATAGGAAATAAATTTTAGACATTGTATTTTCTATGGTTAAAAAAAACTCTACACATCTTTTCTTGTATAGTTTACTTTTCATGATTTTTTTCCCACAATTACTGTCACAATAAATTAAAAGCAAGTGCTTAATTTGGTGCTTCATTTGCCATTTCAAACATCTTAACAAAATTAGCATTTATCATTACTATTTTTCATGGCAATAGGAAAAGTCCAAACTTCCAATATTGTACTTAAGGACATTTTTCTAGACCTTTTATAGCATTTGGAATACCGCAAGGCTTATCACTGAAGAAATCAATTACTTGTTCCTGGAAGAGTTTGGTATTCTATGAGCAAAACTGAGACACTCTGTGAAAACTTTATCCAAAATAAAACTGAACAATTCCATGATAAAGACATCAATGAAGCAACTGGGTTGAAGGCAGAAGGACTGACTGTAACATCTAATAACACTGATGTTGTTTCATCCATCTATTGTTTTGTTCTGATTTCAAATACTCATTCATGTATAAACAGGTTGAAACATAAGGCTCAGTCTTTCTAAAACTGCTTGGAAAGGAGTGTAATTACTTCTGCTTACACTTGCCAAAGTGTAAGCATATTGTATTTATAAATGCCATCTCAACACCCAGCTTCTTGCCCACGTATTAAATGGAAGGCAATGGAAATGTGAGACTGTATATGTTTACTAAATCTAAAATATTCAGAAATTTGGTACTGCTCTGAAACAGATGACCAAATCTTGAATAGAAACATAGGTTGAAAGGAAGTAAAACTGATGACTGACAGATGCTACAGACACACTCACTGAAAAGCATCTATAAAGGATCATCCCAAAAACTAGTTTATGCCCATTAAAAGATTCAGATCTGAATGGTGGTTACATGCACCACTGCTGCTTTCTGCAGACAAGGGAAGGCTTTTTACCAAACAACACTTTTGCCTTACTTTTCAGAACTCACCCTCATTTGTACGTTCAAACAGATGAACAACGTCAATATTAAAAGTATCAGAGAAAAGCTACAACCTATGAACACAATGTCAGAACATTCAAACTTTAAACATCTATTGTTCAGCTTGAAATTCCTATGAACCTCAGGTACTGTACATAAGTCACATTTTAAAAGTATATCATAATCAAAAATAATCATTGAATTCCTATTTAATACTTACATAAATTCTTCTGCATCAAGAACAAATTCCTTATCACTACAGAATTATGGATGCAAAGGCTGTTTTCGATCTTGCTAAATTCCTGAACATCCATCTAAATAAGCTACCTGAGGTGAAATTCACTGTACGGCCCTGACAGCAGTGTGATTTTATGGTGCCTGAGCTGCTAACCAAACCCTCACTGTCTGAAACACACAGAACTCAGCCTTCTGCTCATGGACTGTGCCACAGTCTCCTACATGTGACAGGAACTCTTGTGAAAAATACCACACTCCTAGTCAGTATGGGTGAGATTTCTTCTTTAAAAGCTGGCAAAACCCACTTTCCCTACTCCCCTCAACATTACCACCACGCTTTGAGGTGTGTCTGCTTTCTTTAAAGAACTAAAATTGCTAAATTAATTCAAAATATTTCAATCACTCTGCAATTATACCCAGCTGGCAACAGATAGATATTTGTAAATACCATGTCTCTTATATTCAATTTCTGCTGTTTAAAACGTGTACGTGTACAAAAGGACTGCTAGACAAGTGTAGGTTTAAACAGGATTTATGAAGAAGAGGTTGCTGCTGTTTTATCCCATGTATTTAAACCAGTACAGACATAAAACTTTAAAATCCTCATACAGATTGTGTTTTCCAACATCATGATATTATGCTGGTGCCCTAAAGTTTAAAAAGCAACCAGTTTGGTCAGGAATCCTGTAAACTGCCTACTAAAATGCAATAATTCATCTGACAAAACCATTGCTAATGAGATTCTTGCCGTATTTCATATAAATGCTAATACATATCCCATCAAAAGAAAGTTAAACAGCTCTTTGAAGATGAAGTTCACATCAACTTCACCCAGCCACAGAGGAAGCACAAATCATCCCTCCACATCTTATTTTCTGCAAGCACAACACACGCTGGTGGACTGCCTCTCGCAGACAGCCCCACGCCACGCACACGGATAAATACAGCTATAAGAAGACTCCCAGCCAAGCAGCGGGTGCAGATGGAGCGCAGCCCGGCAGCAGCCTCGCAACTTTACATACGACACGCGTAGCTCCGCCGCCAGCCTGCCTAATCTAGCGCTCCGCGCTCCGCCCGCGGATCGCAGCCCCCAACCCGGAGCCCTGTACACACCAACCTCGCCGCCTTCATGTCGGGAAGTCACTGACGGCTGCTGTACAGCAGCAGCCAAACATGTCAACTGCACCCCCGCCCCGACCCCCTCCTCAGTCTTGCCTCCCAGCTGGGGGCTCTGGAGCTCTCCCCGCCGCCAGCGGAGGCTGGCTCCCGGTGCTCCCTCCCCGCCCCTGCCTTACCTGAAGGGCATCTCCCACGCCTGCAGTCAGCTGCCAAGATTTCATCCTCGGCTGCCAAGCGCGCCCGGGCTCCGCACCGGGAGGAGCCGTGAGGAGCGGCGGACCCCGGGAGCGGTCGCCCCCGCTCTGCCCGTCGCCCCCGTCGGGCCGGGCGCCGTCCCACTGCGCTGCCCGGGGGTTCGCGCACCTGCAGCGCCCGCGCCCGGCCCCAGCCCCGCATCAACTGCAGGACGACAGAAGCGCGGTGCCGAGCAGAGCAGCGGCAGCTGTGGCGGCAGCTCCGTGGGGCAGGCGGTACCTTGCTCCCCGCCCTTATGCCCCACCTAGCCCCGCCGAACTGGGGACCATGAGCCTAGGGAGGGCAGCCCCCGCCCCGCGTGTCCCTCCCGTATGCCCGCAGGCAGGCAACCAGGAGCACAGGACAGAGCAGGACACCTTGCACAGCCCGCCGAGCCCACGCCTGCCAGACAATGTTAACTCCCGGGCAGCGGAATGTCGGGAGGCAGCCCGGGAGCGCTCCCCGCTCCTCACGCCGTACCTACATTATTCAACATGTCTGTGGGACAGTATTTATGACTTTCAATATGCTGCGCTCTATATCCCGCTCCACGACCTGAAAGCCCTTCTGCCAGCTCGCTTTTTTCTCCCCTGGCAGTGTGCCTGATAGGCTTTGTGGAATATGCATTCAGTGAAGTCATTTTGTTTTATTTGGAGATAAGACCAGTTCCACTCCAGCTCAGCTGAAAATCTCAGCCCTGCGGGAAAGGAAAGTGGGCACATGGAGAAAGGATTACATTAAGTAACCCATTTAGGGGATGCCTTAGTGTATGCATTAAATATTAGGTATTTACTGAAATACTGGACAGGGGGCTAAAGTTTGAAAGGCTGCACCTTTTGAATCAATCCTTTGCAAACAAAATGGTTAGCATAAAATATTTAACCAAAACAGTCCACTAGTATTTAGCCAAAATAGTTCACCAAAATTTGTAACATTTTTACTAAATGATAATTACTTTCTTGTGAAATTCTGAATTCAAATATCAATATTGCAGAGTAAGTTATTTTCAAGACAAAGACTGGCTATACTTGAGGCAAAACCTGACTAATTTCCGCAGGAGATGGTAGATATTAACCCAGATGTGGGGCAGAGGAAAAATAAATGTTGGTTTCAGCTAGCCATTAGAAATTGATACTTTCCAGTGCTCAAAAGCAATGCTTGTATCCTACCAAATAAATTGTTTGTAACTACAGCTATTTATGCAACCAGAGTTACAAACTGTAAACAAACAGCTACTTATACTGAAGTAAAAAATTCCAAAGAGACCACTCAGAGGTCTTCTCTAATACCATAAGGCATGTTTTCATACCACACATCTACTATTTCTCAAAAACCCAGAAGTTCTGTAAAATATCTTCCAATATTTATCATTATTCTATTAATCACTCACCTTTTGTATCACCAAGCTAAAGAATTTGCACCCATTTTTGGCAGAACACAACAAAGTTTTATATGTTCCATGCAAACATTCTGTACACAAAATAATGTTAGACTGAGATTCTGACTTCATAAAAATTTCATTGTTTGGAAGTTTTTGTTGTAGTCAAGCTCACTTTGTTACCTAAGGGAAAACTATCCACTTGGACAGACTATGGGACAATTAAGGCATCATAGTCATAAGGCGAAGTGTGTAATTTACAAATAGAATGCTGCAAGGGCTAATGGCCAAAACAAATCTCACAGCTCACATTGGCTTAGTCTGTGGCCTTGATCAAATTATTCATGTCCTCTGTTTTCCCACTTGTAAAATTAGAATAATAATACTTACTGTGTCCATATCTCCTATCTCTTAGTTCTCAGAAGGGGTCTGATGATTAATGACCCTACAGTGCTCTGAAATGGATAAACACTTACTGCTAAGCCAGAGTTAATATGTTTCTGAGCATTAAAGCACTGAAATACTAGAAACTCTAATTAAACCACCTTGTGTGTCCAACCATGGATGAACTAAAACACAGGGATTACTAAAAGACCGTGTCCTATCATTTACAATCAACAAAATACTATCAATTGGCTCACGGTTTTGTTATTTAAATCTGATTTTGGTCTCCACTCATTCTTAGTGTTAACTTCAAAAGTAAATTAATAGAGGACACTACAACAGTCACTTGCCATTGCTGTCCAGGGCAAGGTCACTTGAAGTTAAGGCAGTCAGGAAACATTACCCTTACTGCTGGCTTGTTGTTCCCAGCCCTTGCAGCACATATGGTCATTCAATCAGAGGACCAGCAACTCTGGCAGATGCTATATGTGGTACTCAGTGTTGTTCTTCGGAGACTGTAATTATTTACTCAAGTAATGAAAAAGAGTTTAAACTAATTAATTATCTCATTAGCAATAAATATGGGGGAGGTAGGGTGGGGGCATGCAGAGGGGGAGGAAACCACTGGTAAAGAGCATACTGCTGCAGTACAAGACGCACCATTCACAAAATTGTGACAATGACCCAATGATCAATCCAAAGAATAGTCCAAATTTCTATATCCAAAATAGAAAAAGAAAAAAATAGTGAAGTCCTCCTTTCAGTCTCTAGAATTAATTACCTTGATAAAAACCTGCACACAATCATTTTCACCACTGTCTCTATGGTTCCTAAGTTTGGCTTTCTGATTGTTTCGTCTGCTTCACATATGAACAAAAGATAAAATTCTTTAAATACTGTAATGGTCAAAGGATGCCATTGCTTGTCCTTTATCATTGTACAGGAGTTTGTAGAATCTTATCTGGGGTACATCCCCTCATTTGAGAGCATGGCTAATTCAGCAGCTCTGTGTGGAACAAGTCTTGGACCAACAATGTTAACAGAACACTGAGACCAGGAGTTAAATTCCCTGGGATCTGAAGGATAAACATAAGCTTGAGTGTGAAACTGCATGGGGAAGAACTCATGGTATGGTTCAGCAACTAGAGATCCTTGTCAGGACTCCCTGACACACACACACATGCTGTCCTGGGGAAGGCTTTTCTGTAACTGCTGTGCTTTCCACAATACTTGCAGGGACATATATTAACTGAACTCCTACTGTAATGGCAGCAGCTATTGAAGTTTCTGTAATTCCAGATTTCTTTTTTTTTTTTTTTCTTGAGATTCTCAAAGTGTTTTCAAAGAATTTACCAAATCCTGCAGAAGACTGTCATGTTATGTCTTATCAGAATCTCTAAATAAATGTAGCTGTTTATTATCTAAGCACTTACATCCTTTTCACCTTCATAAAGGGAGCATTTTCCTTCTGAATTCTCTACTTTACAAAACCTATTTCACTTAAAAATAGATGAAAGTAGCTAATTGTCTAGTAGGTGCCTTTTAGCAAATCATGTGGCTTGATGAGTTTTTTTAAACTGATTCAAAAGTGAGTGTATCATACCAGAAATCCTCCAGCTGAAAATTCTTCAGTGTGTAATTGGTTTAGTCTTAATTTCTTGAACTAAGTTCTTGTAGTACAGGAACTATTAGAAGGTGATAAAGTCTTTGAAAGACAATGAAAGTTGGTAAGATCCAAAAGCAGCATCTTGTGCAGATGTAATTCTGCACCTATACAGTTTTGAAAACATGTTTTATACAGTGCTGTGAAATGTGGCTTAATTTCAATACATTTACATGTCAAACACACGGGGGCTCTCCATGCCCAACGGATTACTGCTGAAATGATTTCTTCCTACATGCCATCTAATGATCCATTGGCATTACAGAAAGTAAGCCTAATGAAGCATATTCAGATGGAAAAATATCATATGATTTATGATAAACACCTTGGAGTTTTATTCAGAATGGTTTATGGTTCCAGTGTGAGAGTCTAAGGGAGATGACTGACATGTTAAGAAACACAACATCAGTCACATGTCACAAACTTTACAAGGCAATTGAACCTAAATCTGAGAATTCACAATGTTACACTGGTACTAAATCTAATATTTCAGAGAGCATCTAAATGATAATGATATTGGAACTTGAATTATGAAAAGAAATACAACCATAAAACACACAGAATTTAAATTGTTCTCCAGGGGCTGGTTACTGCAAACATACACAATATAGCTAACTTCACTATGAGATTAACTAACTTTGCCAAGTATTACATGCAAAATTTAATCTGCTATCTTCATACAACAAAATCATGCCTAACTTCATTTAGAAACAAGTGTAAGAAATTAAAGCAAGTAGAATAGTAAAGAGGGACATGATTTCTATGAAATTTTGGTGCAATCAAACTAGTACTGATCTAATAAATGCTACTTTGAACCCTGCTGCAAAAAATATTCTTGCATAAACGCTACAAAATCTGCCATAACCCCCCTCTCATTCCTGTATTGACCCCCACAAAAAGAGCTCAAAATATGCATTCCACAGGTTAGTGATTTTTTTTTTGTAAAGCCTGCTTAGCAGATCACATGAAAAAAATCCTTATCCAAAGACCTAAAGTTTCTGAAGATGCATCAGACCCAGAACAAAAACATGTATCTCATTTTTCTCAAGTATAAGGAAAGCACAAAAAAAAAATATTTATTAGAAGTATTTGCTTTAAGGCTATCAACTATTTGTTTTTTAGATTGTTGCAATGTCTAATGTGAAACATGATAATAAAGCACCTACCCACAAGAAGGAGGAACAGGTCTCTGAAAACTCTTGAAGCAAAATAATTCCTTTTGCGCTTCTACATACTCACAACCCTGCTGAGAAGCTAACATACTCCCCAAAAAATACGTTACTAAGATAAATAATTTTTCAGCATGAAGAAGGACTATCATTTATGGATGCAACATGTACTTTTAACACTTCACTATATATTCCCCTCAACAGTAATCTGGATCTGCTTTTAGAAGGTATCTACAAACAAATTACAATTCTTTGTTTAGTAACACTTAGAAAACACAATTTTTTTTCCCATATTGTGAATTCAAAATGTCTCCAAATTCTACAATCCTTTTTCACATCACAAGTTTAAAACTGCAAAAGAGCCACACAACCAAGAAATACAGACATGGCAGTGCTCAGCACACCAGTGCAAGAGGAAACGTAAAAATGCAAAGGGAAATACCTATAACAACTGGAAGTAAAATTGCTTGCCATTGTAGATGGAAAATGAACCTTCAAAACGGTAAACTACAGCCTGTTCCATAGTGCAGGACCTCTGCATGCTACTCATAACAACAAATACAGTTAATAGAAAATATTTTCCAGTCCCATGATCACAAACATAAGTCACTGTGGGGCGCCTAGGCCAGTCTCTGTCTGTCACTCAGGCCCACGCACTCTGAGGAACCTGAATTTGTACCTTTCACTCTACTTTCTAAGTAAAATACAGTGAGAGCAATCCCATAAAAGACAGGTGTGAGCCTGGTGTGACACAGGTTGCCTGTACGTACAGGCAGCAATCTGTGGAATAATGGGCAAGTTACTTAGCGATGTCTAGAAAGCTTCTGCCCAGAAAGTGGGCACAGAAACACTCCTGTGCAAACCTGTGAGGAGTTGGGAGGTGCAGCTCTATTGAGCAATTGGGTAAATGCATGTTTTATTCTTAGTTAATGACAGATAAGCAGCTGTATTTATTTTGACTCAATCTATTTACATTGGTATTCACACTCCAGACTGTGAAACATCCCAGTGACACTTCTGTCACTAACTAAAGATGCATGATATATACTTCCTTGTAAAATGCAAGCAAAGATTTAAGTATCATATAGTGGCTATAAAGCACTGTAGGAATTCTTACTTGACACTTTAAAGGCACTTTCATCATTTAACAGGACACAATCCCACAAATGCCACAACCTTATACAGTCTTGGGTGAAAGGAAGAGGATAGGACCACCTCTAGCTCAGTAACTGTGGGCCTTCTCTCCTTTAAAGTCATGTTGGCACAGACAATGTCACAGCTTGTGGATGCAAGCAGATACTTGTTTCTGCTCATCTGTGCCACAACACAGTTGACTAATTAATTTTTTAAAGTGTTCAAGATGTGACACTTTATATATAGGATTGAATACAGATTAGCACTACAGTAATCACAAAGCTTTTGTAGCCTCAAATTTGTCTTCCTCCAGCAAAGTTCCCTTTAATGTGCAAATGAAGGATGCCACTACATATCTTGAAATAAGCAGGCTCATTATGGTCATGACATGTCATATATGCAGGCATTCAGAATTACATCAACAGCGTACAGTAAGCTGGCAGATCAAGACAGGCTAAATAAAAGATACATACCCAACTGCCTGCTCTCATATCCAGATGCCTTCGTATCAGTGGTATCCCAAAGTGCTGTTATGAAAATCTCCCCTCCCTTAAAACGTTTACACATTGAAGATATCTTCACAAGTTGCAAGGGCTCTCTTGGCCCAGTTTTAAAGACAGAATGGGTTTGTCAGACTGAGTAAAAAGAACGTGAAATTGACTCAAAAATTCAAAACCAGCAAAAGCTGGGAGTCAGGTTCAGCGCAAAAATTGCCCCCACAAAGGCAAATATAAGAGGGAGACAGGCAAATGAGCTGGCTGAAAATCTTGACAATAAGTTAAGTAAAAGGAAAAGATAGTTGTTGGTTTTTTTTTTTTTTAAATTCACATTTTAGCAGTTTTTGAGTTTAACTAAATCACTGTGTCTAGGGTCACTTCACCCAGAGACCACACCTTACACCAAGTAAAGGCCAGCATGTGATGTGGCACAAAAGACTGTTCCTAATAGCTGTTGGTAAACAAATAGATTCCCGCTAGGAGCCCTGATGCCAGGATGGTTAAATTATAGTTTCCTCTGTAGTGAGATGCAAAAAATATCTCAGAAAAAAAGATGGTTCTTTAGAAGGATTTACAGGGACCAATGTTCAGTGTGTCATCCACTGGGGAATGAACACAGGGTACTTTATATCAACATCTATATAGAATGTTTCCAAGAATAATTAGGGCATGATATTTTAAAAACAAATTTCACACATTTTTCTGACAAACTGTTGTGGACTTCTGGTGTTAATTTTAGCAGTTTCAATTGGATTTGGTACGGTTGCAAATGTAAAGGGAAATCTGCAGTAATCAGGATGTGACACTCATTAACACTTTCACAAAATACCCACTGGATTTGCATCAAGTCTGCAAAGATTCACTGGTGAATCTTCAATATGAGATTTCCCTTGGTTTTACTCCACATTCAGCTCCATTTGTCCTCCCTCTTTGTCGCCCCCCTCAGTGACAACTGCTGTAAACAGTTCATAATAAAGCATAATTAAACTTAATGAATAACTAACATATACATATAATTACTTCAAAGTTTCTATAATTACATATATAATTTTGAAAATTGCAAATATTTTCTGAGAAGTCTGTAAGGGAGTTGAATACTAACTGGAAACAATGGCACTCCAAGTGACCTAATAAAGCTGGTGATTTCCAGATCATTTTTTTTCATGACTTGTGTATAGAAGACATCCACAGCACAGCTCATATATGGCACATGCTTTGCATGCCAAGTATCACAAAAAGAATCTAGAAATGGATAAACCATCAAGCTGGCAAAATATTTCTGGTTCTGACAATGACAAAACTGAAGTAGATTATGCCACTATTAAGAGAGGTATTTCTCGCTACTGCCAATATTACACAATGTGGCAATAAATGAAAAGAGAAATCTGGGTCACCTAAGTCATGTTTGAGTACAAGCTTCTTGGGAGTCAATACCTATTGCACATTTTGAGCTAAACAATCTACTAGCTATTTGACTACATTGACTACATCAACATATGGCACTACAGCACGTAATGAAATATTTAATGGGAAATCTACTTTTTTTTTTTAAATGGTGGGTTTTCTCTTTTGAACTAAAAATAGAAGATTTTTAAATTCTCACCGAAGCTCACTATTCTGCTTATAAAAATGCATTTTGGTTAACTTGGGTTTTATAATAGAATACTTCTGCAGGAATGTCTGCCATTCTGCGTTCAACATTAATAGGATGAAGTTCCTTTTAAGGAGATTTAGTATGAGATTTACAGTAAAATTTCCAAGTAAAAATCAATTGTTTTCCTTACCATAAATGCCTGTAAATAGACAAAAATGGCATTTATTGTATGCTATACTCAAACCCAAACATTTGTGTATAGATAAGCTCTGAAACGATGTGAACAATGTATATGCAGTTGAACAGCTGTACCAGACAATATATTATTTCACTTGCTTGCATTTTGAGCAAATTTATTGACTCAGAGTCTTACTTCATTGCTCATACTCAACAGATCATTATCTCTCTTGAACATCCCACTGGCACTTGAAAGAATTTTCTAAAGGAAACGCCAGCCTCAGTAAAAAAAAACACATGAAAAACCAACACCAAAACAAGGAAAGGAAAAAAAAAACCCAACCATCCAACAAACCAAACCACTCCTCAAGTAATTCCTGAAGAATTCAAAAGCAGACTGTTAATGACAGGAAAGCACTCTGGCACTTGGTAGTTGCAAGACTGCAAATGTTCCACCCAAAACTGTAGGACAAGAAAAATATTAACCAAAAAAGCTTTCACAGTGTACTAAGAATCCTGCTATAGTTATATGTGAACTTACTGACTTGGTGACTGAAGTCATGGCTATATTAGACAACTACTGTGAAAGTAGTCTGTTAGAAAATAAAAACTCTTTACTTTTATTTGACTAATTCAGATAGCACAAGAACTCTTTTGAGAACATGATTTCTCACAGCTCTCATATCCAGCTTAGTAAAGGCAACAAAAACAAGTTAATCACACATGTCACTTCTTGTTTCTTTCTCAGTAGCAGAAATCTTGGATGAAAATATGCACATGCCACATTGTCCCTTGAAAGGATGCGATGCAAAGCTCACATGAACAGCCCTTTCTGCCTTGGACCACCTCAGAGATGTCAATAGGGCAAAAAAGTACATTTCAAAATAGAAAGCCAGGAGAAGGAAAGGGGCATTGTGTAATCTGCTGCTTCATCATTCCCTGTGCCTGGGTATAGTGGACATTTTTGGTGAGTTTACGGGGTAGAGTGCTGACTGCCTCACACACTCCCACAGACTAACTCAGTATTAACTGCAGTATGGATAAAATGCACTCACTCCTCGTGTCTGGCAATTATGGCTGCAGAACTGAGAAAGTGTTCCTAGATAAAACTTTAACATCTGGTGCCAGAAATTTAGCCCTGAGAAATCCAAATAACTACAGATTTCTTAAAATGCAGACAATGTGGGGTAACAGACCAAATATTTTAAGGATGACACAATCTCCTCGACACAAAATTGGCACATAAGGAATGAGACTGGGCAGATAGATGTTGACAGGCAGAATGAGTAGGGTGCTCAGTACAGGCACCTGCCAGGATCCTCTTCAGATGACAGTGGTCTGTCCATGTGAGAGAGGTGCAAACAGAGAAGAAAAACAGTGAAATTTCAGGAGACTAGTCAGGACACATTGACTTCAACTGGATAAATTTAATTTGTGGATATAAAATTTCAAGTGAAAATTACAGTAATAATAAAACTGCAAGTCAATTTTATATCATATTATAGTAAAATATTGCTCAAAGGTTAAATATGTTGTATTTCCCTTTAGAGGAAAGTTAGAAAGACAGAACAAAGATGTTGAGGAGATAATTCTTACATATATGACATACATATGTGCGGTATTTATCCTTCTATTAAAAAAAAACCCAAACAACAACAGCAAAAACCCCAAACAAACAAATGCAAAACCAAAACTCCTAATATTTTGAATTGTAAGCTTGGTAATGGACAAGGAAGTACACTCCAGAGAACCTTCACTGCTCTAGTCAACCTAATGGAGCAAGCACAAAAGGCAAAAGAAACAGCAGTAAGGAAAGAGGTGAGGACAGGTGTTGAGAGGACCAAGCAGGGAAGACAGCCACTTCCCAGAAGTCTGTTGCTAGCCCTCAGTTAACGTTGCAGCAAGAACAAACTGGGAAAAGAGAGATTAAGGAAAAGAAAACGGTTACCATTCTGTGTACTGCACTATCTAGTTCAAATTACTTCTCTCTCCCCTGAACAGCTGCTGCACTGAATAAACATTACATATGTATTTATATGCACACACATATTTAATAGCCTCAACAGACAAGCAAGTACAGCACATCTTGATTATGATTATTTGGGAAACACAAAAGCAACAGAGATTTATTTGAATTACAATGCCAAAAACAATGCTTTGGAACACTTTCTACAGAAGCTGTTTACAGCAGTTGTTCAAAAAAAAAAGGTTGTAAGGCTCTGACTACAAATGCTTTGACAAGAAGGTGGCACCATCTTTTAATAAGACGGGAAGAGTAAGACTTAATTTGTAAAAGACAAGACAATTTCCTGTATTCTTGTGAGTCATCGCACATCATTAAGTCTCTTTTGTATTATGCTTAGAACTGTGGGTTTTGGATGATTTCACTAATTAAACTTGAAGGCAGAATAGAATGATTTTTGGAACACTACACCACTTAAAGATTCATCTATTTTTATTAACATATTTATCTAGAGAAGAAAGTTGCCCATCATATCAACTCAGCTCTGGCAGTTTTCTTACAGGCAGTCTAACACACACAAAGGTAGTGACTTCAGCCACTCTTTGTGATGAAAATGTATTCCTCACACAAGCATCACACCTACTATGCAGATCTCTCTCAAGAGTTTTTGGGTGGCTGCTCCATCTGCATCCTTAGAAGACTTACCAGTATTTCAAGAGAAAGTTACTTGCCATATCTATGTTTGTTTACATTTTTATAACCGCACATCACCCCAAGCAAATACACTGGATGAGCATTGTTTTCTGACCTGTAAAGCTATACAGTGCTTATTTGAACTACAGAATTAATACTGTTATTATCCAAGTGTGAAACAATATGAGTGAAATGACAACTTATCATTACCTTAAAATCCATCATGAAACCTAAGATAAATTACATCTTACCTAATTTCCAAGATCAAGGAAAAGAAAGACAAGACCAATGGCAAAACTAGATCCTCTGTCCTGTTTCCTGTTCTGCTTTGCTGCACAACAAAAGGACAAAACAACCATAACTGAATCACCTGGAATAATAAGTGGCTAGTGTGTGCATGAAGTGAAACTCCTTTCCAGCCAAATACTTGAAAAGAAAGGCTCCAAATCTAGAATCTGAGAGCTTGAATATATCAAGACTTAACTCTCCTGAATTGAACTATATACTCATTGAGATCAATTCAAATACACAAAATGGAGTAATTTTTACTATATCCAAGGAGCTAAGAAATAATTTGCATGGGTAAAACACAATCACAACCAAACAAGTCTCATCCACCTGTGAGCACAGACAGACAGCAATGCACCTGCCTACATTTGTACGGCATCAACAGAAAGCAGAATGTAGGAATTCTGAGAAGCTTTCACTGAAACAAGACGAAAAGTTTCCACTCACAACAAAGAAGGTAATCTACTAATTATCACAGTATCACACAGTATCACCAAGGTTGGAAGAGACCTCATAGATCATCAAGTCCAACTTGTTACCACAGAGCAGTAGCAACACCAGAAGAACAATGGAAATGAAGCTTTCCCAGGACAGATATTTTTTCACTTGTGGCAAATCCAGCATACAAATTCTCTAACAAGGAGCTCAGTAATTGTACGCAGTTGGAATTGACTCAATTAAGCAAAAAAAGACACATCTTCAATCCAGAATGACTGTGAGGACAAGAAGAGGAGAGAACAACTGGAATTACAGTGGAGGTCTCAGCATAAATTGCTAGTCAACTATCTAGAAAGGCTGCATGATACCATGATTGAGAGCTGTTGAGATGGCAAGAAAAGAGTTAAAAAACAGTTGCTTGAAGACTGAAAAACACTGACACAGATTTAAACAGACTGAACAAAATAAGAATGGAGGGCCAAATGCAGGTTCACTTCCTAATCCCAAAGAGTACAAAATTCCAATCACAACAGTCAGACTACCTGGTAAACACTATTCATTCTGATTATCAATAGAGTAAAAACAACAACAACAACAACAAAAACCAACAAAATAAAACAAACAAAACCCCAAAAAACATTGTGGCTGAGTCTTCCCTGTGAGTAAGGACAGAAATGGCAGTCAATGTTGTGCTAACCTCTATGTTCAGTGGACGTGTTTACAGCACAGGACAGTGGAAAGTGAAGAACAGAGACAAGATTAACATTTCCAGTCAAAGAATGCCACTCAGTGACTGGCAGAAATAGAAATTCCATCACAACAATCTGATTTTGGAAAAGAAGCTGATGAAATAACTAATATAATTTTACATTTCACTCATCTCTTGAGAACCCTATATTAAACCTACCATGTCTTTTGGCTGGTAGAAACAAATACAGTCATTCCAAAACATCTTTACTGATTTCCTCACCGGTTTTCACTGAAAAGAACACTAGCAAAAGTCAGCTTTTGTGTTCTGTTGGCCAAGATGATGTGAGTGTGCTTCAAAATCTTTTTTAACAGCTGAGAGCAAATGAGACTGCCTTAGGAGGAGGGTGGGAGGAGGCATCTAATATCGGGTATCTGTCATCAGGTATCTGCTGCAGAAGGTAAACTCTCCCTAAGTATGGCCAAAATGAAATGTGTACCACAATCCACACAGATACAGTCCTAGACTTTGTCAGAGCCTTCCTACTGCTGGAGCACTTTTCTTACTGTAGGTCTTTCAATTAAGTGAAATACACATTTAGAACTGTTGTTGATACTAATTTCTTAGAGCCTTATAACTAAATTATCCACTAGAGAGCATAACAACATCTTCAAACACATTCTGCTTATCTCTGCAAGTGCTAAATGAAGTCTTTGTGGCATTCAATGCCACTTCTCTATAAGAAATCCACTGAACAATCTGTCATGCAAAACAGCAAAATGAAATGTATTTAATACAGTGCTTTAAGGAAAAAAAGGTCAACAGACCATGAACTTTTAATGAACACATTTCAGCAGTTTACAGTCTGGAATGCAGTTCTCAGGCACTCCTGGTGAAAAAGTCCTTTTGCATTATATACCCTTTGTACACACATATCTAACAAAATGCAGCAAAAAGAAAATATACATTCTTTATTCCTACAGGAGAAAACCTCAGCAGCACTGCTTTTCAGTATGCTGAGCAGGAGCTGGTTTTCTTCCTGTTCTGCAATATATTCTGGTGATGTCATGACAGCTTTACTTCCCATTAAAGAAAACATTTATTATTTATTATTTTACATTGTAATGGGCATCCTGTAAAATTCACCTTTCAGTTAAAAATATAAACAATTCTTTTATTTTACTTGCTTTTTTTCACTTGCTCAGAACAAAAAGAGTACACTATATATAAAGTAGTCTGGAATCTCTCCTTTAAAGTACTTGTTTCACAATATTACATTCCTAGAGGCCTTCATCAAAACATTGATAGAGGTGTCCACAGCATCCACAGACTTGAATAGCACATCTCAGTGCCAGAGGGAGGGAAATCACCACTTCCTCAGGTCTTGGCTGAATGTTTTGCTTCTTATTCTCATAAACCACTCAAGTTAATCACTGCAGTAAAAACATCAATAGAAGCATCTTACATTATCAGAAGAACACAGAACTTGGCATATCTAGTCTAAGCTGTGCTATGTCTAATTCAGAAGAAGGTAGCTTCAGATGATGAATGAAAAGGTGAAATTCTTTATAAATATAAAAGCAATCTTGTTCTAGACATTATCAGTTACTGGTTTATAAAGTGGACAAGAGGGGGATTAGAGACGTTTCTCTGAGCACCATGATGTAGATAAATGCAATTAGAAATCTGACCCCTACCACAGAATAAAAAGAGCAAGTGCTAGGAAAACATTTACTATCCATGGGAATTGTAAGCAGCACAGTCAGCTGGGAGGATGGCAAATCACTTGACAACCATTAAATACAAACAAAGAAGAATGAACAGCAAGGCGGAGAAAATCCAAGTTCAGCAAAAAGGGACAAACACATAGCACAATAATGCTGTTCTCTGATTATAAAAGCCAGCATGAATCTCCACATCTCAAATTAGGAGGGCATTAAAATATGATATAATAAGGATTACTTAAGTGCCAAATACAATATAAGTACTTGGTGCCATTTCTTTGGGGTTTAACTATCAACATTTTAATAACAATATTCACATAACACTAGAATTATGCCCAGATACTACACCAAATTAAACCCTTAGATGAAATAGTTTTGGTTTGATTTGGTTTTTTTATGTAGGCAGAATGACATTTCAGAGTTAAGCTCCCCTAGTGAAATTGATCACTCTGTTAATTTATTCCTAAACTCACATATACTACAATGTAGTTTTCGTGCTCTGAAATCTTTTCAGTTTCAGATCACTATTATTGCAGTTTTCATGCTAGGTATTAGTATATGGTGATACTGCAGTTATACAGTTTGAAAAAAAGCCCCACAGAGAACTAGAAGCAAGAAATATGAATGATGAGCTTTTATCAATATAATCTACCGTTATGAATAACTCATAATACAAGTAGGTGAGCCAATTTACCAAATCCTCCCCTGCACTGAGAAACATCTTTTAATATTGATAGACTTGACTTCCTTTTTCTGCCTTTCAAAACACACTAATGGAATCTTCTTAGTCAGAGCAGGAGGGTGTAGGGGTGGTGTCTAAAATGGTTTACTTAGGAACAGACTGCAAAATTAGCCTAGAAAAATAGCAGCAGCCAGACCCTACTTGGAGAGTAGGTTTGCAACCCAGGCAGAATCTGTGTCTGCTTCATCGAAATAGCTGAGCCTCTGCTGATTTCTGATCACTAGGTAAACAGTTATTTGCAGCATAAAGTGTCCAGGTCTCAGGGGCAAAGCTTCTTTGAAGGAGGGGGGGATTTGCTGGTTGGAGATCAAGTGCTGCCCTGTGGTTATCAGAGCTGCAGCTCCTTCACCTGCATGGTTCTCATAAATGTTTTGGCTCTGCAAGAGTTTAACATCCCACTGGGAAAATAATAGGTTCCATATCCATGTGTGGATTGCTTTAATTCATCAAGGGAAGAAAAATCCTCAGTAGGTGCAAAGGCTTACATGAAATATATACTTTTAATAAAGCATTTTGGGGCAAAAAGAATGATACTGACCTTCCATCTCAGTTAGGCTCATGCTGGAAAAATGTGGTTGTTAGGAAGAAAGCCTACAGTTTACGTGTACAGTGTATCAGGCACTTATAAATATTCTGAATGTATAGATATATTCAGGGTATGAAACAAAAGCACATAAGATGACGTTGTTGCAGGTAAGCTCCTTCCTCCAAAAAAAGCCATAAACATAAAATATGTTATCAGTTAGCACTGTTGAGCTTACTTCTCTGTCTAACAAACATAGAACACAAGCATAAAAATATGATGTTTTCTTCTGCCTAGTTGAGAACACTTATTGTGATTCTTCTAAAATAGTAATTAAAGATTCAATGCCATCAGCAACGAGCCACATGATGGGTCAGCTAGCAAGTTTTTGAGTTCCCTGGTTTTGACACACAGAATTATCCGATTATTCACGAAACAAAGCAAACTTCAATGTTTCCCATCTCTGGTAGGTTCCTGTAATATATAAAATGCTGTATTTTCTACAGCCACTCACTTAGATTTTATATATTTTTGTTCTACTCAGTGTCTCGCTGAACTCAAAATGGCCTTGAAAGTTAAGATAGTTTGCTACAAGTTGAAGTTCAGCCCTAGCAAGCAGCATAACTAATCAGTTGTTAAGGAATCACATATTATTTGTTTGGAAAAGGAAAAAAAAAAAAGGGAGGGGGAGAAAAATAACAACTAAAAGCAGATTTATCTTTTTAAAATACATTTTGCTCTTGTTTAAATTACTGACTTTGAATTTGCCAGAAGTCACTCAAAAGACCATGACTTTTAGCCTTACCACAACAGGATTTTTACAGTTCAGCAAAATTTGGCACCTCTGTATCAGAGTAAGGACTGGTTCAGCTCACTCATACCACATCAAGGCCTCGCAAAAAGATGAGAAGGAACTCCATTTGTGCCAATTATGATGAAAAGACACTACATGACTGCTTAGAAACAGGACACAGCCTCATCTCTTTGCATGGGTCCTGTTTCAGGACATGCCTCCACAGTGCTCTGGGATGCTGTCCTGCCCACAGCCAAGTCCCAGGACAAGTACAGCACAGCACACTAGCATGGAGTGAACCATCTGTCTAAGAGCTCAGTATGGCTGGGTCTTCCACACTAGCATAACTGCATCATATCTGCACAGTAGCCTGAAAAAGCACAGTAAAGAGGCTCTATTAACTAAACATGTAAAAAGGTACATTTCTAATACCACAGACAGGTGGTATTGCGAGCTCAGCAGTGTGCTCCAAAACCAGATGATAAAAACATGATACTTCACCTTTTCATGGCTTGCCAGGTGACTTCTGTAACATTTGAGGATAGCAGTGCTGAAAGAGAGGCTACTTGTTCAGATCAGTTCAAAATAAACCAGGCAAGACTCACAAATCAAGGCCCATGGGTACTGTGAAGTTTGATGTGACTCTCCAGAGCTTGATGCTGGGCGGATTCTGTACTCAGCTCACCTTGCGGCCTTAGATCTAAAGTCATGTTTTCACATAGGCAGCTCTGAAGTAAACATTTTTATTTCTTATTTAACATCTATGTATAGTAAGGATCAGGAGCAGAGTGGAAGCCTATTTCTGACACAGAATGTGAACAGTTGACGGATAACTGTTTTACATGAGGTTTATGGCTCTGTGCCACACGGCTGCTCTGCAAAGGAGAGCGAGCCTCGCTTGTCAAACACAATAAAGCAAATCAGTGCACTATCAATAGGATGTGAAATGACTCTAGTTCTGAAACTCTGGGCTGAGAATCCCAAGAGCTGTAATTTATCAAAAAAGCCACTTTTGAGTCTTGGAAAAACAAAGAAGCTATCTTAACATAATCACATTTTTTAATAAGAAAGCTCAGCTATCAATACAGGGAAATTTTATGAAGAATTAATTTTAATGAGTCTCTTTTCAGTCTCCAGATTATCCATCTTGGGTTTTGGAATGGAAACAGGAATCTCATTTCTCTGAAGAATCTAGAGATATTTTTTATCTTAAGCTTTCCACAAATACTACTTCTGTGTAAACTGAGAAAAGCATATGTACAATATTATTTAGCAATATTAACAGAATTATTTTTACCCTGATGACACTAAAATCAGCTCAAAATATTCATAGCACTGAGAATATTTTTTTTCCTGTCTAAGCAATCAATAAAGCAGTTCTTTGCATGTATTTCATATAAAAGGTGATACAAAATTTAGGCAACCCTAGGTCTACCTCTGTTTCACAGTTGTGCTAGTTTGAAGCTAGAAAGAATGTTTTGGTGAGAAGAACTAGATTACAGGCTGTGAAAGGAAAACAGTGGTGATGTCTACTTCCCTCATAGGCTTGCTGAGATGTACAAGAACAAGAAATAAAAACATAGACTCTCACTTCTGCTGCTGGCAAGCTTGGAGATATCTCTCTTCTAACCTCACCCTCCATTTCTTTAAATAATCTACTTTGCTTCCTAACCCCCTGACCAAACTTCCATTCTTCCTTGGGACTGGGGTAAGGTTGAGAAGGGTAGGGGGAAGGTAAAGGGGTGGTTGAGAGCCCCTTCTGGGGACTCAGGTTTCTGGGAGAGGAGTTGTGTTTCTGTATTACCTTTTATCTTTTATATTTCTGTATATAACTGTATATACTGTAAATATCTGCTTGTATATTGTGCCAGCTGTAAATATAAGCTTCATTCATATTTCCAGAGCCGGCTGAGTCTAGTCTGGGTGATTTCTAAAGTGTGGGGTGGCAGAGAACACCCAAACCATCACAACAGTTTAAATATTTGTATGAGAACTTGTGACAAATTAAACTGTAAATGTTTCAACACCATACTAGCAATTTGCAAAGCAACAGAAAATACTATAAAGGTATTAGGATACTTAAGGTGGTGAGACACTGGAATAGGGTGCCCAGGGAGGTGGTGAAAGCCCCATCCCTGGACATTTTGAAGGCCAGGCTGGATGTGGCTCCGGGCAACCTGATCCAGGTGTCCCTACCCATGGCAGGGAGGCTGGAACTAGATGATCCTTGGGGTCCCTTCCAACTCTGACAGCTCTGTGTTTCTGTGATAAGCTAGCCAGCCCATACAAACAGCCACACAGTCCAAGGCGTGCAGTCCATTTATTACAGAAGACAGTATTTAGCAAAACAGATTTGAGAATGATACACTCCAAACCCATTACTTTACTACTGCTGTTTAAATTATGGCCTAATGCTGTGTTTCAAGCAGTAGAAAAATCTAACCTTGAAACAAATTGTCACCTTTCTTCAAACTGTTGAGAGAGAAGATGGGGAAAGAAGGAAGAAAAACGAAAGTGAGAAAAAAAAAAAGGACATACATCTTGTGGATAAAAGCACCTAATCCCAGTTTAGCTTTGGTACAATAACTCTTCTCAAAGAGCAACACAAGGGGAAGTAATTTCATAGCTAGGTCTTAGTAGGTGACTGAATATATGGATTCCATTAAGTGAAGACATAGCTATGGAGTCCATTAATTTGCACTGGCAATAGGATGTTTGGCAGGGGTGATTCTGGTGTTCCTTAAGCAAATGTCCCATCAACTGAACAGCATGCTGGGGAGCATTAGCTTCCTAGAACTGTTATGAAAAGCTAATGGAAACACTGATAATGTTTATTGGACTGGTTAGTGGTCTGTGCAGTTACCTGAAGTGTGCTCATGGACAGGAAAGTATCATTCGTGGTGCTTTCACTTGAAATCCTGTCAGGACAGGGCGCCAGTGGTATGTTGAGGTCATCACTTGAAGCTGTCATTCTCCTCTATTACATTCTCTTGGATGGGGTCCAGAACAGGGAGCAAAGAGAAGGTAAGGACATTGCACACCTGCCCCACTCAGCAGTTGCCACAGCAGCCCTAGGGAGCCAGACGCAAAGCCATGGGCACGTGTCAGCCCACGGCTCAGTGAGCTGCGAGGGAACCCAGATGATCTGCAGACCACTGTGACAGGGCTGATAAATGCATGAAAGTCACATGGAAACTCTGCTTCTGGCAGCTATGGAACTGGTCCCAAATCTCTGTGAAGCTTTGGGAACCTCTTTCTTTGCCCTCCTATAAAAACCTTCCGAATGAGCACCATAAAATATCACGCCTATGTCTTGCCTCTTATGACACGAATGTGTTTTCTTTCAGACCTTTTTTCCTTATTCTTAAAAGGTTCCTCAATTAATTTGTACTGCTAATGACTGCCAGATAAAAATTCTGTAAAGAAACAGTAACAGAATACTGGATTGCTTTCTTTGTTTGCCCAATAGTATTGCTTGTGAGTGTCTGTGTGACATACATAAGTAGTTTATATTACTAAAGTAATTGAATGTTGACAGACAATAAAAAAAATAATTGTGCCTGTGTTTTGCAGCAATGAGAATGTATGTAACTCCTCCACGCTGCTCTGAAAGAGTGCAGTGCTTACTTGGGTACAACAAATGAGATACCAGCTCATCAGCTAGTGTAAAGGTTGAAAAAGTGGTGCCTGGCCATGAAAATACATCATTTAAAGGGCTTTTTTTTCTTGTTGTTGGTTTTCTTTTACTTGGTGTAATGCTTTTCTGCAGCATATCAAGCCTCTACAAACCACAGTATCACCACGGCTAATCTATAATAACATAACTATCTGGAGTTCATCCCATCTTTTGCATGAAGTCATGAAACTCAATTACTAAGTGAGCAAAAAATTGAAAAGCCAGAGCATGATGTAGAGCTGGTGTCAGGGTGCCACCGGAGCTGCGACCGTTATTGCTGTGTGAAGCTGAAGCACTTCAGAGATTTAAAACATTCCAAGTAGCCCATTACCAGCCCCCGTAGAGCAGGACAGGACCAGTGTCATTTACAGGGACTTGATCAAGGTAAAAGGCTCCAAGTTTTATCTATCTTTCTCCTGCCACATTTTCTACCTTAAATAATGTTGCAGATGTCATTCAAATATGTGCACATTGGAGTGCTTCCTTCTCAAAACAAGCACTCTCCTCTACTGTTCTTTAAAATGTCATTACAGCAGAACTCATTACAGAACCAGATCAAAAAAATGCAACACATGCATATAATAGAGAAACAAACTGCAGAAAGAGGTTTCAGTATTTAATGGTATGAATAATGAATTAAAAAATACATTTAAATTATGTTGAAGGTCATAGAAAAAGCCTCAAAGAACAATAGTTAAACAGACATTAAAAGGAAGATTTAAATAGGTGATCTTTTAGTATTCTAGCAAAAACAGTCTGTCTTTCACTCTGTATTTAAATTAAAATACCACTCAGTGACTGACCTTTTTAACATGGCCTGAGGGAGCAGGGTATGATCTTGTTGGAAAAGAAGTGATATTAAAAGAGCAATACTATTAAAAAGCAGAAGAGGATGGAACCCACATATTAAAATTTGTTTGCTTAGGAAGATTAACTTTTATGAAAAGGTTGTCCTTACTGCTACCAGCAGAGAAACTACTACTGCTAGCTTTCTGTTAAGTACTTTATGGACTACTAATAAGGACTGGTCACAGAGTCCTTACAAATAAAGAAATAAATCAGGAAAGCAAATCACAGGTTTCCTGAGATTTCAGTAGAAGCCTTTCTTTTCAGTAGCTTACTTGGAGTCCAGTTGTCTTTTCCTCAACATTGCCTTAAATGCTGTGCTTTATCCCCTTGCTCTAACTTCTACATACTTATCAAGAGAAGTCAGAAATCATGTCCAAAAGTGAAGGGCAAAACTTTGGCATCCTGAGAAGTGTGCAGAAAGATACCTGACTGTAAGACAGAGGTTACAGCACTGTAAAGAGCTTAACATTGTCTGAGAGAGTGCAGATACAGCTCTCGGTCAGCCTCCAAAAATCCTGCTTCCCTTAATTTAATAGAGTATGTCTCTCTGGAGACAGGACGATAGACACGAAAATGACTAATGGCTAAATCCCCCAGGTGCTAAACAGTCTAATCACTGATCTACCTTTTTAAGAACTTGAAACAGAGGCTGTGCGCTTTCAGCAGAGAGCTATGAGCTGGGCTTGCTACACTTCCCTTCAGCATTTTGTCACTGACACCGAAAAGAGCCAAGCTGGTCCCACACTCACCATCCCCACTCACTACCACCACAGCAGCACAATGGATAGTCACATAATTTCAAAGTGGTACACTTCATTGCTTGAAAATTAAGAAACATGGTCTTTTGTCACTCAATTTCCATGCAGATTCTAATCGATCACTTCAATTTATAGGAAATTCATGTTAACTTAAATGCCTGGCAAAACCTAGGGGAGCTTGCATCCTTGACTTCACTGAACGTCTCTGGTGCATGAATTAGTATGTTACTAATTAAACATAAACCACTAGAAGAATAAACTGCATTCAGTGAAGCAACCAAAAGCTCATGCATGTTATTAAAGAAAACACTTCAAAATAAAGGCACAAGATAAAGGAAATCAGATGCTCCTGTCTTCCTCCATGAACTCCAGATGAAGATGCTCCATTCACATTGTTTCTGTGCTAACATTCTAAACACGTAACAAGTTAAAAACTGAGTCAAAGCTACTCCTTTGAGCCCTGATATTCAATAGTTGCCAGAAGGGCAGAACCACCTATGTGGATATATATGATATTCTACAATCTTTTGAGCAACACAGACCATGTTTCAAATCTCTCATCTGTTACTGATATTGAATATGCTGAACATGAAGATGAGGGCTATTATCCTAGAAAAAAAAATAAACTGGAAGCCCTCCAGTTCTTTCAGTGCACAGGCTGAAATGAGCAGCATTGAAATCACAGGCATAGACTTTCACAATCACATTTGTATTTATGCATCTCAGCTTCCTCACGAGTGAAAATAAAAAAAACAACAAGTTAGCAGCCAGGCTAAGCAGTGTATATCATTCACTCAGTATACAGTAGAAGCACTGTCAATATTTCTGCTATTTTAATTTGTGTCTGGAAAGGGATTAAATTACAAGCTATTTTTTAAGCTATTTCAGTTCTGAGCCCTAAAATTACATCACTACTGAGAGCTGGATGGATTTCTAAAACCAAGCATTTCTAGGAATTTATACACAGTCTTGTTTAAGTATCTGGATATTTCCCTCCATATTTATTGATATTTAAGAAGAAAAAATCCCGGGTAATGTGAAACACATAAATATCAGCTTCTCCTTTTACTTCAAGATAGCTCTCCAGAGCAATTAGTCCCTTTTGAAAAGCAAAACAATAAACCATATGTAATCCCCTCTCCTTAAAATATATCACATTCTAACCTTGCTTCATTAGAATGCATTCCTTGGGTTGGGTGGGGGGTTTTGGGGAGTATAGAGAAGGAGCTCACTATCTTTCTGTACTAAATTCCTTGAGCTTCACCAACACTGAATGTCCTACAGCCCATTGAGATCTCTACATGCAACAGTAAATGAAACATGAGGAAATCATTGCAAAATGAGAAAAACAAGTTGTATTTCTGCAGACCTGGAAAACAGATACAGCATTTTAAAAAATAAGCATCTACTTGTCTAAGCTTATGTTTGACCAATTTATTTTTAGACTGTCATAGAATCTTCACGAAAAATATTTCTCCTTCGGTATTTTTATATGAGTTTTAAAAATGAGCATCCCAAGTCTAGGTAAAAGTATTATTTCTTGATTTTGAATTCAAAATGCTATACACCACTGGATTACTTAAAAAGACTAGAAATGCTAGTTCCATCCACTTACCTTTGTAAAATTTTGATTTAAAATACTGACACCATGACTTTCTCATAAAGCATGGAAAAGCTTTCACTTCTAAGAACACTAAAGCTATTCCCCAACTATGTGAACAGCACTTTCCTCTGAGCACATTGGAGATGCTCCCATAGATCTTGAAAATAAAATGTTGCTCAAATTAATTCCAAAGAATAAGGTACAGAGGCAGGAAGGAAGGATCAGAGGAGATGAGAGGCAGTATAATTTGCAGGTATCTAAGAGGACATGATAACAATGACATGAATAAGGATAACAAAATGTTAAGGAAAAAGCACTGTCAGTAATGACACATTTAGATAAATGGCAAACGGACTTGCATGAACTCTATCATTACTACTTCAATCACAGTCATACTTAAACTTTGGGGAGCTAATTTCATTTATAAATTCTGCTGCTGCACATCAATTATTAGTAACATTACTAAAGGTTAGGCATACAACTGCTGTGCTAGGGTGACTGATTGTCTGGCATCAGTTCTAATAAAAGAAGTGTTGCAAACCACTTTAAATGTCAAAATACCCACAACAATAAGGGGCATAAGCACCAGTTATGTCCCTCAGATTTCTCTGACTTCTCTCCAATTCATTATTCCATCTTGCCACTGCTCCATCATCTAACTTATAAATACCACTGCCAGAGCACCCACCTTTCTTACATAGAATTTTCAGAGTCTTTATTGTGAGAATTACCTGATTCAAACTCAAAGCAAATTCCCTAAGTATAATATTTGCAGTAGGTCCATTATTTCAAGATCAGCAATGAATTTTGATTTAAAGGAATTAAAATCAATCAGTCCTTCAGACATAGAGCTTCAGTTTGAGGAACAGAATAAAACCCAGTAGAAATCTCCCCATAGAGATTTTACAGTGCAGATCCAGGAAAGAGTGAAGAAGGTTAGAAAGCCTTCTCTAAAGGTGCTATAAGCATGGCTGGTGTTACTGTTCAATCATACAGTGCCCTGACCAAATAACAGCAAGAGATTCAGTAACTGCCTCCAGGATATGCAGACTGAATGCTAACTGCCTGTGACATTGACTTGTTTCAAGCCTCTTGTAGTGCTGCCACTATCAGTGTTATATTTGTATAGCAGAATAACATGAAATATTGATTCTGGAGTGCTTATCAACTGGACCTGTTCAAAATACTCTTCCTACAAAGTTCAGCACTATTTCTCAGGCAGAACTGGTCCTGTATATTTGTGCAGAGAGTTGATTGTTCTCTCACAGCAGCTTTAATTCTTTCCTTGAGACATAAGCAGTAACTTTTTGAAAGCTAGGGACAGTTAAAAAAGATGCAAACAGGCTTTTCTGAAGCTGTGAACTGCACTCTATAGGAATCTGAAAGACACTGATGACAGAATGACTTTAAAAGACAATGTCTCTTTCATTCCAGGTTCAATCACTAGTCTGGAATCTATATTAGGGCTAGACAATGATCAACAGTTTCTGACTACAAATTAAAACCTACTAAATATTCCTGGCCCTTTTCTGTATGAAGTATTTTGGCTATTTTTTGGGTGATGATATGACCTGAATGAAAGCTGAGCTAATACATAAATTAACCTTTGCACATACCAGGGACTGTGACTGTTATCTCTGGAATAGAGCATTAGTGAGGAGTTAACACTAAGATTTGGGCACAGCCAGTAATAAATATCAGACTGAAAGTGTCCATCAACACAAACTGAAATAGTTACACTTCTGGTATACCACTGTGGATTTCTACTGTAATCTGCTTATTCTATGGTGTGACATCATCACCAGAATTACAGCTAAAATAAACAAAACTCAACAGAGCATAGTCCATGATACCAAAGATACCTTCTTCTTCTCTGCCTTTCTTCCAGTTTTAATGAAGCACTGCATTTTCATTCATCATTTATCCAATTTAACATTGAACTAATGACTCAGCTGGTTCCGTCACAGAATTGGTATTTTTTCCAATAGTAGCATACTCAGGAGTGTGGATTACCTCGCAGTTAGCTCTAGATTTCATAATTCCAAAGCAGACAAATTAACAATCATTGTTGCTTGTTAAAATTCAAAACTGAATTTGTTTACTGTTCCCTCAGCAGGTCAAAAATTCATTATATTGATGTACTTATAAAATCTATGAAATGCAGCAATTAACTTGCAAACTTATCTTCCAGAAGACTAAAGATGCCCTGCCAATTCAAGGCTTTACAATTTATGACATTCAGTGCCTCCATTTATCACTGTTTTGGACTTCACCGTGATTTAACAGAGTTCCTAAACCTTTTTGTATGAAACCATCACGAGGAGGTGAAAGGAACAGCATGCAACAATAGGAAAGAAACAGAATACTGAGGTGACTTCATACATGGAAACTCAACATCAAACATGAAATATCCTAAAGTTAGTATGCTCATGAGTAATATAATTAAATACAGAAAGCAAATCAAATCACTTTCCATGGGATTATTTTGCTGCAAGGCAGATGTGTTTCTACGAACCCTTCAGAATCTCTTAGTTCACTGGGGAGTTCAGAGAAGGTGTGTACCTTTTACTGTGATTTCACAAATAGAAATTCTTTTAACATGTTCTTTTGGATGCAGGGGGAAAAAAATTAAGTTTCTAAACTGAAATCACAAAAATCCTCCAAAAATATGACTCAAGGTCAAGCAAATATTTCCTTCATCTTTACAATGAACACCGAAAGGAACAGACTAAGCTAAACCGGAGGTTTTGTGCCACAGCTTTTTTCATTATATATGCTTGACTTTTGTTTAGGCTAAAGCCTCATATGCCTGAGATGTCACTCAAAAAAATAAATAAATAAATGCCAAACCAGCTTATTATTTTCTGAGAACTAATGTAGTAATGATGCATTTCTTTAACATCTTATATTCTGATGTCTCAGGAGTCAATTAGCTTGCCCAAAGTAACCACACATATCCAAAGTAGATAAAGGCTTGGGCCTGAAAAAAAATTGCAAAAACATTTTTTAAGATTCATCAGGCAGATTCTACCATATGAATCCATCACAAGCTGTAGAGCAGACAAAAAGCAGCATTCTGCAAAACTTGAAAAATAAATGAGAAAGAATGCTCAAATTGCTTTACATATTTAAAAGCTCAGGAACCTGCTCAAATTAAAGCAGATTTTCTTTTGCAGCAATGCCCATTTCTCCTTGATATTGAGAAAATCAACCCATATCTTTACATTTATGTATAATAAAGTACTAGAGCATGTTTCCCTAATGAAAATAACCTTACACAAACATAGATAATCAGAGATATGAAGTACTACTGCAGCTCTGATTAGATGTGATACTACATCTGTAGAATCTCTAGTTCAGATGTTGTTTACACTAAAGACCATCAATATTACACCAAAACCAACCCTATGAAAAGCCCCAAATTACATCTGAAAGGCCCGTGAGGAGGAAAAACTTCAGGCATAATGACAGGAGCTCCACTCAACAGACTGTTGATCACCAAGGAATTGAAACTACATTTCTTCCGAACCTCAACAGCAAAAATGAAAGCACTTCAACAGAAAAATCGGCATCAGGGCAATTGAGAGCAGAAAGTCCTGCCCACTCCTTGCAGTCCCCTGCACTCTGTCCAAGAACACAAAGCTTTGCACAGAAATGTTTTGTTCTTGCTTTCAGTCAAAGTCTCTTGACTATTCAGTTATTAGAAAATATTCATCTGCTCTTGTTCTTAGCCAAGCATCCAAATGCAGTCACACCCAGTGAGCTGTTATCACCAGGGTATTACAGACATTTTTAGCTGTAATAAATACTGCATTTCTCCAGAGCAACAGAGTTCTTTTAGAAAGCAGATATTGATTATCTGTAAGGTATCATAGACAGATGGACAGTGTAAATAGCAAACATTTGTGTGATAACTTAAGAGTTAGACTTTCATTCACTTTGAGTGTTTTTGTTTGAGTTTTGTTTTGTTTTGTTTTTGTTTTTTCCCCTAGCATCATTTATGGCACTGGATTCAGATGTATAGCTATAATAGAACTAACACTAAAGTGGAAGTAGATACTTTATTTCTACAATTTGTCTCTTCAGAAATTGCTCTTTCTTTCTCTGGTATTTAGGGTGACTCTTTCCCTAGTAAGCTCAATGTTACTTACATTGAGTGGACTTCTACAAAGTCTAGTTGACAGCAGCAAAAGCATAATAATGATAGAAACAACTCAGCTTTGCCACCAGGGCATAAATCCAACAATGTTTTGTGAGTGCCTTCCAGAAAGAAAAAATACACCTATTTCTGTCCTCCTGCCTCCTTATTTCCAGCTAAGGATACCAATGCCACAGAAGCCATTTACAGGCAAAAGCTGATGTGACTATCACCTTAATGTGCACATCCTGCCTTTCTAAATAAATGCCAACCCATCACTCTTCCATCCCACAGAATGTGACATCTGTGTGACACTATGGAGTTCACAAACTCTCTTCAGTCCTGACACCCATTAGGCCTAACTTTCAGCACTGTGTAGATGCTGGAGCGCTGACACTGGCCAGTGCTCTGCCTGGCACAGTAACTACTATAAGCAATTTGAGCTGTGGGTTCTATCAAATAGTGAGGAGGTTATTTAGATGTGTAAACCTTCAAGCAATTAAACTTGAACAGTATCTTGGCAAGGGAGCAAGCACCACAAATTTGCACTCAGGCCTTCACATTTATCTCCTTTCACATACCAGGTGATAGATGTGCTACCCTTAACAATCTATTTGCTTATATTTTCCATCTCTGAAATAAAATATTGGCAAGTCTTTAAAAAAATGCTTGAGAGCAACTATATGCTGAATACCTTAAAACAAGTCTCAAACACTGTAATACAGTGTGAAGGTACTATGTGCAAGCTCTCTTTTCACATTGCCAATTTAAACAGCATTTCATTTTTGCTTCTGCTTCCCCTGCAGCCCAAGATCAGCACAAATAACTTCCCTCACTGCTTGGTAATAACACGCATCCCCTTTCCCCAAGATCAGCACAGGTATCTAGGTCACCAAGAGGGGATAAACCACTAATAAAAATAGTTCTGTCTTCCACTTAGGATTTCGTTTTTTCTGGATTTCATCTGGGCTATGACCCTGGTTTGGCTTTAGGTACTGTGAACCTGTATCTCCCACTTCCATCCCATTTACAGATACATCATGCCCAAAATGACCAGTGAAAATTTATTAAAGGGTAGAATTTAGATAATTTAAAAGGTAGAACATAACAAAGAGAGACAGGAATGCCAATTGTCATTAAGTCTGGTGTCCTGGCTAATGTGAACAACTCACAATGCAAAATTCTCCTGGACACTGGGACATGAAGGCTATGGTCCCAGTGTTATATGAACATAAAGTTCCAGGATTCTGGTCTGAACTCATAGACCAAAGCATTCACATGCTTTGATGACTGAGAATCAGCTTGCAATATCCAGACATGTGACGAAATTATCTGGAAATTGATGCCATAAAATTGATCAAAACATAAAGGGCTAGCACAAGGAAAGAGGAACTTCCTCAGGGCTGTCTGACTTGGATCAAAACTTTCTACAGGAAATCTGGTTTGTGCATATGTGACATTGAGCATGTATCTTGATGAAGTTCAGAATTAATTTCCAGTATTAAATTTATAATGCAAAAAAAAAAATGTTTGACTACAGTATGAAACTTGCTTAGTGCTTAAGGAAGAAAAGGCTGACTAGAATTTGGGCTGAGAACCACTACTGTGGTGTTTCCAAATATACAAATATTTATTTTTCAATACACAATCATTTAATCATAAGTGTCAGACAAATCACATAAGCACTTCAAAAATAAAGCACCCCATATCCATACTCAGGACATTTGCTGGCTTGCACATCAGGCAGAAAGGGATTATGTAGTGCTTCATAGAGGGAAAAAAAAATCAGTTTATATATAGTTATACACGGAGAAAGAAGGGGAAAGATAGCAAAATCTTAATCTCTCTAAAAGTACAATGACAACTGAACTCAGATATTATTTTTTGAAGTAAGATTGTGGCCAGCATTTTCAAAACCTTAAAATGTGTTCCATAAAACTCCATTTCAGCATAAGAAGTTGGTTAACCTTGAACAGCTAGATTAATGATGCAGCACACTTCAGCCTTAGCCTCGGTGAATAAACAAATCTTACCAGAGCAAAGCAAAACCAATCAGGAGAGATGAACTGCAATGAAACAGTCCCCATGAACATTTCAGTGAGCAGGTAAAACAGCAATGAACTTACTGAATAGAGTGTGTAAGAAATCATTTCTCCTGAGTCTCAATGCATTCAAATAGCTTTTTGGTTCAAATGCTAAGATTTTCCTCCCTTACAAATTACTTGTTCTTTGACAAACAGCTAAGAATCTAACTATTTGATACACTTGATGTGTTACTGCTATTTTTCAAACAGCTTCAATACTGCTTGAGTCTTCGACAATACTTTGTAACCCACCTCAAGTTAAGAAATGGATAGAAGGATGAAAACTAAAATGTAGCACGGTGTCCTTCAGATCCTCTATCATTTGGAATCTAAAGCATGTAATTAATGACAAGGGCATCTAGGGAACATAAAATGCAGCATGTGCAGAACCTAAGGCGTGTTCTGTTCTTTAACTGCTAGTACAATAAAATATCTGACATTTCATATTTCTCCTCACCACGATGATATGAAAATTATTTTAAACAATAAGCAAAACAAAAGCAGCCACCTACATTCACTTACTACTAGACTTAGGTAAATACAAGCTTGCTATTACAATGAGGCACAGATTCTACTCACTGTATGTAGATAATGTTTCTTTAAAATGGATATATGTTTAGATACTCTAAACTCTTGATCCCTCAAAAGTAAAGACTGGAATTACCACTCCTTTCAGGATGCTCTGCTATGCCTTCTATGACTGAGCAGCCAATAGAAACTGAGCTTCCTACCACTTACATGGGAAAATAAGACTTGTTAAAGCAGAACCTTTGACTAGTATGATTGTAGCAGTAGATATGGTTGCAGTGCCGTCATTGAGCTGTACTAGATCACAAGCTGAAGGTAGTCTGATGTTACTGTGACTAATCTCTTCATCACTAACCACTGCCATATCAATCATATCAAGGCAGACAGGAAAGCGGTTCTGGCAAATGTGGCCTCGTCTGCTGCAACTGAAGCTTGGGCACTACGAGCAGCTGTAGTCCTGCTCCACAGCTGTGGTCCTGGCAGACTCACCATGGCTGCTGGCCACCATAACCCCAGACAGTGGTGCTAATCAGGGCCAGAAGTGTCTGCGAGTGGTTGGGAAAAGATGAAATACAAATGACACACTCAGCAGCAACTAAAGAGTAATCTGCAGTTGATTCAACACTGCAATGGCAAAATGTTCTGCTACCCAGTAATGCCTCCTTTACTAAGCCTCATCATGAAGAAGAGACAAATGTTAGGCTGAAGGAAAGTCTTCCTTTCCTAAGATCCGTTTTTCACTTCATCATGATTGCCAGAAAGAAATAAAGGCTCTTAGGAAGGATGTGGTACACAAAGCACAGTTTAAAAGTATATTAGCACCACACCTATTCAGGTAAGTGGGAGCATTCGGGAAACAATCATGTTCATCAGATGATATTAGAGAGGAGGCTTTCCCACGTTGGAGAATGGGGTGAGCCATGCGTCATTCTGGTATTTGTGCCCTACCACTCCATTACTGCTTCTATATAAAATTACTTTTCTGATAAAAAATTTAGTGTCAAACATTTTTATGATTACAGTCCAAAAGTCAAAATTTGCATTTAAATAGATGCATTAAAAACCCAGCAGCACAGGTAAGAAGGAAATGCTGGTTTAAGGGATATTTAAATAAGGAGTGTGAGCACAGAAAAGAGTTTTCTTCTGTCATTATTTGAACAATTTTGGCTTTACTATTGTTCATGAGTCCAATTAAAAGTTAAGATTTGAACCCTTGTATCCAGCACCCCTGGATTCAGCTCAGACTGAGCTGTAGAAACTGCTTCTGTTTTCCCCTTTCCACTGGGAATAGCCTCATTCATTACAAATAAGGTGGTATCTTAGCCATAGCCTAAGACCACAGTTTTCACCAGCTTCCAGGCCAAGTTATATTGTAATACATTTGCTCTCAAGCTGTTGACTCATTTTTATTTGCATAAGTCATCATAGGCTAAGCTTCAACCATTGTATTTCACCTCAGACAGCACAGTCATTTTTGAGAGAGATGAATTTGCAACGTGTAACTAAACAACTTAAAAGTAATTCTCCCTCCCCCCCAAAATGCCTGCCACTGGCTATCTTCTTGTACTTAACCATATTGTATTTTGTCCCTTTTTAATATACAAAGCATTTTTGATGTTAAAGAAATTCTTTGTCTGACATCTATCCTGAATCTTTCTGTCTTCTCACTACATACTTTTTATTTTCTATATATTATACAGATTTAACTTTAAACCTTGGCTTAAAATTTGATTCTATACTTTCAAAAGGCACTTAAGTCTTGACAACACATTACGCTGGGTCAGGTCTATAGCTCCCCTCTATTAATATGTAATGCTGACACTCTTCGTGGCCCAGCTGGGATCAGCAACATGTTCTCCACATATAAGCCATATAAAGCTGCTGCCTTTTTTTAGGTCTTCCTTGACAGACAATACGATGGAATTACATTATTGTTAAATTAGTTACATTTAGCTGCAATCAGTTTTAGATCTGCTACGAATTAACACCTTCAAAAACTGCTGTTTCATTCCATGAACAGAGACTGACCAGGTATAAGAGGACTCACTTTCAGATTCTCTAGCAAGACCCTGGAACACCACAAGATTTAGGACTTGAAAGTCACAAGACCTTCTTTAGGTTAACTCCATAATTAAGTATTTAAACTCTTGTTATTATAAACGTCCATATAATTGTTACAGAATCAAATCACACAATGTTGGGATTGAAAGGGTCCTCCAGACATCATTGGGTCCAACGCCCCTATCAAAGCAGGATCTACACAGGAACCCATCTAGGTTCGCTTTGAAATTCTCAGAGAGAACTCGACAACCTCTTTGGGCAGCAGTGTTCCAGCTCTTGGAAACAAGAGAGTAAGAACAACAACAACACTATAACTAACTGAATATTTTAGATGTGTTTTTGCTGTCTTTTCCAGAGGCACTTCCCTACAAAGTAATTTCTTTATCAGAGGGAAAAAATGGGATTTTGTGGCAACATAAAGTTCAGTTATGAACAGAGATTAATCACAGCTGGATTTCCTGAAAAATTCATAGCAAAATTTTCTTCTGCCCAGGTAGAAATTTCTTCAAGCAATGCTTCTCATAGCATTTAGAAGTCAGTTGCAAACATAAAGAACATGACAGAGGCAAATGTACTTGTATATGTTGACTCATTCTGGAAGTCCAGACAAATGCTATTTGCACCGTAAGTTTCAAGTTATCTGTCCTTAGAACAGAGATGTTCACTAGCCAGGTCCCCATAGTTTTCAGCAGAAATAGTGTACAAGACATCAGGAACATCAGTAGTGGTCATGAGGCCGTGACATTGCAAAAGTGGTTCAGTTACAGCAGCACCATTCAGACAATCCACAGAAAATCTGAAGGTGAAGAGTTAAATTCCCTGCAGCAATATTACTTCCTACTGCCTGTCAGTCACTTACTGTCAGAACCAGGATACTCCTAGTTTTCATTAAGCATATTTCAGCTTTTATATATATGTATACAACATTTACTTCCATTTTATACATACAGATAATAGGGTCATTTCACAGAACACTGCAAAATAGATTTTTACAATCTAACATTCAGTACCTACTTTCACATTATTTTTTTGAGGAAACCAACTGTTTCCAGACATTCCTGGACCTGCTGTTTTCCTTCTTAAAGACAAGTCATCTTAAAGCCAAGCATCCAGCAGCAATGGGATATGAGTAGCAGATGTAAAACCACAGGTTAGGTCAAGTCCCAGTCTATACCACAGACTCACCAGGGCAGATGTAGAGCACACCACACCTGTCACAGTCACCACAGCAGAATTAGCCACAAGCAGCAAGAGACAGAACAACCGATAATGCTGCACAGACAGCTCATATCTTCTATGCTTCTACTCTGTATGATGTTTTCTGTTCATTCAAGTTCTCCTACACCACTGAAGAGCACTAAGGCAGCTCAGAAAGTGTAACAGCGATGACATCTTGTGCTGAGTACTGTAGAATAATTTCATGCTATATCCCACACTGTCTCTTCCCTCAGTTTTACATCTGCTTTCATCCAATTTAACTGAATGACACTTTGTAAGCATTCTATGGCAGAATAAGAATACCTCTTAAATTGATTTCATAACATATTAAATCTTCAGAACTGCACCCTATGCTGTTTTGTTCCACGGCTTGCCTGCTTTTTTTTTTGTCAGTTGTTGCACACACAGCAGTGCTTTCATTAAATTGTCCATTATAAACCTCTTCTTGTAAGATTTTTCCACAAAGATATTCTAAATATCTTATTTCTCTCAATCTTAATGGGACTGAGGCACTTCTGTAAAACCATGGGGCTCAGTTGTAATTTTAACATACATAAACAAAAACTTACATTTTCATTTTACCTTCACAAGATAGGGCTAATTTAGGAGTCTTATAGAGCTTAGCAGTTTCTAATGGACATTAACTCACAAGTAAAGTCCCAGAAAACTCCATCTTTCTCCAGAGAGCCCTGAGAAGATTTTCTGAAGTTTCCATATTTTTTTTTTACCAGCTAAAATACACTTTACTACTTTGGTTTAATACCAGTTCCAAAAACAACTGATTTGGGTTTTTTTTTGTGAGTGGACATATCTTTGCCTGAAAATATACTAATAAACTTTGCTATTCTTATTCAAGAAACCAGATTAAAAAGTTGTTCATTTCTGTGGTCTATCTACTGATCTCAATATTCAACTCTTTGTGGTCATTTCCTTATCCTCTTGTCTACACTACATATTTTCTTCTGTTATACAGAAGGTATTTACTAAGACCTGGGCTTTGGGCTATGCCAACATTTACACTGTAGCACAACGCACATGAAAAAATCTTCCACTTAGCCTGTCCCTTATATTCTTTGTGTACAGAATAACAAATTGCAGTTACAGTATTGACCACTGTGAGACGTCATCTACAAAAGCTTGCCATCTACAGTGTAAGATGTCAGGAGAACAAAGCAGTAGCTGTCACCTTGTGCTGCTGAATGTCTCTGTCCAGCAGAGGCAGAACTCATTGCTGTGTTCATTGACATTCTTTATTCCACTGCAGTTTTGACTGGCAAACCATAATATTGCCCTGAAAAATATGTGGTATTACAAGGCTGTCCAAAAAGTTATAATGGTTATGACAAAGTTTACTCAGCCTTGGAAGCTCTCCTTGTGTTTGAGTCAGGAGTGCTCTGGTAGAACAGCATTTTCCCTCTTTCCACGCTGATCTCATTGTAAAGTTGGATTTAAAAAAAAAAAAAAAAAAGCCTTTGCCCAAATTTTCGAAAAAGAACCCACAATTTCATGTAAAACTTGCACCCTGTTTGCTCCCTCCTTTTCCAGGTTTGTTTGGCATTTTGTTGGCTTTTTGCCTTTTTTTTTTTTTCTTCCCTGGCAGGGCTTTTGAAGATAAATATACCCTGAACCTGTGTCCTCAGGTCAGACCAGTTTTCATAGTAACAACATAAAGACTACAGCAACTTCTTAGTTCAGAGTGTTTGTCCATGCAAGTGCCTCACTCTATAAACACAACAGCCAAACCCATTCAACTAATAAGGTGAATCAAGGCCCCTCAAGAACAGGTCAAAGTCCAGGACTGATCTGTTTCACAAGAACTGTCATGCAATGGTGATTCTTTGTCAGAGAGGCTTCTGTAGACTGACATGACTTGCAAAAATCCCGTGCTGGGTGCCTTCGACAGATAAGATTTTCCCTTCTATCACAGTCTCTGAACACAGATAAATCTTTCTTCTTTTTTCCCTTCCCAGTTCTCCTAATGTCCTCTTCTTCCAAGAGCAGGACATTAATATTCACTAAATGTGCCTCTGAAATGGTTTAATCTCCTAGCAATTACCAATGTGAGAGTTTCATTACATGTACAGGGTGAGAAATATCGGAGAGGTCTCCCAGCTGTTTTGATCAGTTCTAATCAAGGCACGCACAATGCTGGAGACACTAGCCCAGTGCCTCATGTCTGCCACAACAGTCCAGTGGCTCATGTCTGCCTCTCTGTAAGCACAGCTGCAGAGCTGGCATGAGTCCTGGAGGGGCAGAATGACATCACACACTTTTGAATTGATGCTATGGGGTCAGAGCCATAAGAAGCCATCCTTGCAACTGCCACTTTCTGATGGAATGGAGGGAGGGTGTATTAGCACAGGTTGAAGCCTATCTCCACACTGCCAGCTGCCTTGAAATAATACGGGTTGACTCTTAAATGGAAGTTCTGCAAGTAACAAATGCTGCCAGATCAAAACCAGTAAGTTCCAGCTTTCATACCTTACAGTAGAAGGAGGCTGTAGAGCAGGGCTGGAAACCTAAGACAAATCACAAAGGTCATACTGTGTTGCCTCTACTCTGAAGCCTCTCATTTGCCAGGAAATATGATGCAAATGGTTCACATCTCAGAAAAGGCTGCAGTATTCACAGTCATTTTTAATTACACATTTCATAATTGGATTTGTTTCAGCAAGTGCTTTAAATTTGGGGGTGTCTAAGTCATAATTTGTTCTGTCTCTGTTCTTTCACCATCATGTAAAATTATAATAAAAAGACATAGGTTCTTTTTGTAGCTGATTTAAATGGTATGACAGCACATGAGAAATCCTTCTCAACACAAACTAATTCTCCAGGGCCTAAGAGGACAATTACACTATTTTATGAATATCATGAAAGAAGAGAAAGCAGCACATTCCTAAGAGGTTTCCAAGCACACTATCTCTAACTGATCCGGTGCTAACAACTGTTTGCTGTGCTGGGCACAAGGGTTCTTCCTGCTATGTGACCTAACAACTCAGGACACAAAGTTCTCCAGCAATGAGAGCACAAGAACTAGACTCAATTCCTCTTCTCTGTGTTTGAATTCAGTATTTCTGATGACCAGGAGTAACATTCAACATGACAAATAATTTAACGAACTAGTAATTCAGAGCTGACCTTCAACGAAAGTACTGCTTAATTACCCAGTTTTTCTGAAGTCAGGCATAAGAATGCTGAACCATTTCTGAACAGGTGCAGGAGGCACATGTTAATTTTAGTAGCAAAGGTCATTACAAACGTATTTTTGCACTTGTTCCTGGCCTCCCTCCTGTCAGAGGATTACTTATGTATGCCTATGAATACAAAGAGGAGGAGAAATCCTTCGTGCTCTTTCAGCTTCAAGTTAGCGAAGTTCTGTCTCCTATCTCCGTTTTCCTTTATACTCTTCTCAAAAGTAAGTCTAAATCCAATACTGGGAGAGGAAATACATTATCTTGCAAATTAAAGTGATAAGATTAGAGACTATATAGCTGAAAAGTACTTGTAGTTTATATTTTCATACTAATGTTGAGCACTCTAGGGAAAAAAAAAACCAAAACCATCACAGCAGAATTAAGGGACATTTTATTAGCCTGGGAAAAAGCCCCACAACAAACAAGCACTGCTCATTGAGCAAGAAAAGGAACCAAGTAAATTAACCCATACATTCTGAACTGCAAAAATTCTTCCTCTGAAGGCGAAGATCAATTTCTACTTTAATCTATGAGCATGAGATGTGAACTAATAACTGAAAAGAAATAAAGATTTCTTGGCCTGCCTAGATTTATCTTATCAGACTGAAAAAGTGGGCTTCATGTTAGAGATTATTATTCTTTTTTTTTTAATCTTATTGCCTGAGGAAGTGTGAAAACAGCCTCAAGAAAAAGTCAGCTCTAACAATATTGAGCTTATTCTCTCCCTCTGTTTCATCCTTTAGGCTTTGATGCTTTTTCAGAAGTATTAAAAGTAGCCAGGCCCACTGAGAACCTGAAGAATGTATCAGAAACAGCTCCTTACTACATTGTTTTCCTAAGATGCCAATGTAGCACCTCTTCCTTCAAATGGCATTTGTCTCTTTGGTGATAGGAGGATGATAATGGGAGCAAAGAAGCATATCTGATAGACTACTAAAAAAACTGCATCTGTACAACTTATTTTATGGTTGAGATATGCAGCAGGGGCTTTTCCCACAAGGATGGACATGTTGGTGTTTGCCCCAGATTAACTAGCTATGATGGAGCTGGAGTGCTATGTTTGTTTGTTTTAAAACTAGAAATTAGCTAAGAAATGCCAACACTCAATTTGGAACTCCCCAAAAAAACAGATTGAGCACACTTAAAACTGGTGGCTCCATGAATTAAAGAAACTGAAGAAGCTGATTGACTTTTTCTTTCCCCAAATGAACACCAACTTCATTACCTGCAGTCTACAGCCAGGGAGAAGTAGCTCTCCAGGGAGTGCTACAATAGCTTGCCAGGCCCTCAGCTCTACCCACTGGAGTCCGGCAGGACAAGTCAACATCTCATCCTTGTTGACAACAGATTGTTTCACAAAGACTAAGCTGCTGGGGTTTTCTGTTGTTGTTGTTGGTTTGGTTTTACACAGAGGAAAAAAATTCACACACATGCACACACACACAAAAAAAGGAGAGTTAAGAATATCAAAGTGCTCCTAGAAGATACCAACTACATAAGGCATGGTAAATTTGTTAAAAATCACTTGGTATTATTTAACTGGCTGCCTCCCTACCAAACTGAGTAAACACAGAGAGGATGCCAAGCTGGAGGTAAATTTCACGCCTTGTTGTCTCAGAAAGGCTTCTGGCATCTCTAACAAAAAATTATGCCAAATAAATGACTATTCCCATAAAGTGTCTCAAAGAAAGCCTCTCTTATCTCTGGTCTGTGTATGCAGTCCCGCTTTTGAAACTCTGGCTATCATGGACTGGCTGCCGTAAAGATATTGTTGATTTTAAAAGTAAATCTAAGCTGGTACTAGCTTTGCCCATCAATATCCAAGTCACTGACTGGCTGTGTAAAACCATGATTTCAAGGTCATCCGTGCTGGTGACACTTTTTTCCAAACAGAAAAGGTGCTAGGAACATGGAAACAGGATGCACCAGCTCTTCTCTGATTTTCCTAACACTGTGCTGAGATTCAAAGCCTATATCTTGGACAGAGCTAGAGTCACCCCGTCAGCAGGGCTGCCCTTTCCTGTGCTCTCAGCATTGGTTTTGTATTCCTGTATTTCAGTGTTAGTGGTCCCACAGCTGCACAGTCAGCTGCATTAAGGCAAGCTGATGAAAACAAGATCTAACTTTACAAAAGAGGATTAATTTTCAGTCAGGTAAGCTGCTTGATCTAGCCAGCAGTGAAAAGCATATTATCTTCAAACTCATATGTATTCCAGGATTTTACTATCCAGAGTGTTAATTTAAGCTCCAGTGGAAAATAGCAGGAAATTCTGGATTCTGCTTTAGATGTATGGATTCTACAGTGAAGAATGTGTTTGTTGAAGCTGGCATTTTACTGTTCTGAATCAACTAATGGCTCAGTGCTTTCATAAAACTTTTCCTATTGGCAAGGACAAGCTTTTAAATCTGGTCACCCCTAGGTCACAGAAATTACTACATACTTCCTGCTCTACTACACTATATTTGCCTGAGAAATGTATATAAATAAAGCAAATTATTATAAATCATGTTTGTACTGAAGCAAACATGAGATATTAACCATACTCTTTCCTAAGCAGGCCTAGATTGTTAGTGGTTATGTTAAACAATGACATTCACAACCAAGTGCATGAACAATTTGGTAATATTTAAGTTCGAACTATGAAATCTCTTTTTACAGATAACACAGAGGACAGTACTGTTAGACCATGAGCCATCAAGCATGAAAAAGAAATATGTCAACTATGTATTTTGAGCATGTCACCATAACCTTTGTGAATTTCAGATCTCTAACATCCCATAAAGTTCTGATAACTCCTATACCAGGACAGCACTTTGCAAGGCTTTGACCTCCTCCCATTTAGAGTACACGATATAGCAAGAGTGCAGATGAGAAACTGGTGAAATTGGCAGTTTCAAGAATGCCACACACTTAGGTACAAAAAAGCATCCACCACCTAGAACAGGGGAGCAGAAAGCATTTTGCATTGCCACTGTGTATCTCTGTGCTACCTGACAATGAAAAAAACTAGCAGGCAAAGCACTCTCTGTGTCTCTCACACATAAAGACACTAATAGCTCCATCTCCCCATGGTGCCTAGGTTCCTACAGTTTTATCATTAAAGATTTTGGTCAGTCAACTGGGGTGGTAATTATCACATAAATTAACTGAGAAACACGAAAACCAGAATGTAAGACAAAATCTCACCTCCCGTAACAAAGTATAGGACTTCATTTTCCAGTAACATTTTCAAACCTAACACCAATGATGAACCAATGTTTTTTTTCTGGAATATTGGTCAGGTTACAGAAAGAAAGCCTATTAGTCAGTGCCATTTACCCCCTGGTATCCAGCTTTTATCTGCTGACCTGTCGCAATAAAACAATTCTGAAGATGTATTTTCAGGTACAGGTGATTAGCACAGCAAGGACAGCAGCAGAGTGAAAATGCTTTTTTCAGATAAGTGTTGCTTGCAAGCAGGGTAGGTAGGAGGAAAAACAAAGAACTAATCATCTTGGATACACTAGACTGCAGTGCTCAAACTTTTACTTGGGTGTATTTTGCTTCAGAACAGTTTGGATCCCCCAAGATCTGCATGGGAATGTTATTATCTTTTCCATGTGTTCAGCTGACAATGTAAATTTCCAGCAGAATCCTAAATTTTGTCTTCAGAGAAGTGTTTAAATAAGGGCAGATGGCACCTTGAGATTTAAGTATTTCACTCAACTGCTCCAAGAGAGGTGCAAATTTTATTCCTGCTGTCCTTCATAACGTTGAGCTTTTTTTTTTTTTTTTTCTTTCTTTTTCTTTTGAAATGATCTCCAACATGGAGCTTTCTCTTTGGCACTAAACGATGCTTCCTGTAGGGAGTTTGTGTTGAATTTCTTGTCTGGATTAGGGTATTTTCTTCTCATTTAAATTCAAAGTTCAGTCTTCGCATAAGGAAAAGATTAAATTTGGTGGCACAGACATTACCTACCCTTTACAACATGTGAGATGACACTGGGAAGGGCAGTTGCTGTTATAAATGATTATGACTATTAGCTAATTTAATTAAGTGAATTAAGTCATTCACTACCCTCTGTAAAAGAAAATTCTCACCTTTCCTTTTCTCTTCTTGCATCTCCACTTAAGTGTTTAATGACTATGCAAGGAGAGGTATCAGACCTTAAAGAGGATGAATGAAAGATGCATATTAACCTATAATGCTGTCACTTTCACACTGTTAAATCACAGGCTGGTTGAGGACAGAAAGGACCTCTGGTCCAACTTACTTGCCCAAGCAGGGCCACCTGCAGCTGCTTTCCCAAGACCATGTCCAGCTTTTGAATAGTTCCAGAGTGGGGGGCCCTAGAACTTCCCTGGGCAACCTGTGTCACCGGTCAGTCACCCTCCTAGTAGAAAACTGCTTCCTGGTGTTGAGGGTGAATCTCCTGCATTTCATTTTGTGCCCCCCATCTCTTGTTCTGTCACCAGACAACAATGAGCAGAGCTTGGGCTCTGCCTTCACTGCACCATGTCTTCAGGTATTCAGATACATTAAGGAGTTCTCCTTGAACCTTTAATTCCCCAGGCTTAAATGGTCCCAGCTCTTTCAGCCTTTTCTCACAGGACAAATGCCCCAAGTTCCCCATACTTGCGGCTCTCTGTTGGACTCCCTCACTTCTACTGGGGAAGGCAGAACTGGATACAGAACTTCAAGTGTGGCCTGCTTTGGGCTGAGCAGAATGAAGGATTACCTTTAAAGCCTTTTGTTTGCACTTCATCTGATTTTGGAATACATTTCATGATGTTCCACCCCCGCTTCCCACCTAGGGCAAATGGCGAGTGCCTCTCAAAAGACTGAATCTTTATCCTGTAGATCTGTGACTTAAGCCCAGCAAGCTGTATTTACTGAAGAATAACTTAAATCTTGACATGGTGCTTATTTATGCCCTAGCAGCTCCCATCCTTATGGCTACCAAAAATTCACTTTGCAGGGTTTGTACTAGGGGAATCACTTGGAAGTTGAAAATTTGGTTTAAAAGCTCATTGTGTATTTAGTATCACATGCACTAAAAATCAGTAGCATTTTGGAGCACAGGTTCTCAGACAGCTGATGTACTTCACCCTGGAGTACTTCCACCACTGATATATTTGTTTATGCATTTTATAGAAACTCTCATTTCAATAACTGCTGCAAGATCAAATAGCATACTTTTGAATTATGCAAAATCTTATTATACATATTGTAAGTAAAGTCTATGAAACATTAATCAGCTTCAAAAAGCTTTCACAAGAACTCTCTGCTGTGTTTCTTCTTATTTTGAAAATTATGATTCTGTCAGATTTATGAGTTTACATGTTAACCTTCTCCAGAAGGAAAACTGCTCAGTGCAACTGGTGTTATGCCACATGCAACTCTATCAACTGAATCATTGCTTATTTACCTTTTATGCAAAACTACAAGCAACATAAAAGCCATTCAAATGAGAAATAAAGCGCAAATCACCACACCTACTTCAGGATGTGTAACATTATAGAACTGCTAACAATAGACTTGAAGCCCAGAGACAGGACAGGGGCAAAGGGTGGAAGCTGAGGCATAGGAAGTTTCATGGAAACATGAGGAGGAATTTTTTCACTGTGATGGTGACAGAACACTGAAACAGGCTGCCCGGGGAGGTTGTGGAGTCTCTCTCTCTGAAAGTATTCAAAGCCCACCTGGACACATTCCTGTGTGATTGCTCTTGGTGATCCTGCTCTGGCAGGGGGGTTGGACTGGATGAACTTTCGAGGTCACTTCCAGCCCCTGACATTCTGTGGTTCTGTGAGTAAGCTCTGAAATTATTAGCATTTCAATTCTTCATACACATCCACTACAACAGAAACCTGGTTAGCTTTGACAAGTTCAATCTAGGCTGAAACAGAGAGTAATGCAGAGGGCAATGCTGGCAAATGCTGTGGGGTGCTGAAACAGAGCCTGCCTTACCTAGAGTGAGATAAGCACTGAAAAGATTTATAGACTTTAAGGGAGAGCTTTTTTGGGGCAATCAAGAAATTATGCATACAAAGCAGAGGATCAATATTGCCTGAATGTAAGGAGAGCTGGTTTCAGTGCAAGGAAAATGGTCATGTCAGCACCAGAGCCACATACTGTCCCAGATCAATGCTGGCTTGCAAATCACATCTTTTTTGAAAGCTATTGCTAAAAATCTGGAAATATATTGACTTTTTGTTGCTGGGCTGCCTTTCCAACATGTAAACACTGAGATGATTTATCAAATTGCACAGTAGACTAATTGCACATTAACCTCAACAAAAATTTGGAATCACAAAATTACTGTATGGAACAGTTCAGATGAGGAAGCCTTGAATAATTTTCTGCCTACAGTGTTTCAGTTTACTGTCTATATGAGAAAGAATATTATTTGTGGGTTTTTGGTTGTTTTTTTTTTTAATAATCTGAGATTTCCCAGTTCTGTAAAGACTTTAGAACTTAAAGAAAGAAAACCCTTCAGTTAAAATACATGGAGATAATTCTAAGGGATAAGGTACAGAAATGATCGAAAGAACCAGATAACCTAAATAAAAATAGAAGGTAAATGATCCATGTCGATACAAAAGGTAAATGAAACACACAGGAGCAGCACAAGAAGGCCAGTGCTGTTAACATGATGATTAATGAGCTCCTCGACAGGACAGACAGAAAAACAAGGTTGGTGTACAGCTTTTCATAATATTGCATGGACAAGAAGTGCAAGTACTGACATTGCATTCTAACATAATAATTAAATTCAAATACAAAATACTAGAAAAGTATTTGCATTATGAAAGTGTGACTTGATTTTACTAAGAAAATGGTACCAAGAAAGACATACAACATTATTGTATTATAATTTCAGTATTAAAATATAGAAGTATGAATTCAAATGCAAGATCATTATACAATACAGAGTGTTGGGGTTTTGTTAAGGAGTTTCTTGTGTCTATAAAACAAAGTACCTCACAAAAGTTAATGCTTGGCTTCCTTAACTATTATCTTAATTTTACTGATAGAAAACAAAAACGCAGAAAAAGGAAAGAAATGTCCTAGGAAACTGGCAGGAATAAAAAAAGCACAAAATGCAACCAATGCTCTTTAGCCTTCAGATCAGTTATAAATCACAGCATATTGAAACAACAAACTGCAGTATTAAATAACTGATGGTTTTCATGTCATTTGATTATTTTTTCATTAATTCGGGAATGTTTTTAACATCTTGTGCATTTTCCTCAGAGTTGTCTCTGAGTTGCTGCAGCAAGGGCCCAATTTAACTGTTGGACCAATATCAACTTGGTAGGCTTGGGTGCAAGATGAACAGTTCACAGCCCCTCTGTCCAGAATGCAGCTATGACTGAGTTCAGTGAAAACCTTTTTTTTGTTTTGTTTACAGACAAGGACTCACTATCTATCACTTCTGGTTGGAAAGCAACAGATTCCTTGCACAGAATTACTTCTAAACTATCTTGCCTATTTTGAAAGAAGACTGAAAAACTCCAACTGGATCTGTTTGTTACATATTTGTTTTCCTAGGTTAACCTAACTTGCCAATGTGCAATCCATAGATCACCACCACAGCTGGTAATCCCAGCTTGTCATCTCTACTCCGGTGCCCTCCTTATGTTCAGTACTAGTACTATATTCTTCTCTTCAGCCCATCTACACTTCTATCCTGCTTTTATCAAACACAAACAGAGCTTCTAACCTGTTAGCAACTAAAGGTGGAGAGCATGTTCTTTTCTGCATGCTACATATGAAAACATCCAATGGACTTTCTACATCAACTTCACAAAGATGAGAAAAATCAATTAAAACCCCTAAGAGAATAACCTAACAAGAAACATACTCTACATAGAAAAGAAAACATATTCACACCACTTCAGTCTTGTAATCTGAGTGTAGCAGATGAGGAATGCTAACATACTGTAAATACTCAAAGAGATTTTGAACTCACAATTAACCTACAAGTTCTGCTATTAAGAAGAAACCTTTGGTCAAACTGCAGGGAAGTGCTTCATGCAGACGTTTGCCACAACGAATCAGTACATAACAGTTTGCTTCTGATCCAAGAACACATACATCGAAGTGGACACACTTGGGGTTAATGGCAAAGCAAGTGCATTTAGCAATGGGCAAGCACAGTCCACAGGCACTCTAAATGCTCCAGTGTACTGCAAAACAGATTCAACCTAGGGTAAACAGTTATCATAACCCAAGTTTACTTAGAAAACATTTCTGACCACTTGTCAGGTTGCTCAGAGTGGCTGTTTAGATTGTCTTCTTTTTTCTTAGGCTTTTGACTTAGAAGGGCAAAACATGACAGCAGTAGCAAGAAATGGTAGCAGATTTATTTCCCTCTGTTTGGATTTTGAGGAAGTTTTTGCCTGATTTTAAACACTGAGTGCAAATGGCTCCTCCATATCCATTACTGAGACAATCTTTCAGTTTGCAATTACTTAAAACAGAACTAGGATAAAGTTACCCAAGTCTTGCCCATACTGAAAGTCACATAATCCATAATAAACCAGAAAAGTGAATCTATTAATAATCTGTGAAGTCACAGATATTAAAATTTAATTCTAAAATTCTCTTCTGCGATAAGAGTATCTGCTTTCCTGTTGCCAGAAAAAACTCTTTTCACTAGTTTTGCACTTATGCTGTGACAAAAAAAAACCAACCAACCCCAAACCCACACACAAAACAACTGCATCTTCCTTGTTTTTAGAGCTAATGGGGGAAAATGTTGCAGAAGATAGCTTCCTGCATAAAACTATGAGAGGATGCCTGTGGCCCTTATTTTATCCTGTCAAACACAGTTACAAAAACATCCATCACTAACTAGATTGCCAGAAACAAGTTTTAACTATGTATTCTTCATTATTATATCCATCTATATTCATGTAAGTATTCTGGTTGTAAAATGGACATTATTTTAATCAAGGAGTTAATAAGATAGCTGGACATTCAAAATAGCTGTTACTCAAGCACAGCTGACAAGTACCTTTTGAGAAGTTAATTTAGCTTCCTTGACCTTTTTTTTCCCCTCTAACTCATAACAGAAAGTTATTTTACTTTACAGGCACTTGTTTCTGGACCCAGGTTGCTCCACTAAAAGATAGCACAGCAGTCAAATTGCTGAGAGTTGGCTCCTTTTAGACTCCAGCCAGCCCATCTGTAGATAATTTTAGAAGCCACAGATGCAGCAATAACCACTGGCAAACCTGATATATCAAAGGCTGCAATGATGGCTCAGAGTTCACTTCAGACAGATGTTCCAGCAGAGGAGAGTTTAAAGAAAAGAAAACCAATCCAATAAACAGTATCACCAATGGCTTGCCCTCAGATGTACTTATAACATGGCATCTCATGGGTATTTTTCTACTAATAAAGTGATTTTTCTTCAACTTTACTTCCCACTCCTGTGAGTCATTTCCTTGCTATCCTACCTCACTGATTTGGCTAGTTGTTAGCTAACTGCAGCTTATTTGCACTTAAAACAGTTATTATGTTTCATCATAACTAACTAATTGGGCTAATGACAGCAGGTTTATTCTGTTGATTCAATAATGCATCACAGATAATATCAACATGGCAAAGTTCTGATTTAGGAATCATTAATAAGGCCTCTTACAAAATCACAAAGTTGGCTAATAAGTTGCATTCAAGTATAATACTGATGTTGCAATTAGGTTTATTTGCTTTTTGCTCCGGAATTCTTATAGTGAATGGGTTTTCTCCTCCAGTTTTTTTCCCCACTAGATGAAGACCCCACATTTATTTAAAAAGTGAATGATAAACAACCTTCTTGTGTATTCAGCTGTACTTAGGAATGGCCAATCTTAAAAAGGCTTCAAACTAAGTATTCTGACATTTACCCAATTAGCATATTACAGAATGACAGAATTCATAGAATTAACCAGGTTGGAAAAGACCTGTAGGATCATCAAGTCTAACCTATCACCTAACCCCCAAATAAACTAAACCATGGCACTAAGTGCCTCATCCAGCCTCCTTTTAAGTACCTCCAGGGATGGTGACTCCACCATCTCCCCAGGCAACCTGTTCCAATGGGCAATCACTCTTTCCATGAAGAATTTCTTCCCTATGTCCAGCCTAAAATTGATATTGATCAATATTTATCATATTAAGATATCAATGATACCATCCACCAGGGTCAGCCCTCTCCATCTCACATCATACCATGGGAAGTATAAGACACAACAGTCTAACTTCAGTTGGAGATTAAAACGAAAAGTAAGCCCATCCTCATGCAGGTATTAAACTGATGCATGAGCTCCTTGATCTTCGGCTGGGCAAACACTTCAATTACAAGATCATTAAAAACACACATTCAGTTGTTGTCTGATTATAATAAATTTGAATGTTATTTGCCCATCTTGAACACATAATTGAAGTCATGAAACTGTACTCAGGTTGCAGAACTAGACCTACAAAACACAACAGGCCTGCTATTGGAAGCAAGGGAATTGCCAGCAGCAACAATAACAAAATTATTTGTTTTGGAAAGATCACCTTTAGTAACAAGACTACCTAGGAAAACAGCTGTCTTGCAATATAATTAGGAGTTGCCTTTTTTAAATTTAATTTTTTTTCTAACACAAATCAAACCATAAGGAACAGGTATCCAGCTATGAAACCTGAGTGAAATTGTACCCCACAATGCATTTTAGATAAAGTTTACATTAAAACCAAGACATTGATTTTCTGCTTAAATGCAAGCTCATCTATGGGAATAAAAAAACAACAAAAAAAAAACCAACAAAAAAGACAAAAAGCTCCCCCAACCAACAAGCAAATCATTAAAACACACATGAATTTCGATGCAGAGGGCACAGTTCTGCCACTCACAGAATACAGTACAGCCATTGCTACTAACAGGTCACAGGTATTGCATTGAGCTTGCCTCATCATTGAGGCTTGGCAGGCTTCCTTGAAGAGCTTGCCTCCAAAGGCTGGGAGCTTTGGTTTTATTGGGTTTACCAGCAACTTCTAATGGCCAGGTGGCTGAGGCCTAATGTGCTTCATATCTGATTAGTTCTGTATGTTATAAATACTTTTACATACAGATATATAAAGACAGTAGTAACAAGGAGCTTTCCTTTGTAGCCTGAAACACTTCTGACTGCAGTACTGACTCAGTGTGGAGGAACACAGGTCCGGTGGTGATGGCCAAGGCCATGCACATAGACACACTAGACATGGTGCAGATAAGTTCAGGTACAGGGTAAAGAAGAGGTTAGGGCACTGGAAACCTAAAGGTTTTAAACAGTCACCCACAGTCTGTTTAAAAATGCAGAAATGAAGGAATGCTGGAAAAAGCTCTGCTTAGCCTGAGAAAGCTAGCAAAGAACAAGTATCTAGCACACAGAGAAGGCACCATGCTATGGAGAAATCAGAAATAATGTGGAATTGCAGTTTGATGAAGGAAGAAAAAGTGTTGAAACACAATAGAAAACACAGAGAAAAAGCCCCCAGGTGAACTGAAAGGACTGAAGAAAGAGGAAACACCTCAAACATCACATTCTTCCTGATAAGAATATGGGACATTGATGACCGGCTCCAAACCATTCCCAGAACTGCATACATGACCACATGTAAGACCAACGTAACCTCCAGCAGAGAGTCCTGTATTTTCCATGCTTAATGCCTTTCCTGAAAATTGCTAAATATTCAGCTTGCTTTTTCTTTTTTTTTCTTTGACAGCTGTCAAGAATTGAACTAATGTTTCCGAGAACTCCATCTGATGTTTCCAAGAAAGGCTTCTCAGCAATAATAGTGATGTGCTCCTCCTCAAGAACAGATTTCTATCTATTATAACATTCTGAAAGCAAATTTCATTCTGTCACTTAATGCTTCATCTTTCTGTACTTTCTCAGTCAGTCTTAGTTTTGTCTGTTCTGAATAATCCTGTCTCAACAGAAATTTATGTCACTATTTGTCCTTTTAACACACCAAAGAGTATGCATTCCCACAGACTTCTACCTACAATTCTCCTTCACCTTAAGAACTCATCATTTATTCACACCAGTGGAATACTGGTGGATCTGCCTTCACCACACTTTAGCCTCCTGGCTCACTGGATGTATGCTTAAAATTTCTCCATTGCTTCTCCTCTCTGTGTTGAGAGGAAGACCCTAATCTCTAGGCTCCATCTCTGAAGTGTGTGTAGGGTTACTGCTCTTGCCTGTTTCCGGCTGCTTTACCTTTTAAAGGAACCCAACTTCTCTTTCCTCATTATAACCTATATTTGCAATCTGCACTATATGCCCTTTCATCAGCAGCTACTGCATCTGCCACTAACCTAATACCATTAAATCCTTCTGCAATTCTATGGGATTTCCCTTGAATAATTGTGCCATTAGCAAATGTCTTTTGTCTTTCAGCTAAAACTTTTCCCAGGTCTTCCACCGATACTTCAGTCCAAGCAGTTTAACTCCCCTCAAAGAATGGATCTTTGCATGAGAACCTTCCTAACTTCACTGCAGAGCACATTACTTCACAGAATTATAGGCTTTTTTCAGGTTAGAATATTTTCAGATGGCCTTTCCATCATTTCTAGGACTTTTAGTCTTTCCATCCCACACGATAAGCAATAGGAGGATTATACTAGTTTTCTCCCCTGTCTTCCTTCAACATTGAGCCTAGAAGGTAAGGAAAGGACAACTACTCCATTTAGTACAATGCATGAATACATGTAAGCTTTCATTCCCAGATCTAAAGGAGGCAGGAGAAATGAGACAGAACAGAAAGAAGAGGGAAGGCAATGAGTCTGGAGCAAAATTACTGAAATCTCTACACTGACTGGAGACAAAGCTGTATGTGTGATAACTTCCTTACTTTTTCAGACAACTTTGAGCAATAACAATATAGAGGCAGTCCTTAGATATCCTGGAGCAGCATTAGTTAGGAGACTGTTTCCCAGGGATTTCATTTATGGCCAGAGGTTCCAAGGAAGTAATTTATTGACATCAGGGGACACACTGAGGACACTACCACAACCAATTTAAACATGGGCCATTTTTTTAAAGAATATGAACCATGACAGAGTTGAATCACATTACACTGAAGTGGCTTTTAGAGACATCCAGAACATGATACAAATATCCCTAAACCTACAAAGGATCCTTCTATTTCATTTAACTGCACATCAGATGGTACAAAATAATTGTAACACTTTAACAAGTGAACTTCAGAGCTGCTTTACAAATACTCTCTTAAGGATTTTACTGCTCCTTCCCTTTGGTACACAACAAAGCACAAGAAAAAACTTAGCTGTAATGATATTCATCAAGTTATGCAAATGTAAGTTTTCTATGGTAGTTGAGCATCAAGCATAAAAGAGTAATTTCTTCCCCCTCACACTCTTTTAAATAAACATGGAGTACATTGTTGTAAATCTATATCCTCCTAACCACAAACGTTAAATTAACATTCCTGAGTCAGTAATAAGAAATTACATTGATTTGCCATAAAATTACTTGTGTAGTCTCTGTTTTGTTTTATCAGCCTGTTCAGCAGTAGCTGAGAGCAAGAATATTTCCAGATGAAGATTATTTGAAGCTCCACGATCCATGTACTCAGAATTTCTGTCTTGAATGACAAAGCCACACCTATGAAACTGATTCTGCCCTGGCATGTTCAGCTCCTAAGAACTGATTATTCCCACTGCTCCAGTAGCAAAAGCGATCATCTCTGAAAGTGTGCCTCAGAGCACAGAGAATACAGACCAGCCAGATATGAGTGCTATCACTTCATCATTGCCTTCGTACCTTCAGATTTAAGCCTGTGTAGATGCTGCTAGATGTGATTTTTTTGCACAATTATCTTTTGCGGTTTTGCTGTTTGGAGTTATCGAGGCTGAGAGGACTAGGGTTGTTCAGCCTAGAGAAGACTCTGGGGGGACCTTAAGGCTGCCTTCCAGTACCTGAAGGGAGCCTACAGGAAGTTCAGAGAGGAGCTTTTCATAAGGGTGTCTAGAGATAGAACAAGGGGTAATGGTTTGAAGCTGAGGGAGAGTATATTTAGACTGGGTTTTAGGAAGAAGTTCCTCAGTATGAGGGTGGTGAGACTCTGGAATAGGCTGCCCAGAGAGGTTGTGAATGCCTCCTCCATGGGGGTGTTCAAGGTCATGCTGGATGAGGCCTTGGGCAGCCAAGGCTGGTTGAGAGGTGTCTCTGCCCATGGTGGGGAGGTTGGAGTAGATGAACTTTAAGCTCCCGTCCAACCTAAGTCATTCTAGGATTCTAAGATTCTGCCTTCTGCAGGCATGCTTCTCTTAATAACTATCTGCTGAATTAGTAGTGACTGAGTTGCAGAAAAGTTTGTCAGACAAAACAAGCCCTATTGCCCTATTGCCTGTAGGATAAGTCTTGCAATCAGAAAATACAAGCATTTGGAAACTGCAACTCACGTTGAAATCTTCTTCAAGGAATCTGAGTGCCAAAGCAATAGATTTCTACTTCAATATCCTAACTTGGCTTATACAAAAGACCAAAAACCACCTTGAATTATTTGAGGTCTGCAACTTTTATTACTTGTAAACTGTGCAGATCTAAAAATCAATACCACACAACAACCTGGTCTTGATAAAAATGTAATTTGTGAAGGATTTCAGATCAATCTTTTCTCAGTGTAGACCAAATACATTTTTTTTTCACTGTGTCATTTGGCTGTGCAAAATATCCCTCAAGATAAGAAAAAAAACACACCAATCAACAAGCACACACAGCAGCCCTCCAGTATTTCTATTGCACTACTTGGTCTCTCTTCTAGATGTGCTTATGAAACTTTATTCCTGTGGGGACAGATGAAGAAAGCAGAAACTTCACAGTGAGGAAGAAATGCAGTAGTTTCACAGCGTTAACGTGAGGAGCCATCAGTTATATGCTTTCTAAGGTACCTTGCAGGATCAGTAAAAATGCTCGCATACTCTATCGGTTATTGGTTGTGCATGAGCTACACAGGAATAACATGCTACAACACAGTTTTGTCAACTCAGTAAACTAACATCAAATAGAATAGAAAAAAATAAAACCATGCCTTTCCCCACACCCAATCCAGTTACTGCAATCCAAAACTCCTGTTCATTGCCAGGAGCAGCAGCAGCAGCACAGGTACTCATCCACTGAAACAATAACATGCTCCCACATCTGTGCTCAGTGCTGCTTTCAGACATAGGTCACTAGGATCTCAGATCCACACACAATGGACAGCAAGCCAAATACTGTGGCATTAGATGGACTATGGGTGATAGATTCCCTGTTGACTACAGCTTGACTCACCAAGCATCCATTGCACAATCCTGCACGCAGACACTGCCACAGGTCATGGCTTTTAACACTCCTCAAAACAGCCCTACCCAAAGTAGCACTGCTCAGGCAGCGGCTGTGCAGTGATCACAGCAGCACAATAGCACAAAGAAGTGATTCAGTTGGGTAATTAATGAGGCCAGAATTATAAGATACATAGCTAATTTTATTTCTGGAAAGCCTCACCCACAACTATTTACAAATTAGTTAAATTTGGGTTCTAATTCGGTCAGGAAAATCTTCACCAGGATGTTTATGGGCAATTCATTCACTTAGGGGAATCAGGAAAAAAAAGGAAAAGTTTAGCCACAAAATGGCTTTGCCCCCCACCTACAAATAGGTAGCCTGGAGCCCTAGGGCAAGTCTGTTCTACTCACTGCAATGGAGTAGAAATTTCAAGATAGTCCCCGGCTCCTTTGTGGCAGTGTTGGAACTGCTCGGCTATTGAGAGGCTTCTAGATCTTTCTAGGGTGCTGGAAAAGAGGCAGACAGTCTCTGACCTCTTAGCATGGAGGTTTGTAGAGGTGCAGGCAGGATCTCTTCTTGCCACATTGTGAGGCACTTAGATGCCTTCTTCTGGGAAACTTAAGGCACTTAAGTTTCCAGATAGTTCAAGCCCAAAACATCGGGGATAAGCTGGTCTGAAGCACAAGGCAGAGCAGAACGTGCTGTCCAAGAGCAGTGAGGCAGAGGCAGCTCTGCAAGGCAGAAGTAGCAGGGCAGAAGCAGCATGCACTGAGGCAGAGCAGTGAGGCAGAGGCAGCACAACTGCTTGCAGCTTAGCTGAATTTATATTATTTGCCTAAGTGTAATGGCTCCTTTGGCCACAGAGATTCACCAATCAAAATGGCATTTGCAAAACTGACCGTGTTAGCTGAAACCAGGGCTTGCTCACCCTTATTATGGCAAGACAGCAGCAAGTACCTAAACACCTGGGGGTACCTGTTTATCACTTTTGGGGGGGATATAATGGCCCAAGCCCTTATTTTTCTCCTGCCCTTGCTTCCCCCATCAGCAGAAGGGTGGGGCAAGCTCGGACATCTAATAGGCCTATTAGCCTTCCAGGACAAGCAGGAGCACAGCAATGGGTCCTCCCAGGAATCCTGCCCTGCTAACACACGCCAAAGCCCTGCATGTCACTGATGCAGTTAACATTCGCTGTATTGAACTATCCAAGCGCTGGCAATGACTGTACCTTTACTGTGCATAATTAGCATTATTAGGAAATATTACAGATGTCTGTAAGCTCTTCAAAGGCAGAGAAGGATCAAGTGTATATCTCTGTTAAAGAATACTAACACCCTTCACATGACCCAGATCATCATAAGGACTGTTAAATTTCAATTAGCTTTGAGCTGTGCTGATAGGACTTTACTAATAATTGCATGATTTTCTTGAGGAAAATTTTCAATTTTTTATGAGACAGGAGAGAGCATGAAATTGTAAGTTCTTTCTCAATTGTTAAATGTAAAACTCATTAACAATAAAAAGTATTGGATTAGAGGGAGAGCAGGAGGAAAGATGGCCCAGTAACAGAGGCAATGATTTGGGATTTGAGAAATAAGAATTCAAATCCTAGCTCTGCTATATTCCTTCTCCTGGCACATCAGTCAGGCTGTTCAATTTTCTGCCTTCTCCTTCTGTAATAAAGAGATAATAACACATACTAATCTCACAGGAATTTTGAGACTTGATATCTCTTAAATGCCACAATGTTATGGAAATGAACTTGAACAAAAACATCTTAATGCTGTAATCTGGAGAATATCCAGAGTGCATACAATTGCCAATGGAAGTATTCTAAGTGTTTACATGCACATGAAAACTTTCATAACCTCTGACTAAGAAAATGTCTGCAATATAATGCTGATGAAAGAAATCTCTCAGTAGTGTCAGAAAACAGGCTGCTAAAACTGTAAATTCAGACCCTAAGATTAATCTCTAATCAACTCCTATAGCTGTTCCTTGGTAAGGCTCAAAATATCACTTATAAAGATGGAGGGTTTAGAATGTTCAGAGAGGAATCCATCAGAAAGAAATACTGGCTAAATTCTTAAATGAGAGGAAGGGGAAATGAAGAAATTGTTCAGATATCTCTTTACATGTGCATTTGTATCTAACCAAGAGACATGGCTAGCTCTTCTTACAGAGTTACAGTTCAACATAATGTAGGGTAGTATTTCCCAAAAACTACTTGTGCTAGGAGTCTCTCATTTTCAAAATATTCTATTCAATTTCAGTAAAGCTTATGTTCTTGAATCTGCTTTGAGAGAGCAACCTCTAAATGCTTTAGATGATCAAACAAATACACATTAATTATCTGCAGCACTGATTAAGTGCAATGTAACCCAGGACAGTGTCTTCCTTTCCTTATTCAGGAAGATTATGGTTTGAGTGAGATGAGCAGCAATATTCACCTGTAAAATCAAAAGCAGACTGACAATCTGGTTTGTAGCTTGTACAGACATAAACCCTGCCCTCCTACAATTCAAGTAATCATAACTTCTGTCTGTGATTTATCAGCAATTCATGCAATCCTGCTGCCATCTAACTGTTCTTTTTGTCTAAGATCTGTAGAGATTTTACTGATGTAAACTTCAAACTAATAATATGCAACAGAAGAGAAGGATTATTTTCCCACTGTGGGAAATGAAGTAAAGTCAACTTTGGACCATGTAAACTTCGAGAAAACCTAACCAAACCCAGCAATCTAAACCAAGGTGGTATATCTAGATGCCCATGCAGGAAATAGTTGAAGAGCTTATTTGACTAAATGTATCTACGTAATGGAAAAGCACTATTACCAACCAGCCACCTAAAATTGAATTAACTTGCACCAGTGCTAGGAAAACAAAAAAATCATGCACAGGTCAGGCTTAGCCACCTTAGTTAAGCTTTTTCTGAAGGACAACATCCCTGAGAACATTCTCCTGTCTGTCATTAGGAGTGTGTAAATGCTTCACTGCTTCCTGTCCTTACTAAATTCCTGCAGTAACTTTTGGAAGATATTTGAAGACACCACAAAGCAACAATGAATAATGGGACAGTGGAGCAGATACGAACAACTAAAGAGTTTCCCATCCCAGCTAAAATGAGGTAATGGAGCTGAACTCACTGCTTCATTTACATGATCTAACTACCATTCTTCCACCCTATTTTCTAGTAATTCATAGATAGCAGTAATTCAAAGTGCTGCAACTTGGAAAATATTAAACTCTCCAGGCTAATACTGTCATTCACACTACATTAGAATACCAAGACATGAATAAATAAGAATACAAGCACTAAAATCTTTTTTCTCCTTTACATTTATTAGGAAAAGGTTATAATTTTGTTTTATTTCTAAGGGGAATATGTTATTTTGTAATAGTTCTTTTTCATGATTATTTTGTTCATGCCTATGAGGTAGAAATCCCTGGATAACACTAAACTCCTCAGATTCCTCCGTGGCATGCCATGTTGGTTTTGGAAAATAGATTTGTTGTACTAACGATTTGAAAATATGTGTTTAATGAGGCAGGGGGAGAAAGGACCTATCATCCTCAATAAGAAAATGTTTCTGTTATTTATTTCAAAATGTTACAGTTTGAAGGAAAACACAGCTCTAAAATTAGAGAAATGGAGCTTGAATGACTTTATATCAACAGATTTACAGGCCTTTACACCACAGCAACTGGGTTTGTGCCATGGATAGACTGTAGGAAGAGTGAAGATAAGATTGCTTTGAGACCAATGGCATATTTGCATCCATGCATTTACATCCACTGGGGTTCAAAACATGCATAATCATGGCACATCTTCCCAAGGGTGCAAATGTCAAATTAACATAGAGCCACACCACTGTCCCATCCTTTATCTCCTACCTTAAAAAATTCTAGTAATGGAAAGGTGTTAGTAATAAAAGAAGATCACTTAACTATGGTATGTTTATCCAGCTCTGCAACAACTATATACAATCTGAAGATCAAAACAAAATCCAACAGAATGGGCAGGTGTATGATGAGAGTTTTCTGTCAAAGAGCAATTGTCTTAACTTCCTGCATAACACAGAAAAGATAACAGCTTTATTCTACTCTCTTTTTTTTCTGAATTGCTTTCAGAGATACTAAGTGGAATGGCAAAAATAAAATAAATTCTTTGCCAAAGAATCTCAGCTTCAGGCAAGGAAGTTGTGTAGGGGAGAGCTAAGCACAATAATCCATCTTTCCAAATAAGCTAGACAGAGAAACGCCAACAGAGCCACTGCTAACTGTCCAGCCTTCTGACCTGGGAACCAGTCAATGATCTTCCCATTGACTTGTGCAGATCACTGTCATGACACACAAGATAAATTCCATTTCTTGTCTTTCAAATTTCACCAGCATGCAATAGCCAAAGCATGGAGATCTTGGCACAAGATCTTGCCTAGCATTCATCTTTGCAGTATTACCATCCTAATGAATTCTGGTTTGTGACAATAAAAGGGGGGTGGGGGAAGAGGGGAAACTACACCATTTAAGGGAGTGGGTGATGACTCTGCCAATCCAGGTTTTACATCTGTATCTGACACAGATTGTACCAGTCACTCTTTGTGCCTGACTTCCCTTTGCACATTTGGATCAATTCTATCTCCTTTGCCTGTCATGTTTATTTTTAGTAGTTGCTTTCTGAAACTGTCTTTTATTGCTTTGTTTACTGGTTTGCTCAATGTACTGCAGCTTTAGTTGAGTACTGTAGACATTATTGCACAATTAATAGAAGGTCACATGCCAAATAATTTCACAGGCTACAAACCTGAATTTGAAAATTCAGGATTCTTATGTAATTTAACTGTTAAAATTATACTTACTTCAACATATTTATCTACCAAAATGAAATAGAAAAAATAACCACAGTTAGAAATTATACTTACACTGAAGCACACTGAACACAAAATTTAATGTGATTAGTATATCAGGTTTTGATACTTGTGACAGATATTTGTTTCAGTATGTACAATTCCATAGGCTTAACACATCTGTGTTGGATTGCTACTGCTATTTTAAAATGCTTTCTCTAAATAAGGAAATGGGACAAACCATTTTACAATCAGTAATGTAGTACATGTGTACACCATGTCACGGGTGAATAGGGCATAACGCCCAGCCATATGGTGTACTTAAGAGCCAACTCATCTACATCAGCTGTTACCAGGCAACATGCTGGACTTCAGTCTGAGCCTGGTAAAAAAAATGACCTTTTGGCCCTAGGACTTGATTGATATTCATTGAGCTGGTTAGGTTATGATCACAAGGGAAAATAATAAAACCAATTATGCATATTGAGATTTGGCAGCATTAAACCTTCCCCAAATTTCAAATGACTATTCTCTTCTTTTTTGTCATATATCCCAAATCTCTGCTTTAGCTTGTTGAAGGAAGATTAATATCTTTTCACTCAACTACATTTATAGATACTGAGGCACCATATTCGCAATCAAATCCACATTAGCTTCCTGAAAACATGCCAGCCATTATATCAGGGACCACTGTCTCACATTTGTTAGAAACATCAACCTCATTCTTGCAATCTTTACCAGAATCTTTTCAACAAAATCTATGAATTGCAACAAATTCTGCTAACAGCTGTAAGGTTATTCTGTGCTAGAAAATACTGCTCATGACTGTGCCGATTCTGGCTCAGGTAGAGTTAGTTTTCATCACAGTAGCTGGTATGAGGCTGTGTTTGGATTTGTGCTGGAAACAGCATTGCTAACACAGGGATGTTCTGGTTACAACTCAGCAGCACTTACACAGAGCCAAGGCCTTTTCTGCTCCTCATACCACCTCACCAGTGAGTATGCTGGGGGTGAACAAGAAGTAATGAAGGAACACAGTGGGACAGCTGCAGACAGTGGATTCCAGCTGATCAAAGGGATATCCAGACCACAGGGTGTCATGCTTAGCATATAAAGCTAAGGGAAGAAGGAGGAAAGCGGGAATGTTTGGAGTAATGGCCTTTGTCTCCCTAAAAAAAAAACACTGCACGTGCTGGAGTCCTGCTCTTCTGAGGATAGCTGAACACCTGCCTGCCCATGGGAAGTGGTGAATGAACTTCTTGTTTTGCTTTGCTTGTGTGCATAGCTTCGCTCCACCTACTAAACTCACTTTATCTCATGAGTTTTGTCATTTTAACTCCTCCAATTCTGTCCCCATCCCACTGTGGGTGAGCTAGTGAGCAGCTGTTTGATGCTTAGTTGCTGACTGGGTTTAAGCCACTACAGCAACAGAGGAACAACTAAAAGATAGAAGCATGCTGAGCACTACAGAATTGATTTAAATCTGTCCTCAAGATGAACAAGACTTTGTTTTTTACCCTGTAAGCCAAGCAGGCTTTCTGAAATAATGAAATCCTTTTTCAAAACCATTAAGAGGAAGATTTTGCTCAGTGTAGGAGAATTAATGTAAAACTCTTACTTCTAACAAGGACTGCACATCTCATTTTTTTCAATGACACTAATCTTGTGTGTAGGAACACAACTCAGCTGCTAATATTAACATATTGGAACAAAAAAAGTAAACCTAGTCCATCATTTTGTCAATGCACACATGTAGCTTTACTTTCTACACATAGAACAAAGTATATTTGTGGAAACCAAAGAAGGAAGTCAGCTAAATGTGATAAATTATGTATCTCTGGAGTGCATCCCTGTGTATCCTTGACACAGTAAGACTGAGGTTAGAAACACAGTACATTTGCACACCTGCATTTGTGTAATGTTTATACAGAAACATAGTAAACTGGTGTTCTCACTCTGTGTAACATTTGCATGGGAGCATAGCAAACTTAGAACAAAGAACTGAAAGTAGTCTGTGCCAAGATAGCCAACACCTCACTGTTACCTCACTGTTATCCAATAAGAATGTTTAAAACAATATTTTACCCAGTCACTGTACTCCATAACTTGTAGACTTACCACAACTTTAGAACAGCATATAAAAAGAGTGCTGCTATAGTAATAAACAGCTTCGGCTTCGACTATTACTTTTACATATTCTTATGTCGCTGCTATTTTGTCCATCACTAAATAATATATACAGCGACATACATTTATAAATGTGTATAAAACACAAATACATGCAGCCAGCCCCACACAGAACAAGCCATGGTTACTGCCCAACACAAAATGTAAAAATACAGTAGATTATTTTAAGGAGAGGATTATTAAACATTGTTGGAGAACTACCAAATACACACCTACGACTTCATTTCTTCTGGTACTCCCATATTTATTACAGGCATAGAAAGTTACATACTGATTAAAAAGTGCTCAATGAATAATTTTTTAAGTGCATGTTTAAACAAAAAACTTTACAAGAAAAAAAAACACATTCCAAGTATGAAAAGTCAACAAATAGTTTGGATGTGAAATTCTCTTCTCAAGAAGGAAAAAAGTGAAAAATTAATCAGCACAAACACTTGTCCTCATGTTCTATAAATTTTGGCACTTAATTCATGCTATTCCCTATCTGGACATCACGGATTCATTTAAAAAAGAAAGACCAATACATCCAGAGTTGTTTCAGGAGAAGAAGTCTCCACGACTAACATATATACAAAATAACTTCTTTGTGATGGATTCAGTCAAAGCTAAAACAAATACAACATTGACATAACCCTAACATGTAAAAGGGTTATGCAAGAGAAAAGTACTTAAACCCACAGTCAAAAAAGTGGAAGATTATTTTCTAAGCATGTGACTAGCAATTTCCTACTCACTGAAAACTAAAAGGTATCAAAAATCCTGTACTTGTGGTCTATGAGTCTTGCAATCCTGCATCAGCATGGTAAGTTGTGAAGTCCAAACTATTTCTGTATTTTTTATGGCAGCACAACAGAGGTTTCAGTCAAATTCCTAGGAAAGTAAAATAACAACCAACAGTGCACTTACTGAGAGAAGGGTCTGGTCGTGAAAACAGTAGGTACCACTCGCATGAGGCTTCTGTGTAGTTTCCTAAGGAAAGAAAAATACATTTGTACTGTAAATGACAGATTCAGAGTACATCATGTCTGTGCCCTGCACTCACAGAAGGCTGAAGGGATGCTTTAAGGATTCAAAGTGTTGTAACAAACCCCCAAACTGATAATGCAGTATTTGGACTTTGAAAAGACAGGCTGCATACATTATTGGGCCATAATGCCATTTTTATTGTAGTACAAAGCCAAACAGCAAAACCTGCTTATTGATACACAAATATCAACAAAAATAATTGTCACTTATTTAGCAATCATTCCATAGACAGTCAAAATCTCCAGGCAATTTGCAATTTATTTGAAGCCTAAGCCTTATGTTTGCATTATGAGTTTAACTGCTGTAACAGACATGTCATTACTATGTCACAGTTCCAAGTTTTTTCCAGTATAGTTTCCTGTTTCAACAGGAATACATGACTACGATTCACTTTTTGTGTATTTTTCAGTTGAAAACTCTGAGCAATTTCATAAACGAAAAACTATGAGAAAAATAAACAAAATGGGCAATCCAAAACACATTATACATGACCATATCTGGCAATTAGAATAGGATAAAATTCTATTCCATGATGCTTTTTCTTACTCATAAGCAGATGACAGCATGTCATATTTTATAGAATTATTCATTGAATTTTAGAAGCTACAACAAGCTCAGTCGTGTTTCTCACAACAGATTCTCCCTACATGCATTTTTCATTTCTGTGTGCAAGAGATAGTCAAACAGGGACCATCACTAGGAGACTATCTATCAAAGATCCAAATCCTCAACTGAAGCTCCTAGCAGCAACTGCAACTGTCTTTCCACCTAAAGTCCCATATTAATTAATTTTGGAGATGGAGACACAAGTTTCTTTCAGTTTATGAAATAAAATAAACCACATACACATCAAAGTACTATGGAAAAATCAGCTCACAGGAGAACATGCACATAAACTGCAGGTAATCTTTAAATCATTCACCAATCTGAGCACAACACATGAAGAGAGGATTTCCACTAAACAAAGAGCAGTATGTCTTTTCTAAGAAAAGGAAAACCCAAGTCAAATAGAAGTCTTCCTAAGTATGCATGTAAAATTCTGGCAAAGAAGACAATTTTTTAAGATTCACTTTTAAAATTGAAAAGTTGTGTTTTCAGGTGAAGATTTTGGGGGCATAGACAAGTACTGAGGATACCCTGGTCTCATCTCCCTCAAGGCAGTCAGCTTCAGCAGCTCAAACAAGCAGAGGTTATCTTGCAGGGTCACTGGCAAAGACAGCCCCAGGCCACTCAGGCTTCATAAACAGTTACCACACCTTGGCATCCTGAGAGTATCCCAGCCATTATGTTATTTCTGCATAGAAGCAGCCCTCTTAAGCACTACGTTAAATGAAAAATGAACAAACAAAACAAGAAAATAAAAACAACAATAAAAAATACTACTAATCCATTACTAAGTTTGGCTTAACACTTACTGTTTCACACCTCTATCAAGAGCCCACATATAAATTTATTTAATCTAATACTTTTTATTTTAAATTCTGTTCTAAAAATGTAATTAAACAATGATATCTGTTGCTGCAAGTTAAAAGTCATTCCCTTTAGATAACAGCCAAACACAACAGCAGTGAGTTTTGCCATCATTAGACTCCTAATCATATTACTTCTATTTTGAGGCTTTTTTGTTTGGTCTCGGTTTAATTTCCTGTCAGACTTACAAGAGATTTCTAATGTTTGGGCTGTAGGATATGCTCTGATTAAAAATAATCTTCCCAATTACTGCCTGGCATGGGTCTGCTGCCACATGCACTCTGCCACTGGCTTCTGAATTTCTGTCAGCAGTAATTGTGTCTGTAGCTTCTAACTGTAAATGAAAACCCAGGGGGCATATTTGGGTTCCAGTTTCCTTTGCCTAGCCATATCTTTTAATTTGCACTGTCTGTCAAAAGAAGATGTTCATAGGCACTAAAAGGCAATCCTCAGAACATCAGGTTAAAAAAAAAGAGGAAAGGAGAAAAAAAGAAATGCAACTGGAATATGATAAAGTATATTTGATATTTACGCTAGCACACTCGACTTAGAGAATCTCATGGCACTGATTAGCCTTGGAAGAGGAAGACTGAAACCATTTACTGAGCATTTCTAGCTGCATGTTCCTTATCATTAATTATAATCAGAGGTCTTGAGCATCACCTTATTATTATCTTTCTGGAATGCAACTGTTTTAATGAATATTTGACAGAACAGGGTTTCTAATCACAATGAGAAAAAAATGATACTTCTCAGGCTCTAGCCCCTGGCCTAAACAATACCATGGGGTTACCCATCTTCAGCCTCAGACATGAGTTGTGGGCAACCTGACTCCTGGGGTGACCCCTACATCTACAAGGCATCTTCTCTCCAGTCTGTCTTTTAATCTTTTTTCTTGTGTGAGTTTCAGACCTACATTTTGTCACCTCTCTCTAGCCCAGTGAACTGCTTGTCCATAACTTGGTCAAATTTTATTTTTACAGTGCCACACACCAAAAACACCTTCCATCCATTACTGTGTCTGTGGCATGCTTGGCTGATGAGTAAAGTCTTCAGCATCTTCAAATTTTTGAGAGAAGCCATCAAACTGTCTACAGTTTGCCAGACTATCAAGGCCCTCCTCACAGGAGTATAGCACTACTGCTGTAATTACAGATATGTAATGACCACAGGTTTTATCATGGCCTAATATCATTTATTTCTGTTGCTTTCTTGGAGCACCTCTTACTCTCATTCATGCTAATACAAAATCCAGTAAAACGTGCCTTCTCCCACAGTAATCCTGATGAAACTGTCAAAAAACCTGAGAGGTGTCATTCCATGTATTCCATTACTGCACACATCAGATTTCCAGAACTCAGTGATAAAAAAGAAAAGGTGGGGGGGAGGAATTTGTAATATTGGCAGTACCATCCAAGATCCCACAAATGTTGTTTGGTTTATTTTAGTTTGGGATTTGTGTGCGTGTTTTTGTTTTGGGTTTTGTTTTGCTTTTTTGTTGGGTAGGAGGGGTTTTATTTGTTAGTTTTGGTTGTTTTGTTGGTTGTTGACAGACAATGGAGAGAGATCGGTGCAATGAAAACAAAATGATGAGAATTATGTTTATGAGACTATCTAAAGGTAACATAAGGCTGCTACACCAAAAATAGAGTCATGTGTCTACCTGTTTGTGATGTACAAAACACAGAGGTAAAAAGCAACTGCCTATACAAGAAGAACAAAAATAAGATTCTTGGGAAATCACTCAAGATTAATGAACAAAGTGGCACATAGTGAAAAAAAATAATAAAAAATGATTTATTTTAAAATATTTTTAAAAGCAGTTCCAGAAAAACAACAACCCAACCCCACTCCAAACAAAAAAAAAGACCCCAAACCAATTCTATACTTTATATGTAGGCTGTTTTAATCACCCAAAGTTCTTGATCAGCTTTTTAAAGGTCCCTTACAAGAAAATGGTTTTAATTTCAGACATAAAGAACAGAACAAAATTTGCCCTTTTTTTACTTCCTTCTTACTGAAAATGTTGATATTTTTTAAGTTAACAAATACCATCTAAAATAAGTAGAACAAGAGAAAATAAATTTGTCAAAAGGAAAAGAAAAAGAGAGACAAAAAAGAGAGTTTTGTGATTTATGACATGATTATTGTCACAGAAACAGCTCATCTCTAGGCCACATCTACTACCATGACCAAGAAAATGTAACACACCAAGCAGTGCAGCACCATGCAATAGTTACAAGTCCCAAGAGAAGAACTATAGAGGGTACAGCACATTGCACTGACTGAACTGTGCTCCTGATGAAGAAAGGAAAAAAATCATCTAATTTGGGTAGCCACTCCACATTTTCCAATCCAAATAGATGATTAGCACCATGGAAAAGACAAGCCTCCTTTAGCACACTGAATGGAGATAGGGTGGGATGGGTTAATTGACAGTTACCATTCTTCAGGAAAAAACAGCAAATAGCAAAATAGGACCACAGCTGATTTTAAATAAACTAGGATTTATTTTACATCAAACAACAGAATTTTGGGCTTTGGAAAGAACTATCTGTTGTTGTTTCCAACTGAGTATAACTGATGATGATTACAAAAGGTAAAGTCATTGTACAGGGAACCACACTTTCGTTGAAACTCTCACCTCTGCTCAGAAAAACAAATCAAGCAGCAAGCGTAGCTGTGCCAAGGAAAATCAGCAGACTTTCCCCCGCAAGAAACACACCCTATAAAACATTTCTGCCTGTGCCAATCAAGTTGTGATTTTCGTAGCAGGAAAAAGCACCAAAAAGCACAAGTAGAACTGGTGTAACCTATAACTCAGGCAACCGGAACAAATCTTTGCAGGACCACTTGTCCTACATTTGCAGTTTGCAAACAAACAAACAATAAAAAAACAACCCACTTTGTTTGTTTTGACTACAATTCTAAGCCTGCTACATCCAAGTACAAAAAGAAGTGTATTTGTAAGCATCACACGTTTTCCTCCACATTTCTGAATGACCAGTTCTACATATATTTCTCTTCAGCTGTAACCTTTCCTAGTGTACTAGGGAAACCACAGAACGCAGGTACCAGTACCTTCTCCATCACTCACACCATCAGGAGCTTCACACCAGTAAGCTGACACATGTGAAATAAGACCACTTATCAATGAAGAGAGAGGTCAAAGGCTTCTAAGGTTGGAACAGGAACCTGCTGGCTGCTGCAAATCTCTCACCAGTGCATTTGAGCCTGACACTTAATATTCAAGCTGAATTGCAAGCTATGTACCCAAGGATAAAGCTCAGTAATAATAAAGATTCACAGCCTGACAGGCTCAGCATACCAATTCTCAGTGCAGAGCTCATTCTGAATTTTTTTTTTAATCTCAAAAGGAATCAAGATTTTTAAAATTTTCATTATTAAATAAACAACAATATTTCAGAGTGAAATAATGGAATAAGAAAACAAAACATTATTTGATATTTAGATATTGGTAAAGAAGTAGACATTACAATGTAGGTAGACTAGCAAGGTAAAGGCTGCAGATACAATCAGCCACAAGAAGACATCAATTAAGGTAGACATTTTGGTTTTTGCAGGGCCAAATCTTTTGAGACAGAAATCCACCACTTTAAACCAGCCAAGATTTTGCCCAACTTTCAGACCATTTGTGGCATGTATTTAGCCCATCAGCTGCAAAAGCTAAAATCACTGGGAAGGATCTAAAACCTCGGTACATATTATCCTAACTCTATATCTAACTAGGGATCCAACTCATCCAACATTAGGTCACACCTTGAGTACTGTGTCCAGTTCTGGGATCCCCAATTCAAGAGAGATGTTGAGGTGCTGGAACGTGTCCAGAGAAGGGCAACAAGGCTGGTGAGAGGCCTGGAACACAAACCCTATGAGGAGATGCTGAGGGAACTGGAATTGTTTAGCCTGGAGAAGAGGAGGCTCAGGGCAGACCTCATTGCTGTCTGCAACTACCTGAAGGGAGGCTGTAGCCAGGTGGGGTTGGTCTCTTCTGCGAGGCAACCAGCAACAGAATAAAGGGACACAGTCTCAAGTTGTGCCAAGGGAGGTCTAGGCTGGATGTTAGGAGGAAGTTCTTCACAGAGAGAGTGATTTGCCATTGGAATGGGCTGCCCAGGGAGGTGGTGGAGTCACTGTCCCTCGGGGTGTTCAGGAAAAGACAGGATGAGTCACTTGGTGCCATGGTCTAGTTGACTGGATAGGGCTGGGCGATAGGTTGGATGACCTTGGAGGTCTCTTCCAACCTGGTTGATTCTATTCTATTCTATGGCAATTGCTAAGAGCCTTTCCAAAGGTACAGACGGTTTTAATTCTCTGCCTATCGTATGGAACAAGCTTCTAGGTTGCATTTATACTTTATTTTCATTTTTTCATATCCCTGTCTTGCTCATCTTTTTTATCCAACATTGCTTAGCTAACAGCAAAACATTAATTGCTTATTTTACAGCAACATTGTAAAGTCATGGCCTATTTATTTTTCCTATTTTTACATTACAACAACCTAGCAACTTGTTCCTTTTGTCTGGGTTGTTTGTTTTTTTTTTTTAAATGTCAATATTTATGTATGTAGGAGGCAGTATAAAATTAATGAAACTATAATTATATGACTAATAGCTTTTACCCTGAAAATGAAAATATTGTTACTAAGCATTACCTCCACTTAGAACCTTTTACTTCTTTAGAATTTTGCTTTGAACACCTACATTTTTATTATTGAATCTATCCCTTTAAAATCACATTGCATCCAGCTCAACTACATCTCACTAAATCACCTTGTTAGTCATACTTTGATTCATTCCATTTCATTGCCTTTCATATTTAAATTATTCCATTTCTTTTTCTGCTCCCCATATTACCTTTGAAAATGACAAGTCTCACTTTGTGCAAAGATTCTTCATGCTGCAACCTCACACAACACCCATTATTAACACTTAAGCGTTTTCCCTGTACATTTGCACCTTTTCCTAGAGAACTGCCTTCCAAAACAATCCCAAACGTACACATTTAATCCCACCTCTTTGCTTCATTCACATCCCTATACTTTAAGCCAGCCAGCACTGCAAGAAGGCAAATTATATTTTTTTGCATCACAAAGAAAGGGAAGGATGCTTGAGCTCCAGCCCTGCAATAAGCAGCTACAGCCTACTGCTCTACCTGCCTGAATTGCCTGACTCCATCCACCTGCCCACATAGCTCAGGAGTACAGTGTTTGTTTGACAGAAGTTACAAATGATCGCAGCATGGCACAATTTAGTTCATACAATATGCAGTTATAATGAAAATGTAACTATTTTCGGTATGAGCAAGGGATAAAGATGCTGCCTGAATCTCAAAATCAATCTGAATCTCAATGCAAATATGATTATTACAGTACAAACCACTACACATTCTTATTCTGTCTTTGGCTAAAGCCACATTTCTCAGCAGTTTCACTGAAAAGAGAATTCACTTCTCAAAATAAATACCTAACTGAAGCAATAGTTTCTCTACACCCATAAGAAAAATAGTAATTCTCATCTCCACAAATTTCTTGCTTGAGTCTAAGAAAAAGATCATCCCCAAAGCCAAACAACAGATTAGCAGTTGTCTTTAGGTAGCACAGATAGAAAAGTGTCCTAATGTCAGCTCACACTGAGGATGAAGTCATTAAAACACTTCTAAAAATGCACGCTTCTAACTACCCTCCACACTGCTTCAACACAAGTATCAGAATAATCCTTACTGCCACAACTCTTGTTGGTTTAATGCATTGCCCAATATCACTAACTTTCAGAAGACAGAATCTTCTCAAAATTAATTTATCCTCCTCAAAAGCAGCTCTGCTGTTCTTTAGCTTCTGGACTTATAAGCAATTCATCCAGTGATGCTGGGAGAATGTCTTTGCTTTAGCTCCTGACTCTACCCTGTGGGAAGAGGGAGGCAGAGATATGGAAGCAACTAGATCAGGGGCTGCTATGTGCTGGGTACCTGTCACAGCTTCCATCTGAGTCATCAAGTTCCCTACAGTATTCACCAACTCTAATGGTTAAATTATTATCTAATTTACAACACATAAAAATTATGCTACCAAGAACTGCAGTAGCAGCCCAGCACAGTATATCCAGCTCTAATTCAAACACTTCACTCCAGCACCTTCTCCTGGGTAACTATTTCCCCCTTTTAAGACTTATCTGAGGCTCTTAGGTACCACTGCTAGTCCCTGTATCATTCACTTCTTCACCCTCATGCTTAGGTCAGGGAATCAGGAGGTTAAACAAGGGTCTGCTTCAGACAGAAGTGCCACCATTCTGACCCTCCTGCAGTGCCTGTGTTAGCTCCCACAGTGTGTTCAGAGCAGAAGATACTGCCTTGCTCTGCTCACAACTCATAGTATTCCCTGAGCACGTACCCACCTGCCTTGGATGATGATTCCATATCCAGCACTATTCTCTTCTGCAAAGCCTTCACTCCTGCCTGCAGAACCTCTTCCTGTCCCTTGTGGGTTACATCCATGGCTGCATTTTCAGTGACTCCCAGAGGAGCAGATACGTTCCCTGGAGCCTTCTCTAACTCATGCTTAGCCATGGTAGGAACCACCAGGGACATCTGTGGCCTCCAGCTGGCCTGGCTAGAAAAGGCTTTCCCCACATCTGCCTCCTCATCAAAGCCCTCACTCAAAGAGAATGCCCGTCCAGGCCATTCCTGATTGCAATGTTGGGATTTTCCCACACCTGCTGTTCCATTCTGGCAAGCCAATATCCCTGTTGCTGTTGGGGAGAGCTCCCCTGCACACGGGCTCAGTTTGGCTCCCTTTCCCTAATCGTTTTCCCATTCCATTCTGCTTCTGCCATTGCCTGTCCTGCTGAAAAGGGGGCTGAGACCCACAAGTGCTCCCAGGGTATGTCACTGGAGTGGGCACTGCTGCCAGCAGCACCTTCCTAACACCTCTATCCTACTGGCTGCCCCTTCTCTGACCCTTCCAGTGAAGACCTCAACCCTTCCCTGACCTTCCCAGTGAAGGAGTCAAAAGACACCACTTGTGTACAGTGTGATCAAATAAACAACCTGCTTAGGCAGGTCGTTGAACTGAGAGAGGAGGTAGAGAGATTGAGAACAGTCAGTGTGTGTGAAAGCAAGATAGATTGGTGGCACCATACTCTGGGGCCAAGGTGGCAGGAAGAGGCTCTATCAGTAGAGGAGGACTCCCCCTCCTCCCCTCACCAGACAAGAGAAAGGGACATAAGGGACAAGAGGGAATGCAGAAAGGTCCTTCAGAAATGTAAACAAGAACCTCCTCAGACTCCCTTGCTTACTCAGCTGATGTTGTACAATAGGTATGGGGCTTTGGGAGCTGAAAGCCAGGATAATGAAGATAGGGACAAAGACAGGTACAGTGCTCTACAAAGGGAACTGGACAATGACGAGGATGGCTCTTCCAGCTTAGAGGCATCACTGAAGTCTAGACCAACAGCCCCCTGCATTACAACCTTTGGTATAAAAAAGAAAGGTAGTAGTGACTCCCTTCTGAGGGAAATACAGGGCCCTATATGTTCTCTAGACCCATCCCACAGGGAGGTCTGTTGTCTCCCTGGCATGGTACATCACAAGGATGCTGCCTGAAATAATTCACCCCTCTGATTACTACCTGCTGCTGGTTGTTCGGGCCAGCAGTGATGAAGCTGACATAAAGCACACCAGCCCTGTGAGTGGCTGAGTTAGCTGGGGTTGTTCAGCCTGGAGAAGAGGAGGCTCAGGGGAAACTTCATTGCTATCTACCTGAAAGGAGGTGGTAGCCAGGTGGGCGTTGGTCTCTTCTCCTTGTGGCAGAAAAAGAGGACACAATCTCAAACTGCACCTTAGGCTGGATGTTAGGAAGAAGTTCTTCACAGAAAGAGTGATTGGCATTGGAATGGGCTGCCCAGGGAGGTGGTGGAGTCACTATCCCTGAAGGTGTTTAAAAGGAGATTGGATGAGGCACTTAGTGACATGGTTTAGTTAATTAGAAGGTGTTAGTGATCGGCTGGACTCGATGATCTCAAAGACTTTTTCCAACCTGGTTAATTCTTTGATTCTTTGACTGAAAATAGCTGTCACACTGGATGAAAACAGCAAATCACAGCCTGAGTCACCAAACCTGCTGTGGAGTATCCAAATTCTGCCTGGATGCAGTATAATATCTTTACCTTTTATAGGGGTTAAAAACAGAATAAGAAAGGACTACAAGAAAACTGTTAGCTCAAATACAATTTTACCAAGTCAAGTTGAATCTCTCAATATCTAGGTACTGAAACCAATTACCTTGAAAGCATCATATACTGGTTCCTGTTGGATGAAGGAATGATGGCAACATATTAATCTTCTTCGTGTGGTGGGCTTTTTTGGTTGGTTGGTCATTTGTTGGTTTGTTTGGTTTTTTGAATCTTATCTTCTCTTTAAATCTTATCTTGTAACATTTTGGAAATGCTTTCAGTTTTTAGTTTTGTTTTGTTTTAACAAGATAAAGATCTAGCCTACTAAGTCAAAATGTAACTATTTTCTTTTTTCTTTTACAGCACAATAGTTTGGAGCTTGAAAAATACATGCAGGAAGAAACGATTCAAATCTGATATCCACAACTTTCAGAGAACTGATAAAAAGCCTTTGTGTTGTCTTTGTCCTGTTTGAATATCAAAGCTCTTCTTGGTATCTCTTAGATCTACCCATCATAATTCAGCTACTTGTGAATTATTCAAGATATTATGCCTTAATTTCTATCAGCAATTCCCCTGAAGAGAAGCCATAAGTAAACACTTATCATAAGCTATAGCATGAATCTATATAATTAATATTTTGATGTACTTTACCTGGCTTACTGTTTGCTCTTCTGATATTAAGTTGGTAGTAAATAAATAACACACTCAGACAACTTGTTGTCCTACCTTTCAAAGATGCTTCAATTTATATAATTACATTATTTGATTTATTGTTGCATCTTTACACAAGTTACTTATTCTCTTAATGTGCTATCAATGTAATTAGCTGTTTCTTTGTAAGAAACATTTTTTAATCAAGCCAGCACTTTTATTGCAGAAGGAATGCACTACTTGTACTTCCTTGGAATCAAAATACCCTTTTAATGATATGACAGCAGCATGCTCTATCTTTGCTCATTTTTCCTGCAACACTGAAGCAAAGCAGAGATTATGTGCTATTATTCAAGCATAAGAAAAAAATTGTAGTGCTCCACTAACAAGTGTCAGAGGTGAATAAAGGCTTACAAAATGATAGGAAAACAGCTAAAATATGCCTTCATTTTTCAAACAGGAGTTCAGAAGGCCACTGCCCAAGTGATTAGAAGTTAGATATTAAGATTACAAGACTCTGAAATGAAAACAAGCAGACTGAAGAAAAAAATGATGTCAGATTTTCTTATTTGCTACTAGAGAAGAGTTTGAAAAAAACTACTTCCTCAGGAAGTGAACAAACATCTTTGGGTAGAAACATCAAGAACTTCTACATTAGCCTGTGTTCTTCAAATGAACTTCATTTCTGCTGACTGCAGCATAGTGTACTGATGCAGTAAAAGTGTTTTGCATGTCTACGCTCCAGACAAAGATAATACTTCAAGTAAACAGGAGTGGAGACAAGGAAAAAAAAACCACAAACAAAAAAAAAAAAAACCAAACACAAAAAACCCCCAATACCCAGAAATTCTGAAAACCAAGAGAAAATTAACTTGTTTACACCACCTTCCCTCAATCACTGCCAATCATGAAGGGTATCAGCTTTGACTATTAATTAGAGGGCATCTGTTCTCACACACTGGCAGGCTACCAGTGAACATTAGCAGCATTAACTGTTGGTACAGGTGTGGAATGACTGAAAACTCATTTGGGATCTACTCCCCTACCATACTGATGCAAGAGCTAATTTACACAGAACTAGCTGTCTCACACACAACTTTACTACGAAGAAAGTAGTGGAAAAGAAAGATAAAAACTCCCATTACGCAACACTGACAACCCAATCAGTTCTGCTACACTCAGGGTAAATGTTGCATATGCAAGACTGGTAACTGTGAATTATATTTTCTTAGATCTCAATCTTATCTTACAACATTTCTTTTTTATAGGAAACAAGAAAGAGAAGAACAGAACAAAACCAAATCAGAAACTGCTTTGCACCTGTCTAAAGTAAATCTGCATGTGCTTCTGCTGAGCACTGGGAGAGCAACTCCTGTGGTCCCAGTGTATCTAGAGTTTGATGGAAGAAGAGTGGAAGCACTGAAACTCAGAAAGTTTCAATGCAGGGTATCAGTGACAGCTTATTCTGAAATCCTTCATTTTTCAAATCCAGCAGTTTTAAAAATCCAGATAGGTGAGAGATGTTTCTGAGTCTCATTTATAATTGCTTAGAGAAACACCATTCTAAGAAGCAGCATTTCGTTGCACATTCTAAATCTACCATACTTATCAGCCCTGGAAAGAAAGAAAGGCGTGGCAGCAGCACCCTTCAAACAGCCTGACGCTATGCAGACTGAATTTTTCAGCAGAATGAGAGATGGCAAGCTAGACAGGATCTGTGCCCCAGAAATAACACTGATTTCTCTGAGCTTAAAGGTGTCTTCAACAAAACATTAACAAAGCCAGCTAGATAGCCTCTAAGGAAAGGGAGTAAGCTAGAAACCTACAGACTGTGTAGGAGGAGTGTTAATATATTTTAAAACATACCTTAACAAATGGACTGGACAGTAAGTCTTAGGATTTGATTTCTGAATAGTTTTTTGTCTGATGAAGGTTGTCCTTTTATTTCACAGCAAAGTACCTTGCTAAGTTAGCATATATGTTAAGGGAATAGTTTGCATAGGGACAATTGCCCTGCCAGGGAGAAATCCTGGGGATTTTCTGCAGTGGCTTGAAACTTTGCTTGAAGGCAGTATCAAAATACACACTGAGTTAGAATTATAAATTCCTGTGTGATTCCAAATGCTTTTTGTGTCTTCCAGTTTATTTGTGAAATTGCTTTTTATAGAAATATTACCTTTAATCTTAGAGCATTATTCCAAAACCCTGGGGTTTCTCACTAGGTGTATCAGTTCTTCCTCAGTGTCACGCAGCATGGCTCAGATGAGAAGGAAGCAAACATTTCCTTACCAGTGTGCCTAACACCAGCCTGATGACAACATAACCACAACAGAATTTTCTAGTGCCTGAAACCCATGCAAGTACCTCAATATATCAAGTTTTAAACATTTTATAATATCCATAAACATTCTGAGAGCCTAATGAAGCTAATACTACCACAGTACAAGTGAAAGGTGGTGTAAAAATTATTTTCTTTCACCTCAGATGATTTATATTACTTCCTGAACCAATTAATTTCACACTAAGAAACTGGCTAATAAAACTTCAGAGTAGCCACCTAGTACAAAGTCGTTTTTTTTTCTAACCCAGGCAGAGAAAACACCAAATCAGTAGTAAAATAGCACTTTGGGATTCCTCTTCTATTTTTAAAGGCTGTTTTGTCTTATTTCACATCTTTTTCTCACAGAGTTTTATTTCTGAATTTCTGAAAATTAATTTTAAACCCTTGCAATACAGGTTAACAGTCTAGAACCAACAACATTGTTTATGATATTAACAAGAAAATACAAAAATAAAAATAATCCAAACTAATATGAAAAAATATAATAGGGAAACAACTCTCAGTTTGGGTACTAGCACTCCAGACTTGTTATGTGCTTAATTCTAAACATATCTGCAATGCTAATATTTGTATTGCTGAATAAAAAGATCAAGACTGCTGATGTATGTCACACAAAGTACATAATTTGGTATTGCACTGCAGCACAGCTGGAGTATTTAAGATTTTTCTCCTATCTTATCTCTAAGGCTTTTACTACTAGAACTGCAATCACATTTTGCATCCTTTATGACCACAAAAATGTCCTGTACACAGCACGGCTCCTTTTCTTTTTCCCCATCGCAAGAACTACTGGTACGTTTTTCAGGGTAAGGAGAAAACACAGAAATTTTGCCTGTCTGTCCCCAACCATTCCAGGGAGCCCCATGAGAACAGAAGTAGAATAGTCCTTTAGGAAAGGCAAATCAATGTGGAATTGTTACCTAACAAACCAAGATCTCAATTATTTTAGAAAAGAACTAGTAGAATCATAGAATCATAGAATGGTTTAGGTTGGAAGGGACCTCAAGGATCATCCAGCTCCAACCCCCTGCCATAGGCAGGGACACCTCCCACTAGAGCAGGTTGCTCAAGGCCTCATCCAGCCTGGCCTTAAACACCTCCAGGGAGGAAGCATCCACAACCTCCCTGGGCAACCCGTTCCAGTGCCTTACCACCCTCACTGTAAAGAACTTCCTCAAAAACATTTGACAACTCCACTCCTAAGCTTTTTACAGCACCAATGATTTTTTTCTTGACACTGTATGCAGCTATTAACAGATTTCACTGGATATTGGAGGAATTCAAATATTAATGGAATCTTTACTAAAAAATAATTAAAACTGAGATAGTCCTTGTGTTTCAAGGCATTCAAATTGCTTCAGTGCTGGTGACAAGGACCAAGTAACCACAGGTTTAACCTTAATATTTCTAAAAAAGGTCACAACCAACATACTGGACTCAAAGTTCCAAACAGAACTTCACATTCCACCAGCTATGCTTTCAATCTATTGAAAACTGTATGATGTGAACTGGAAGATCACATAGGGAACAGAGTAAATTGTGATGGAGCAATTACAGTTGTCATAGTTTACTGATCATTTCCACTGTTTAAAAATGCCTCCAGCTCCAGAAATGCAATTATTTCAGAACTGTGGTTTCAGCTCGGATTTTAATGATTCTTAGTTTGCTTGAATGACTAATACGGTAAGTCTAGCCAATTCTGAAGGTTTTGCTTGTTCAGAAGTGTTTCCAACAAGCCTTTATGCTCATACATTCCTCTCCAGCATTCGGTGGGTGTCAGAAGAATGAGCTTCTCCTAAATAAATTGGGAGAGATTTTAGGGATCTCCAAGATTTGGTGGCCAGGAAACAGTACTGGCATTTTGTGGTCTCAGGGAATACAGATGTTAATAAGGCAAAAGCCCAGACTTCATCAAACAGGTGAGCAACTTTCTGCTTTAGTGTCACTCTGAGAACAGAAGTGAATTACCATTTCTTATAATACAACTTCCTTTAATATTTCTCAACTTCAAATGGCTTTCTGAACAATATATTCCTGAAGAACCTTCCACAGTCCACTTGTAACTCCTTTCAGTAGAACAAGCTATGGAACCAGTCACAGACTGTAACAAAACTGTTTCACACCTTTTAAATGTATCTTTATCAACCTTCCAAATAAGGCTTAAAGTAATTTTGGCAAACTATACTGCACCACATTCCACCTATAACCAAGCCTTGAGTTCGGTATACAAATCACTTTATATTTAATCTGCATTATAATCAAGATTTCATTTTATATTTCACTGTTCTAATATTTTTGCCAATATTTTTTCCCCTTCCAGAGATACCTACAAAACTTCTGTACCAGAATTAAACTAATTTTCTAATCATGGTGTATGGTTTTGCTGAGATGTCAGCAAATTTGCAAACAAAACTTCAAGTCTCAGAATAGTCAAGCCAGATGGTCTGGTGGAGAAGCCATCTCTGAAGAACACAGACTTCCACAGAAGCTCTTTGCCAACCAACCAGAGTAAGATATTTCACTGCTTTTTGTTGATTTAAGGTCTATGACTCTGCAGCTGTCACGATGAAGGGTAGACAGAAAAGGCAGGGTAATGACTACAAAAATGCACTAAACCATACAAGTTTTATAAAGTATTCACTTGGCATCTGTCTTCTTTAACATGTCTCTGTATTATACAAGCTAATTCTCTCCCTCCTCACTCTTTAGAGAGATATGAAGTTTAATGTACTGACTGGTACTTACCAATCAGATTTTGTCAGCTTTTGTACTGAATGGCATCTCCTTCTCCCATTGACTTTCACAGCACTATTCACAGTGTAAATTATTGCCTCATTCTTAGTGGTGACAGCCCCATGTACTACCTGAGAGCACTGAGCTCAAGAACTATGTGTTGTCAGGCAAATCACCTCGATGACACATAAATCCTCACTACTGTCACAAGGGGCACTTGTACTTTCTGCCTGCCCCTCTTCAGCTGCTGCTAGTACTTAGACATACACTCACATAGCTGCTGAGCCTGGAAAGGATGATTTTTAGGTTGATCCCTTCCTGGTGAAGGGGCAGAAGGGGTGTGCTCTCATAGTTCCCTGATCCATTTCTCTAGGGCCACCTTAGGAATGAACGTGGGATGGTTTTGACACCAGTCCAACTGTTATATGTCAGAGTAAAAGTATTAGGTAACCACTGCCCTAACCAGCACAAGGAAAGAAACAAAAGTAAACAATGAGTATATATTAACCTCTGCAGCACTAGGTAATTTTATAATCATTACCGAGGTGAAATTGGTGCTTATTCAGATATGCTGCTTAGTGGATACTCCCTGTTAACAAAAGAAACTGGATAAGCACCAAAATCAATGGCTCTTCAATTTTAAATGAGAATGGATGGAGCACTGGGAAGAACAGAAACTGTTTGCTATTTAATTTCTAGTACTGAAAAGGACATGACTTACAGTGATATTGCAGCTGATTTAGCTTAACTTCTGTACAAAAAGACAAGTTATTTGTTTCATATATCACATTTCATTTGCACTCGATATTTGGTGTTCAGTTTTTATCTCCACACTATTTATACTAATATTTCACATCATCCCATCAAAAGTAATAGAAAGTTTAGGAAAATGGTTCAGAAATGCAAGCTGACCATCTCAATAGTCTGAAGATATGTGTGTGCATATATACACACACAAAAGTGTACCTGGCATGGCCCCTAGGCATTTTGCAGCACTGACCCACCTAGAAATTGCTCTGATTGATCTATTTGTAGTCTCACAGTTGCAGAGTAAAAATTAAATGGGGAAAAAAAAAAAAGAAAACCAAAACACACACACAAAAAAACCCACACCAAAAACTTTCACTCATTCCCAAATTATCCATCCTGTGCATTGGGCAAGTACCCTCTACATACAGCTCAGCACCTCTACACATAAAGCCCTGTAGGAAACTGAGCTGGCTGGTTGCACTGGCTGATGCTGCAGCAAGTCAGGCAAAAACGTACCTACAACACTGAAAATCAAATACCAAGGATGGCCTGTAAAAATTGTTTGATTCTCAAACAAATCTTTTCCCTCAGACTAAAAAGAGACCGTTACACATTAGTAAAACATGCGAAACTGCTATCATCTAACTCAAACCGCACTAAATCATCTGAGTGTAGTTTCACTGTTAAAGGGAGCTATACTAGCAACTAATTTGGTCCAGCATGCCATGATTCAGTACAGAACTGAATTACCTGACCACATACACATGCCATTGAGAGAACGAATATGCATGTGAGAGCAGTAGGCTTGAGACAGCTCCTGACAAAATTACCTTCCATCTCGTAGTGAGAAGCCAGATTCCATTCAGATACAGCAACAATGTACCAGTTTTTGCAACACACTGAATGCAAGGCATGGTGAGACACTATATTAAATACAAAATTCTGAATCACTTTGTTTATGTATAAACTGTCTGAGAGCACAGACCAATATTTTAGACCTCTTATCATCACTGGAAGAAAATCTCAGGAAACACAGTAGCATTCTTCATTCAAATGTGAGGAAGTGAAATAAAATGACACAGTCACTAGAGAGGCATAGATTTTAAAACAGGCTGAAACATTTGAGTTTCACATCTACTAGCAAGCTCCTGTCCTGGAAATCTTTAAAGATCAACACCAGAATCATATCAGTGCTAAATTACCCTGTGCCGTCATTTTTCTTCATCAGCTGCAGATATTTATTCTATTTTTTCCTGACATACAAATATAGTACTGAAAACACAGTTTAAACTATCTTAGGAAAAGAATATTCTTTGTAAGTCACTTAATCTTACACAAGACTTAATCTTACATAAGACTTAATCTTACACAAGAAAACAGTTTAAATGATGTTACAACTTGAGTAGATTTACAGTTCCTGCCATCAACACAACAGTACACATCTCCCAATTTAATTTTAGTTGGGTATATAATGAATTTCAGAGGTTTTGCTGATGCAGTCACTACCCTGCTACTGAAGAAGTAGGAACTTCAGTAGAACTGCTGAAGAAGTTCCTTATAAGTAACAGCAACAGAGATGAAAATCTGTAAACAACATCAAGCAAAAATAAAGGAGATTTATTATGAATGGACGATTTGGATAGTTTAAAAAAAACAAATCAACTAGATACCAAGCCCCTATGAAACCCTCTTTTGCAGTCTCTAATGCCAAAAACGTACCTACAGAATGATACCTGGCCTATCCTAAGGACCTGTATTTTCACCCTATCAAGAATTTCATATAATCCTGTCTGGTTTTATTACCCTGAAGTTGATCAGTGCTCAGTCATGAATAAAAAAAAAACACCTGTGAAATGGATCCAAATATGTGAACTACATAAAATAACCCAAAGTAACAAAATATCCCAGGATTAAATAAGCAAAACGGCACAGCTTTCACATCAAGGACATATAAAGTATTTGCAGGTTTATTTATTTATTTATTTGCAGTATTTTATTTAAATTATGTAGCAAATCCAATTATAAACAGGAAGTAAATGCAAATAATTGAAGGATTCTGATCCCAGTCTAACCTGACCTTGAGTGAGCTACCAGTTCACCACTGTGTTTCAACATAATAAATGATATGATATTTCTAAATTATGAAGTACCATTTTTGCTGAGAAAAATGAAAAGCTAAATTTGGCTTGTCTTCCTCTAGGAATTATTTAGGATATTAATATAAGTTTGCAAGTGGACTAAATTAGAAATCCCTGTGAGCACACTCAGTGTTCCACACCAGAAGCAGACTTGGGGGTTTTGCTTTGGGGTTTTGTTTTAGTTTTGTTTTTTGTTTTTTTTTTTTTGTTCATCCAAATTAATCACTTTACTCCAGTGAGGAACCTCACAGAAGTAGTCAGTGCTTTAAAATACTGGTACTTGATGATTCACCATCCTTCAGGACTGAGAAACAGAGTCTTCAGACTGAAAAGAGACAGAGAGACCTTCCATCAAATTAAGTGAGCAGCTGAAATGTGGCTCACTGAGTCTGATGTGGTGGCTGCAAGCTGCAGGATATGACAGTTCTAATAACTGCAAGAAGGTGAGCTGCCATATACTGCAGCAAGCTCACATCCACCTCAGGAGCCTGTGAGTCATCTAATGGAGAAGTTGGGACTTTGAAATGTATATGGGGATGCAAAACACAAGTAACTCATTTTTATTATGTTCTAGTGAATACCTATGGTATAAAGTTTACCAGTTCTGATCCTATACCAACACCTCTTTGCTACAGAATCCCCCTGAAATCCGAATGACAGTCCAAAGACATTTTCAACTTCAAACAATAAAAACATCAAGCGATGCTTAAGAAGTCCTAGTCACTGTATAATAACTAGTGCAAGAATTCAAATGCAAACTATATAAGTACAGCTACTTTCATTTTAAGGAGAAAGGAGACGAAACAAAGACACCATCAAGTTGTGACAGTCTAGTATTAAACCACAACACCAACCTAAAACAGACATACTGATTACAGTTTCTGCTTCCTACAGTGCAGGTGTAACTCAGCTTACACCAAAACATTCTCAGTTTGTACAGTCCACGCCATGGAAGTTACTAAAAACTAATCCACAGTACCTAACTTAAATATTTTATAAGCTTTGAGAATCCCTTCTCTCAAAGACACTTCACAGGTAAAATTTTACTTATACAAAGGACAAAGGACAGACCAAACAAGCTTCTCAAAATTAAATTTTAATGCTAACAAAGCAGCAGACTGCTTTCATTTCTGCCATGGATAGGTGTCATCTGAAAACCAATCTCAGCCTTTTTTCCTCTCAGAAATAACACCTTTATATCCTGCAGTATTACCTTTTGGGGTGAAGCTGTCAATAGCTGCTAGTCTATGAACATTATGAAATATATTTTGCTCACAGCCCTGTAACTCAAACAATGATTTTTGCTGTATTCTTAGTCAGACAAGTGTCAACATGGAATAGCTCTCCTCCTGTTAGTGCTGCATACTATGGACCTAGTCAGGGTAGAGAATCTGACCTATAGATATTTTTTTCTCACTATGCAGAACTTGAAAAACACATTCCATAAGATGACATTATAAAGTGCAAGATATGCAAACAGAAAACTGCCCACAACTGATAAACATAAGAAATTTAATCTGCAGGGGAAAGATAGTCACTGACAGAATTTATCAAATCAATACTAACAGCTGGACTACACATCTGAAGTTCTACATTATTTCACTACCAGTAACACCACTAATGTCTAAAGTATATTCCAAAGAGCCTGTAGCTAACTAATGGTAGATTTCTACTGCTAGAAGACATTTTGGCAAAGGGAACTGGGCAGCATGTTAAAGCTTGGTAAGTATTTGAAATGGATGACAGAAATAAATTATTAAGGTTTCATCTCCTAATAGGTATTCCGACATATAGTGCAAATAAATGCCAAATGAGGCATTAATTCCACATCTATAATAAAATAAAACACTACATAAGTCAATAGTTGACTGGAGCAGGCCAGCAGGTTGTCACATCTAGGAAATCCACTGCAAAGACAAGCATCCTAAACCAAAAGGTATAATGCTAGATTACAGAGAGAAAACCAAACTTTGAGAAAAGGTCTGTGCAAGTGTACAAAATGACCAAACACACAGAGTTGGAGATCATTTACAAAAGAAACATTTGAAACAAAAATAAAATTGAAGAAAGAAGGAACAACCCTCCTTCCCCAGACGTCCCAGAAAGGAACATCACTCTGAGAAAATAGGTAGAAAGTCTTTCACTACTAGTTGAGCAATTTAAATTCAGCCTAAAAAAGACGCAACTTAAAAATTCTGTCAAAGAAAACTGTAACCAGTGCTCACATTATCACTCTAATTTCAACTTACAGTATTCTAACTGGCCATGCAGAGAAAATATGGCTCTCACATGGAGAAAATATGGTTTTAAAGTTTCATACTACCATCAATGTCAAGTGAAAAGGTGGGAGGAAAGGCATACGGCAGCAGCAACATTTTCAATTCCCTTTATTCAGCTATGTTAACTTAAAAATAAGATTAGTATTAGAACGATGTGGGTTGCTTCATATTGATCCTTCAGTGCTCTGTACAAGACACCAATCTGCAAACCTGCTATAATTCCAGACAAAGAGTTTTATTTCAAACACCTGAATAATTTAACATCTTATGCTTAGAATGCTGCTTATGTCAAGCTAAGATGTATATTGGTATACTGCTGTTGTCAGATTGTCTTCCATAAATAGTACTGTTGTTAGCTGTTCGGATGCACAAACGAATAACAACTGACGTGAAAACCTCCTGGGTTATGTCTTCAACCTATAACTGGTTCTGGAAGCATATGTTGGTAGAGGAGAACACTTGCAGCCCTTTATTGTAGGCTAACTCACCTAATAGCTTCAAGCTGCATTTCTGTTTGTCTGAATTCCTACCTTTTCATACATCTAGAAAAAAAACATTGCCCTGTTTACTGCCAGGCTGATCAGTATCACATAACCAAAAGACAGACAAGACAGAAAGAAGGAAGAACAGAATTTGGAAGGAAGGAAGGCATTTGGAAGGAAAGGCAAGAAAGAAAGGGAAAAAAAGGAGGGAGAGATAGGGGCATAAAATATTATTTACTGACAAATATTTTTCCTTTGACTTGAAGTTTTCTTTCCTTCAGAGGAAAAGGATATCCCAGGCTTACACAAATCAGTAAAAAGTATTTGTTTTATAATTATACAAAACCAGACACTGTTTAATTTATTAAAGCACACCAATAGTCTTAGAGACATAGGCTGTTCTCTCCTTCAATGTATTAAGCAATCTGTGAAGCAAACAGAACAAATGGAAATTCAGCACAGTGAATTCAGAGTATCCTTTATGATTCCTTTGGGTAAGAGGCCACATATCCAAAGGGATTGAAGTTTAGCATCAGTTCTCATCATGTTATCAGTCTTAGTTTTCAATTGGCTATCTTTTCAATAAAGAATTTTGTATCAATAAATGAGTAAAACAAAACTGAAACTAGTTATTTATTACATTCAGTAGCTGACTGCTCTTGTGAGAAGCATATCCTTTCTCTTGTCCTGATTCTCAGACTTTTCCTAGACTTCAGTAAGCAGAAGGAAAAGGAACCTTTCTAATACAGCTCTACATGAATGTAAGCGTTCACTGCCCGGGGCTCACATGCTTTTCCTCCAAAATCTCTGTAGACAATCACAAAGGGGTTACCAGAGAAAGGGCAGGACTTATTTCAAATACTACCATTAAACTGCTATCAATCCAGCCATTAGGAAACACAAAAGCATAAAAGACAAAAATGCATCCTTGCAATCCTAGTCAATAATAAGAATCAGGTAAGTAATAACAGCAATGTAATGAATTTGAGAAATCTTCCACATTTCTTCACCTCACCCATCCTTCCAAATGACTCAGAAAAATGTCTTACAAGGCACTCTGCACACTGTGGAGTTAAAAAATACAATTAAAAATCAAGTATAACTTTTGGACAAATGACTAACACAAATCCCACCTCACTGAAAGCTATTATTTATGTCCCTTTCTCTCAGATACAGGAGTACAGGACTGAAAGTCCAGGCTCTGTGTGTCCGCAGCACACCATCAGCCAGCAGAGACAGCAAGAGAATGCAAATGTAACTTTTGCAATATTAATCTAACATTCATTTACCATGAGATTCCACATTTTAAATAGATATGTGTTCACAGAATCAGTTAAAGTTTATAGACTGGTATAATATCATATGCATACCTGTCTAGGACTTTAATATCTCTATCAGGACAAAACTGAAAATGAGCAACAGGCAACAAAGAATTTGCCCCTTCTCAGGATTATCTGCACAATCAATCATGTCAGTCAGTACACTGCAACAGGTAGCAAAGCAGCAAATATTTGTGACAGAGGACACAGCACTAGTTTCAAAGTGATTAGATCTGGCTGCACTACTCACATTAACAGACAACTTTCCTTCTCTGAAAAAAACTTTGAAAGAACCCTTGGAAAGCATTTCTGACAACAGAAATCCTAACCAAAGTAAGGGAACTATTGTTTTTTTAAGATCACCTTCTGGTTTGGAAATATAAAAGGAATAACAAATATAGAGGCACTTTGACCTATTTTTTGGTTTATGATAACATTTTCAACTCTTGGCCTGTCTCATCTGTTACAGGGAATTCCATTATGAGGGAATAAAGGACATGCTGCTCTTAGCAAATAGGCACTTTTAATGACAGTTTCCAAAACATGGCCTTTTGTACTTCAGCAGATTGACTATAAAAGCCCACTGTCAACCCGCAGTAACATCAGTGTCAGTGCACAAAAGACCGATGGTCTCAATATGAACAATTCTTCTTGGACTATTAACTGCTTATAGTCTGCTCTGGGTTCTAGAGCAACATCATTGTAAAAGCAGTAAAACAGCACTCATTCATTTTTAAGTGGAAGTGTTCAACACTTTGATGTGACCTTAAGGATACTCTCAGGGTCTGCAGCGCCACAACTTGTGACTGGCAGTTTTGGCCTTTATTTATTTATCATAAATGATAGCTAAAAACTTGGGGCAATTTCAATGAATACTGGGCAAACCAGAATTGCAGCCTAGACAACTGAAGATCAGCTCTGCTCATAAAGTTTACCAGATTATAGCATAAACTAAGAAGTATGATCTAAACCACAGCCTGCCCTCTGAAGCCTTGATATAAATAATTTACTTAGAATCACAGAAGAGAAACATGGAATATCTCAAGTTGGGAGTGACTCATAAGGTTGGAGTCCAAGTCCCTGCTCCTTGGAGGATGACCGAAAACTACATCAATGACTAAGAGCATCATCCAGATGCTCTTTTGAACAGGCTTCATGCTGTGATGCATTGACAAAAGAACAACAGGAACAAAACAGGAACAAAATTTCTTCAAGATAATGCAGAAAGCCTCATGTTCCCATTGCACTTGTCTGTTTCTTAATATATGTAGGGCTGGATACACCAGAAAATTAGTACAGTACTACTTCACTGTCTTCTTCCAGGTGTTGTTTGACTAAATAAAACTCACGCTGGCTTAATCAGGAAACAGCCATACTGGATTTCTCTTGATAACTTCTTACCTTTGCCCATTCTGAAAAGCCATCCTGTATAGCTGCACAGTATAATTACACCCTGCAGCTATAATATCTCCTTCTGCTATTTTTTCAATCCAAAGACAGTTCATCTCTTACAGTTGCCATCAAAATGAATACATTTCCATCCTCCTCATTCTGCCAACGGACAATGCAAACCTTCACCTGCTGCTAGCAGCTCTGACAAGCAGCCTACAACATTGAGATAGGTCTTTGTTTTTTTCCACTTCTTCCATTATGAATCGAGTTTGCTCTTGTGGAACTCTCAAGAAGCAGGTCAACTGCATGTTTCTGATCCCAGACAAAACTACAGACATCAGGAGCAGAGTTGAATGATTCATGAGGCAAAACCATCCATCTATTCCCAAAATAAAGGGTCAAATGCTGAGGATCTCTGAATGCTTTAATCACCTACAGAATCCTCACAGGTATTACATTCCACTTGCAAAAAAAAAACCCAAAAAAACACAAACCAAAACTCAAAAAACAACCAACAAAAAAAAAAAAAACCCCACAAAAAAACCCCAGAAACAAAACCAAACCCCAACAAAACCAACCAAATGAAAAAAAAACCTGCAAGCAAACAAATAAATAAAGCACACAAAACCCCAAAACCACAACAAAAAACACACCCCCAAAAAAGCCCACAATGACACAGAACTGAAATATAAGCAGAAAATATAAAAGATATATATTGATTCTTCTTCTGTGAGGAATTCTCAGACAACTCTCAGAAGGAAATGTAAACGTGGCTCAAATAAGCTCTTATACACATAATCTCCATCTGGCTTGCAGACTTACCAAGTATGGCCAGTAAGTAAACTCAATGTCTCACAAACTTTGATGAAGCCATTGTGCAAACTGAAATAAAGAGGAAAAAGCAAAGTGTACAAACATTTACTGGCAAGCTAAGATAAGACCAACACCTTGCAAAGACAGAAGCAGGTACTCAGGTTTTTGCACTGTAAATACTCTCAGAAAACTATACTTTTGCTGTATGTAGGTGAATCTCTCTAAGTTCAGGACCTAAACTAATACGACCACTTTCAGAAACCCACAAGAGACTCTAGAATTAGTATCAGTATACAAAATGGAAATTCCTTTTCATTTCCTTATTATGTACATACATCAGAACAGATACTAGTTTTCCCCAAAACGATGCTGCTATCACTTTTTTCTCTTTAACTTCTGCACTAGTGGGTAGCAACTGCCATAAGCTGTGCATACACATGCTACATCTACAGGCACAAGTCTACATACACAAAGACCTACAAGTACACTTGTAAATGCAGACACTCAGACAGAGCTACCTCTATCTGATGAACTGTGGCAATAGCTTCACAGCAATCTTCTGGCTGAGCACTCTTTAGAAAACTCTTTAGAAGCAGGGCAGATTTACCATGGACTATTAATTATTCTGCAAGCAACTTCTTTACTCAAAGCAAATAAACAAACAAACAAAAAAAAATGCAGAGCAAGTCTCCATTGAATATGCAACCTAAAAGTGATGTTACACAAACAATAACTAGATTAAACATAGGAACAAGTGCAGGTACACACCTTGATTGAAGTGTTAATTTAATATAATTTAAGTATCTGAAACATTCTGCTTACTTGATTAGAGTAGATTGTTTGCATTTTGATTTATTGCTTCAAGATCAGTATTCATTAAGTCACTTAATATAATGGCACCCTTACAGCTGCTACCCTATTAAATGTAATCATTTTTCCCCATTCCTGTTGGCAGCACAGCCTACTGTTACATGAAAAGCAGTCTGGAGTCCTTTATTAATCACAATCACGTTTTCCAAGTATAACTATCTTTGTGAACAATTCATGATTGTTAGGCCTTGTTTGATACATAGGACTTATAATTCATATTTTGTCTCATAAATCCAAACTGTAGTTTCATATACTACCAGCACACCCCAGGGCTAACAGTGATGCTGGATGACTTATACTGAAAAGCTTTGGACACGGTTTCACAATAGCATGCCTAGCAGTGTTTCAGGTTTGTACTTTGGGCTCCTAAATATGAGTCTACAATTTCAGAGCTTCTCTTGGCCCTCAAAGTGCACTAAAAATTAAAGCAATTTCTCAGCAATTTAAATAACAATAAAACGTTTTAAATTAGAATTGTAAACATAGTACTTTATCTTCAGCGTCTGGATGTCAAACCTCTGGCCAAATACCTGGTTTAATGGTTCTGGTTTATATACTTCACATTTATCTTTTGCCTCTTAACAAGAAAAGGACAGAATAATCCTGAGATAATGACATGCTATTAACGTAACCACTGGTCAAAAGAGAGGATGGTACTAAAAAGCTCTAGTATATGTTTATCTATTTTGTTACAGTTATTTAGGCTTTATCATCTCTGGAAGGTTAATAAGAACCTATCAGGTTAGATAGACAAAATACAGAAGGTATAGTACATTTGAATTTCAGTGAATGGTTGTGAACTCTTTGGTTTGTGGCACATGTTGTGTACAGTTAGCAACATCAGCTGCACTTTGTCAAACTGCAAGAAACCACTGCAGGAAACACCTATTATCTTCTAGATACACTAAAAGCCACAAGGAGTTGTTCATTCAGTGGTACTAATTAGGTTTTCTCGTATTAGTCAACACATGGGTAAGAGCTTGATTTCTGAGGTAGAGAGCCAAGCTATAATCAACATTCAAGCCAGCTTAAAGAAAGATTTTGTTTATTTTTCCTAATTACACAAGTTAGTCATAGTTCAGGAAAGCCACCTTTTGCTATATTCTACAAGTAAATTAATAAACCAGTATTATACTCAATGGCATGTGCCAAACACCACCCACAAAAGAATTACAGGAAAAAATCCAATACATTTTTCTCACACAATCTTTTCATGTTGCTGAGTAATGCCAATTAATATCCTGATACTTCTAAGAACAGAGGAAAAAAAGTACTATATTTTTTCCACAGGTATGATGCAACACTATTTTACATGATGTTCATCAAATACAATTTTAAAGGCCCTGTTTGTAATAATATTATGGTCACCCAGAGAAGCAGCACTTGCACTACTAGATTGTCCTGTGCCATTTGCCATGAATTCTATCATAGCTCCTCTGCTACTGAAAAATCTCAGAATTTTTCATAGAACCCTTGTAAGCAATCATCTATTAGTCAAACTTTATATATTGTTACTTTTGTTTCTTCTCTTTCTGTAGTTTCTATTAAAAAAAAAAACTATCAAAAAAATCAAAGGGAAAATTTCCACAGCCTCCAAGGGATTTCATCCATTAATCTTTCTGTTCTGTCAAGAAATGCTGATTTTTAAAGCAATAATGTCCCTTGTTCTGTTTAGCTTCATTAAAACTACTGTGGCAGAAAAATTTTACTAGTTACGTAGTTTCAGTATAATAATGCTTCAACACAGCAGTGATAAGGTAGAGAGGGTAAGAGAACGTAGTCAGAGAAGGACAGCTACAGAAAAGCAAGAACAGGTCAAAAGTACAAGGCAGGAGCCACAGCTCTCATTCTTTAAGGACTATCTGAATAGTGAATGCAGTATTAAATAAGAAACTAATTTCACCTACAAAAAAAAACCATGACCAAAACAATAATAAATGACCAGCCTTGACCCACTATTAGGAGACAAATCATAGGACTTGTAGCTAAGTCACCTTATAGCTAAGCTCACAGTTTAGCCTTAACTCAAACTGAAGAGGGGGGAAAAGAGAAAAAAATTAAGATATGATTTAAGGCCATCGAGCAAACTCATTTCTTCTGCAAACTCTTTAATTTAGTATGTTTGTTGTGAGAGTTATGAAAAAAATCTTTAATAACATGAGGGAAGAAGATTTCCTAACCAAAGCCTGTTTCAAAAGCAAAACAAACCTTGACCTACTGACTGCAGCAGCCTCTGTCCTGGCAGAAAGTCTCTGGCCATGCAGTGCAAGGGTGTGCAGGATGCACACACACTAATGAGCTCACACAAGCAGTCCATGAGAAGGACATTGTGATACCAAAATGAATGAGATCACTGAGTATTTTCTCAAGAATTTTGGGCCACTGAAGTATAATTGATTGTCAATGATAACTTCTATAGTAGCCTTTCCACTGTTTTACTACCATTTACCTCCCTCAGTGAGCCTCTGAAGTTCTTTTGATGAATAGTCAGTAGGTAGTATTTGTGTGAGACTCCCCAGCTATGCAAACCTCACATGTTTTTACTCAGCACATTCGGCAAGCTGCACAAAATGCTCAGTTCATCTGGATCTTCTTCCAGCAATGGCAGCAGATGTCATAATGGGTTTCAGAAGGATCTGAAGACACAGCATGATCCTCCTCCTCATTAAATTCCGTGATCCTGCCATTTTTGGGATGATTGCTACTGAAGCGCCATAACCCCGTATCACATATCATACAGATTCTAACAGCGGAGCAGCAGTTCACTGACTCCCTTTATCCTTCTGACTTTTCTTCACTTTGGACCACGGTGATGTTGAGCTGATGGTTGGACTTGATGATCTTAGAGGTCGTTTCCTACTTTAATGATTCTATGATTATTTTTTTACTAAAGGACAGCAAATCACCTGGTAAGAAGGTTTTGAGGCACATCAAGAAAAAAGCTCTGCACTCTTCACATATTTCAGCCCCTCTGACAGAAGGCTAAGACAATTAATTGGTGTTAAGTATCCCAAGTATCAAAACCAAAGGGCCCTGAAACAGTTCCAAGTATCTTTCCTCAATGACTGAAAAAATGCAGAGAATGGAATGAAATGACATGCAATATAGCAATTTTCACCTTTACCATGTGTTTAAGAGTATATGGAGAGAGCACAGAAACCTAAGCCACCCTTTTTTTACTACTACAGAAAAACAGATCTTTCAATACCAAGCCTTAGCAAAAAAGCACACAGTATTACATTTTACTTTTTATGCTATTTTTATCCCCACTCAATGCATAAACTGCACTCTTTATTTCCAAAAGAAGATTCATGCCCTATCCTTTAAGGGCACTACTTGTTCCCCAAGCAAATTAGTAAAGCTAGCTTTCCCAGATCCCAGGGACTATCAATAGCTACCTAGACCTCACTCATATAGATCATATCAATGCTTTCAAGGTGGATACTTGAAACACACATGCATAAGCGTGCACAGACACGTGCATCTTTTCTCTCCTTCTCCTACTTGATATTTCACAAAGATAATACCAAGCATAAAAGCTCTTCCATCCCAAGAGAGCCATCATCTGAGAACAATAGGATGAACTATTCCACTCACATTCAGAGCCATTATTCAAAGGAAACAAGACATTTCTTTTATAATCCAGAAGAGGCACCAATTTTTCATTGGACCGTTTTTCGTATCTCAGCTCTAATTCCACAAATAAGCCTTTTAAATCTGCCAAGTGACCTCGTGGTCTGTCACAAGGACTCCTCCGGGCAGCACTGGAAACAATCCACACAGCAATTCTAGTTCCTGAAGAAAGGAGTGAAAAATTTGAGCGCAATTTTTTCCTTACAGTTTCAAATTACTCTGCTATCCATGAGAAATGACCGCTTTGGTCCTCAGTATATTCTTTTTGAAAGAAAAAATAAAAAGAAAAGAAGAGCTTTATTAACCTAGGGTATCAACACAGTGCTGAAAGCAACAAAATGGCATTGATACCATGAAGACATTATTTACAACCTCAATCTAGTATGAAAAGAATGATAATATCTTTTCTGTATAGTTTTTGGGGGTAGTTGTTTGGTCAGCATGTAACCTTTGATTGTTAGCACATTCTTCAAGAACACAGTGCAGCTCTGCCTTCTTTCGCTTAAGCTTTGAATCCCCAGTTAGAGACTGAAGAAGTCTTCGCCTAGTGACCAGAAACATACTTACTTTCCACATGCAGTAATTAGCTGCTTCTCTTATCCATTTCCTTCCTAAAGATGACTCTCACATATTGTACTTGATCAACATTAAAAGCTTTTCTCTGATATAATTTGGGAATTAACAAAGGAATTGGACTGCTGGATAAAGCACAACACAATTAGGGAACCGCAGTCATAGCTAGTCAAACACAAGAAGCAAGGCAGGCTCTATTCTTTCTTTGAATATGTAAAGACATTAGTGCCATAAGTCTAATGTAAATAGATTCTTTCTGTTTCAGTAAAGTCTACACTTGAAGTTTCTATATCACCTATCCATGGATCTAGACTAGAAAGTTCTTTTTCTTTATGCTATGTAAATCAGAAGAGTTTGAGAGCAACCTATCGAATAGTATAAATGGATATTAAACTTCATGCCAATACTTTGGACTATGAGTGTCAGTAACATCTTATTTCTTCCCAGAGATCTACCAGATACTGCGCACAATTACATACAGCTGTTACTGGCACAGTCTTGGCAACTTTTGGAGTTGAGAACTACTCATTCCCTAATACCCTGCACCATAAAGACAAGCCAGCTATATCTGCCATTAGCCCCCTCCTCAGATTTCAGTGTTTCTAAAAAAACATTTTTCACCCATTTCAGTTTTTTCAGACCTGAAAATTGAAGGAAAAAAAAATATCTTTAATGTATCTGGCATTAAACCACTATGAAAATAGGATTTCAGAGAAGTATGGGGAAATATCTTCCATGCCACCTCAAAAAATAAAATAAAATTAAACAAAACAAAACAAACAAACTCCCCCCCCCCAAAAAAAAAAAAAAACAAACCAAGCCAACCTCAGAGCTCCTCCTGCTTTTTAAACAATCACCAACAATTACCAAGGTAAACATCAATGTACTACATATCCAACCTGGGATTAATATGAAGCCAAAGACTTTTTCTCTCACTGCTATGTTCTTGTTTGCTAATTAAAAGGAATTATACACTAACCAAAAAAAATTAAAATTAAAAAAAATCAGAACACTGAAGATTATTACAAAGTCAATACTGTTTCTAACTTAAAGATTGTATACAGATCTTAGAAAACCCATAGAAATATAAAAGCACATCCTCAGCATTTTACCACTACTCACAGAAGGCATGTGTGCTTCTCCTCCCTGGCCCAGCAGACAGGCTAAATGAACAGTTCCAATTTTAATATTTATAAATCTTTAAATACACTCTTCATCCTATTAGGCCTTATTTAAAATGAACTTCCAGACCACGTCACTCCCATTAAACATGTCACTCTTACAGAGCTTGTGAAACACAGAGGAAAAATAATCAGAGAACCATCAGACAAACAAGACTTGTGGAAATGTGCAGCAAAATATGTATTAAGGAAATTATTCTGAAAAAAAAAAAAAAAAGTGGTTAATACTTCATTCTTCCACCAGCTGCTGTATGTGACTTCAGGCAGGAAGCAATTTCCCTGTGCTCTTGCTAAATTTTTTCCTCCTCAGAGTGTAAGCACTTCAGGGTAGGAAGGTAACTTGTATTCTCAGAGTCTCTATGTGAAAGCCTGAACCTGGGAGATTTAGAACAGCTTTGAAAAAGAATTTGCATTTCAAGCAGAAAGCTTCAAAATGGATCCACCAGTTTAGTCTCAGGTCAACCATTACCTTGTCATTCAACCTTGGGCACATCACTTAATTTCGATATTATTTCCCTCCACATAAAGAACAGGAGCAATAGATCCACCTTTCCTAAAAGTGAAGTTGTGAGACTTGGCTCATTAGAGTCTGTGGAGTGCCTAAGATATCTGAGTTGTAGAAGCTGCATGAAATGCAAACACAGATTAACTCCAAGAGTCATGCCAGCACAAATGAGGATTATGCTCCACTTCAGCACCCCAGGAGGCTCTCTGCTCGTTTACATTAAAATGACAAATCAAAAAGAACATCCAGTGTCCTAAGTCAAACAATTACTGTAAGAAATCAACAAAATGTGGATTACTCTCTAATCCAACCTGTTCAAAACTCACTCAATTGATCAGCCCAAACATTGCTGGCAAAGAAACACAGACTCTCAAAGAGTCTGAAGCTGCAAGGCAGGGGAATTGTCAGTAGCAGGTACAAAAAAAGAAACCCCTCATGTATCAGGTCTGGGGAAAAAGAAGCAAAAGCCTGAGATGTCTTCATGATTTCCACCCCCAAGTGTACAGAGGCTAATCAGAAAGGATGTTAATTTCCCACTGACATCTCCGTACAGTCCCATCATTTCCAAATTAAAGCATTTCTAAATTAAAACTAATTTTTTTTTCATGCCTATCAACAGTTTTGTTACACTACAAGCATGACTACAGCTCTGAAATGAGTCCCCTTAGCTGCAAGAACCAGGATTAATGTATTATATTGCAATAGAAATTAATTTCTGAGAGCGAGTCACAAATATCTTCCCAAAATGTATCAGTGTTAGCAACCTATACATCAATATGCTGGCGAGTCAGCTATTCTTTTCATCCTGCCTTCCACGACTCTAGATCTCGACTTTTCTCTTGTTCATCTCTTCCTCTGTCCAAACACAAACTGAACACACTGCACAGCACTAGGTTACTCTGTTTCCTTCAAGAGAAGTACCTGATAGTGAAAAGCACCACTAACTTGCATCATGACGTCCCAGAAGAATGAAGAAGGAATGCCCCACTTCAACTTCTTTAAACCTTCCAAAGAATCTCTAGCACATCTCAGTACCCAGAGAACACCGCTGGGCTGCTCATTCTTCTAGCCAGTGAGCAGACTTGAAAATACTTGTCTACCTTATATGAAAGTTGGTGTTTTCTGAAGAGGTCTTCAAGTTAAACTACACAACTTGAACTAAACTGTAACTGACAAGTTCTCCATGCATTTCAATTTTGAGAGACAGGGTTTAGTTTTAGTTTGGCATTTCTGTTTGTTAATTGAGTTGAATAAGGCACCTATAGTTTGAGAGTGCTGCTCAACAACAGGGGTGCTCCATGATACATTTAGATGTCCACTCACGCATGGCTACAGACATAGAACTTGTATAAATAAATACATTTTCAAGGTGACTTTCTTTGAACACTTCCATTCAAAGATAACGTTTTTTGCCTTCTGGCACTTACTCTAAGAAAATACTCATTTTGTATAAGTCTGTCTAAAAGGCAAAAAACTGCCACTATTGCCTTTAAAAAATAATTGAGGAGTAAGAGGAAAGCAAGTTACAAGTTTCCTAAATTCCTTTATAGTAGAGTCATGGGAAATTTGGTCTTTAACTCAACAAGATCTTGAGGTCAGCCTTGCGCTCAGTACAGCAAAGCTCCAACTCATTCACGCAGACAGAGAGAATTTTTAATGCTGTCATCTTTGTTCACTCCCTTCATCTGCCTATTAATGCCTGAAGGAGATTTCATAGACATAGAACAGTTCAGAGTATGTATCATGGTGGCTACTACAGAATCACCAGTTTGCCCTGTGACTTGAGAGCTATTAATAAACAGAGATGGAATTTATTGTAGAAAAAGTAAATAAACTTCAGCAGCAAATGAATTTCTGCAACTGGGCAATGAGATTATGCTGTAATCATTTAATTTACAAAACAAAGCTAATATAGAGCTTAGTCCCTCTAGAAGACTAGAATTTGGAAATTAATGTGTGAGGAAATATAAAAATATCTCAAATGCCCAAAGATAGTCTGGAAAGAGGATGAAAAATGACATTCTCATGAAATGCATTTCTTCTTTCTTTCTAAGGACCCAAATATACAGAACACAACATACATGCAATGATACAAGTTACATACACAGTTAATGCAGCTAATGCTAAAAATGGTGAAATGCAACTCAACTGAAAAGCTGGCACTAAAATTTATGTTTTAGTTTATGCATATGCTGTAGTCTATTTGTCTGAATGGAGATGCTACAAAAGGGAAAAAAAAAACAGATTTGTTTTCTTGGAGGTAGTCAAGTTCTCAACCTTTATGAATGTTGTGTGGAGAGTATATTAGAAGTCCTGGTCTATACATTGTTTCCTGGGTCAAGTGTTTAATGAATTGAATAACTGATGTGTAGGTACTTTTTAAACCATCCTGAAATCATAGAATCCTCATGGAATTATCAAATGGCTTGTGCTGGAATGGACCTTAAAGACCATGTAGTTCCAAAGGTGAATGAGATTTCAAGCACTTCAAGATTCTAAGGAAAATTCTGAACTACTGCACCACAATCGATGGGACCAGAAAGCCATGCAGAAACATATACATTATATACACTCAGCCATTGGCATCATGCATCAATGAACATGAGAATGTATCTGCATATGTACATCTATTTACTGCAACACAGGTTAGTACTCATTCAAACGTAAAATATCTACTGATGATAAGTTGTGGTTGCAAGACAACGTATAGAATTAAGAGAGACACAGACCAGGAATTGTTAAAAGTGACATTCATAGGAAGAGTTGATTTCTAATTTTATACCACATACATCACTAGAAAGCATCATCTCTGAGGAAATAATGCTATGGAAAAGCTTACAAAAATAGTGCATGTGGAAATAAGGAAAGCTAAATTTAAACTGGAAGATAATGTTGTTACATAAGTGAGAAGCATGTTTTAGAGTTCTCTCTGAAGCCAACTACTTTCCCTTTCTGGTGTTATCCATGTTGTTAACACATCACTGGAAACAATCTCCACCCCAGACAAAACTCTGGTGTAATATTTAACTTTTAATTACACAGATATTGCAAAGATACACATTTTTTCTAGCCCTTCCCTCCATTTGCACTGTGGGCAGTGCTAGAGTATATTTCCCTCTTCTCATCTACTTAGTTCTCTCTTTTTTTTTTTTTTTTTTTTTCTGTTTAGAGGGTTGGGGAGAGAAGTGGCTTTCAACGAGCCTGTATCTAAACCAGAATTTTTCCCATCTATAGTTTGCATCATACTTGAATTAACCATAGATGTATGATACATATATATATATATATAAAAAAATAATTGTTCCTGCTTGAATTAAATTAGAGGAAAACTCCATCTCATCATGTTCTGTGTGCCTGAAAAAGAGAGCACCAGAGAATGTAAAGATAAGTGACATTAATAAGAGGTGAATTCATTAGAAATAATTCTACAGGTCTTTTATTTTTAGTATGTGCAGTCCACTAACAACTATTCAGAGAATAAGGCTTCTGGTTATCAGAGTACTGTCATACCTAATCCAAGAAATTAATTGCTAAGAAATAAATATACTGCCATAATCCTATTTTCACTGCTATAATCTTATTTTCATCTGCAGTTTATGGATTTTTATTTTTCCTGTTTCCCCAAGAAATCAGTGTACTCACAGATTTTCATGAGAGTTCAGATCTCATTCTGGCACCCAGATGACAGCCAGACTTTCTTAAGAGCTCTGAGCCTTGCAGAACAGGAACTGTGAGGAGGGGAGCTATTTTCAAAATCTAGCAGCTGCTGTGTAGGCTGAGAATATGAAATTTTGGCCCTCAGCTCTTTAAAAGCCCGCCCTTATCTAACTTCCTTAACAACGTTGTAAGCAAGAATTCTAAATCTAAGAAACTGCTGTTTCTGCTGCAATGTTTTTCGTCCTCCTGAAAATTTACTCTTTGAAGAACCTGGGATTACCATTATTGCCGCTAGGCATCTCTCTGTATCCAGGTACAGCTCTGAGCTATCAAAACTACTATTCTTCAGGGCAAAAAGGTTACTTTTTTTACCTTTCCTGATCTAACAGTAAATTTGCCTTATTGCCAATACTATTAGAATTGCAAAGCAAAGCAAAATGCTTAACATTTGACTCGGAAGGCTCCAAGCATTCTGCTAGGGTAATACCACTGATCACTGCCTGTCCTCTGTCCTTCTCCAGGTACAATCTTAACAGCCAATAAAAAAAAAGGAGCATTAACTCTGAATATCCTTCATCAGTCAGAGTACGTGCTCATTTCTATCACTCTCTCTCAAACATTTCATACATTAAAAAATACATAGTTATTAGCCATTATTAAGACACTGATAATTTTCTCAAAAGCAATAAACTCAGAGTAATCTCAAATTATGACCTCTAAGGAAATGAGAGTCAAAAAAAAGTCAGATGAGGTTTTCCATTTTAACCAACATTCCCGAATGTTTCATTTGGATTATGCTGACATTACCAATCTTGATCATTTCAGGAATTAAATTTTAGTTTATATAATAGTTATGTGGAAAAAAAATACTCTGGAAGAGGTTTAAAATTTTCCTGGGTTTAAATGTGAACTTAAAAGTCTCTAAACAAATTCTGTTAGCAACATTATCACCACCACTAGACAACTGCATTCCTTGAGGTAATTTAAAATACCTTTTTAATTCAATTTCAGTTGTCACATACATTACTATGTCTATTTTGTAATCATGCATCTCTAATCAACTTTAGATCCCAAATTATGTTAGTCGAGAAAGTTTCGAGCACTTAAACTGTACACAGGCATGAACCAAACCCCTTGCAGAGATATGGAGCACTCAACAAAATGTAATTGCTGAACTCCAGGCTGTTCTTCCTTTATACCAGCCTACATACTGTCCTTGAAGTTTTTTATCAAAGAAATTGTATTTTAAAAGAGTTTGGAACCACCTTTAAATGTTCCAAAATGCTAACAAATTAGAAAACTAAAATTACTATAGAACATCAGGAGAAAGATTATGTACTTAAGTTAAATAATCATTACTCCAAATCAAATTACAAATATTATTAAAGAAAAAAAAAAGGCAAAACTAAAGAAAATAAAATGGGCTTCTTGCTTAGAAATGAATAGGGGAAGCCAAATGAAAGTTAATATTGCTCAACTGGCTGGAAATCCAAGGCAGAACAAGCATCAATTCTTTCAAAGAAATCTGGATAATCTGGTGCTTGACCTCACTGAGAAGCAGCAGACAGCACAATACCATGGGTGTACTAAGCAAATCTCCATGCACTGTCTCTGAGATAAAGCAGAACAGTTCACCCTTGTGATGCTTGTTTCTGGGCATGGATGAGGTCACTCATGTGTGTGTGACCACAGCTCTGTGAGTATTTCCATCTAGTGCTCAGACACCTATAGATTTAAACACTGAGATGTGAGGAAACAAATATTCCACTCTATCCACACCATTGCAGTACTTATTTTGGCTCTTGATATCAGGATTTGACTGCTCACACCTTCAGTGAAAGAGCAGACTGCACAAAAGTTAATTTAAAATCCCAAGTCTTATTTATTAATTTACCTTCCTCTCCCTCTCCAGTTGATAATTGTCTTTGATAAATAACCTGAGTTTTAATACAAAATCACAAGAGCACTATATAAATTCCACCTTCTAAAACACAGGCTCTCTCTTTTCTTTTAGGTAAAATTAAAGTCATCTGCTTTGACAGAAGAGGACTCTCCAGAATCAGCTACTGAGTCTCTCAAATAAGAAGCAGTAACCCAAACGTCCATTACTTTTCCAACAGCAGACAAATTGCTGGCATGCTAACGCAATTTAAGAACAACAATTAGATAACAGGACTACAGAGTGTACCAGGTGACAGAGTTTCTCAGATAATAGAATCCAGTGTCCTGCTTCTTAAATATTAACATCATTCCATCTCAGTCAATAGGTTTATGGTAATTTTAAAAGGGCAAAGCAAACTCTTTTTATTGCTAGTAATATTGTGCTTCTCTGGCATTCGCTTGAAAGGTTAGCAATTTAAGGGGTCAAAAATTAATTATATTATTGCCATCTTATGTACTTTTCTTTTTAATCTTTCCTCTTTGAAGTCTTTTTCTATTATAGAAATTTTAAAGCACTTGATTAAAAAAACAAATCTCTTGAAAACTGAGTTTGCTGTGCTCAATACAAATGAATCTGATTCATCACGACTCAATCTGTTTGTTACACTCATTTAGAAATTCTCAAGCTTTCCCTACAATCACACTCTATTATAATCCCATTTCACTAGAAGCCCTTTGGTTCACTGTATGTTAGATAATGTACATGCAACATGGTCAAGATTTTTCTAAAAACATTGCAGTCAAGTGGCTCTTCATAATTGCTGAAGGCAGAATAAATCTCCCTGCCTTGGCCGCAACTACCCAGATCACTAAATTCTTCTCTACATCAAGAACTTATACTAGAGGGTGATGAAGCTGGTGAGGAGCCTGGAGCACAGCCATATGAGGAGAGGCTGAAGGGGCTGGGGGTGTTTAGCCTGGAGAAGAGGAGGTTCAGGGGTGATCTCATTGCTGTCTACAACTACCTGAAGGGAGGCTGTAGCCAGGTGGGGGTTAGTCTCTTCTCCCAGACAACCAGCAACAGAACAAAGAGACACAGTCTCAAGTTGTGCCAAGAGAGGTGTAGGCTGGATGTTAGGAGGAAGTTCTTCACAGAGAGAGTGATTTGCTGTTGGAATGGGCTGCCCAGGGAGACGGTGGAGTCACCATCCCTGGAGGTGTTGAAGAAAAGATTGGATGAGGCACCTAGTGCCATGGTCTAGTTGATTGCTAGGGCTGGGTGATAGGTTGGACTGGACCATCTTGGAGGTCTCTTCCAACCTACTTGATTCTATGATTACACTCCCCCTACTTCCTCTTTTTTTTTTTTTTTATTTTTCTCATTAGTCAGCTGTGGGACACTGGATGGACAGTGGATTAATTTTCCACAAAGCCTCTGCAGTTCTGGACAGCAGACTTGCTTTCATCCATAAAATTAATCTCTACTGACACACTGTAATACCTCTACCCTTATCAGAAAGACCAACTCTAGGACTAGAGAGTAATTCATCCTGCATGACATTCAACTTCTCAGATCTACTGACAAAACCAAATTGTATGCTGCAAAATACACTTTCCCATCTTAAGCAAAAAAATAGCTTTAAATATCTTACTGAAAAAATAGCTTTAAATATCTTACTGAAAACCAGACAAATCCACTGATTTCCACAAATGTTTGCATCTTCCTCCCAAAGCCACATTTTCTTCAACTACAAGGAAAACAAGTCTTGTGAAACTGTTTATAAAATTCTCAAGTCTTCATTAACAAACACCTGAAAAAGTTGAAAGGTTGCAATGAATGGACCAGTCTTGGTCCTTGAGTCCTCAGCATTTCTACTTGGGCTTGAGTATCATGCCATACTCATTTTCTGTATGCTGTGTGGAAAGAGGTAGAAAAGAAAAAAGAAGAAGAAAAGAAAAAAAAAAAGCAAAACTTGGTGATAATTCTTTGCTATCTCTGTGAGTTCTGTTAGCACAGGAATCTGAGGAGAACTGTGCATGTATCACCCCAGTACCTCATAAAAACAGACTTTGTTCACTTTTTGTCACAAAAAAATATTGTTTTTCATTCCATAGTGTCCCATTGCCTGCAGTGCTGCAGATGTCAATGATAACCAGCTATCTTCACTGCAATTTGTTACCCTGCTGATAATGATAGGAGTATACAAGGCACTGCCTGTACTTTTCAGTTAATCCAAGCCTCTGATAGCAAACTACTGATAAAAAAGAAATTACTACCTGATATGGCTATATAATCTCTATTCATGATTCCACTATTTTTCCATTTCCATGTGGATTTTGCTTATATTAGGAAAACAAATCTCTGGATATCTTAACATATTATCCTGACATAACCCAAGTATTTCTTTCCCACAGAAAAGTTCTTGTTCATTTCATGTGGCAAGGAATATGAATTTGCAAAACTAGCAACATAAATGCATATTCCATTGTGATGATTTGGGTGCCAAAATGCTCACTTCTGATGAAGGGGCAATTAACACATCTAAGATCCTTAGTCAGAACAAGCAAAACCATAAAAACAAAAATAAAAATATCCCCTTGTGCATTATCTTACAGTCCTGTGACAGAGCCATGAATTCGTCTCCTAGGGTCAAATAAAGTCTCTTTGGAAAGAATAACACTTCTAGAACTTGTAAAAAGTGTACAAACAGGTAGAAAAAGTATGGTCTTAATATTTTATTACTTTCAGTTAGAACTCACATTAAACTTCAAAAGACATTAAAACTGTCATTTCTTCAGCACAGATGGTAAATAAGAAGAAATCTTGGAGGTGAATACTTGGCTCAGTTTCTCTGGAATTAATGTTTCTGCTTAGCTTAGTTTCTATTTTCTGTTCATCATACACTTCATAAGAACAATTCTTTGCTCACAAAACATTTGGAGGAAAATACATATTAAAGTAAATAAACACAAACATTCACAAGTCCACAGGGCCTGATGCGATTCATCCCTGAGTTCTAAAAGACCTAACAGATGTCATGGCAGAACTCTTATCATCTACCAAAGATCTTGGGAGCCTGGGGAAGTCCCTGCTGACTGGAAGTTGGCCAATGTTATTCCAAACTACAAAAAGGGCCAGAGGGAAGACCCAGGGAACTACAAACCTATTAGTCTAACACCAGTTCCTGGTGGATGCTAGATACTAATGAAAGGCATTTAAAGAACAGTGCAAACATCATGTAGAGTTCACAGGGACTGACAAAGAGAAGTCGTGTTTAAGTCTTCTATGAAAGGGTTACCTGTCCAGTGGATGAAGGGAAGGCAGCAGATATCAGTTTTCTGTGGTTTAGGAAGGCTTTTGATACCCTCACTTGTAGCATATTTCTGGACAAAATGTTCAGCTGCAGGATGAAAGGAATTGCAGTGTGCTGGGTGAAGAACTCAAGGATGAAAGGCTCAAAGGCTTGTAGTGAATGAAGCTACAGCTAGCTGGCACTGGATCACCAGTGGTGTTCCTCAGGGTTTAATTCTGCTAGGGCCAGTCCTGCTCAAAATATTTATCAACCATCTGGATGCAGAATTTAAAGGCACCATTAGCATGTTGAAATACCAGATTCTGCACCTAGGAGAAAGAAACACTGGACACAATTGTGAACTGGGAGAGAAGTGGCTGGAGAGCAGTCCTGCAGGATGGGATCTGGGAATACAAGCCATATGAGGAGAGGCTGAGAGGGCTGAGGTTGTTTAGCTTGGAGAAGAGGAGGCTCAGAGGTGATCTCATTGCTGTCTACAACTACCTGAAGGGAGGCTGTAGCCAGGTGGAGGTTGGTCTCTTCTGCCAGGCAACCAGCAACAGAACAAAGGGACACAGTCTCAAGTTGTGCCAAGGGAGGTCTAGGCTGGATGTTAGGAGGAAGTTCTTCACAGAGAGAGTGATTTGCCATTGGAATGGGCTGCCCAGGGAGGTGGTGGAGTCACCGTCCCTGCAGGTGTTGAAGAAAAGACTGGATGGGGCACTTAGTGCCATGGTCTAGTTGATTGCTAGGGCTGGGTGATAGGTTGAACTGAATGATCTCGGAAGTCTCTTCCAACCTGATTGATTCTATGAATATTGGTTGACAGCAGGCTCATATGTGTCAGCAGAGAGTCCTGGCAGCCAAGAGGACAAACTGCATCAAGCCCTGCACAACCAGCTGAGTATGAGATGAAGCAGCCTCATGGGGAGGCTGTGTGCAGTTCTGTGCCCCACAATTTAAGAATAATTTAAAGGTCCTTGAATGTTACCAGGATAACAATTAGAAAAGGGACACTTGTATAATAAGATACAATGTAAACAATAGGCTTAATAACACACCATATAATTCCACTTATTCATACTTGTATCAATCTTTTAAAGAGCTGACTCCAGACATCTACAGAAAAAAAAATTGATACCATTCCTTTAGAAATCTCTCCAAAAAGCAGACTAAACCCAGCCAATAACTTTCCATGAACTTTTTCAGTCATGTATGTATTAGGACTCAACTCATTACTCTAAGTACAAGGCTTTTCTTAGTCCTTAGAGACAGAAGAAAATACATTTTTGGACAAAGAAAAACTTCTGTCTCTGTTATTTTCTTCTTCTCACTCATTTTCCCCAACCCCCTATTCTATGGCTCAGGATAATCAGAATCAACTACACACAAAATGAAAGGACTTCCATCTAGTTCTACAAAGAAAATAAAGTCTTTTTTTTTAATCCAATATCTCATTTCAAAAAGGAAATAGCTTCAAGGCCTGCTTGCTTCTAGAAGTATATCTCTGATGCCATAATGGTAGTCTGAGAGAGAAAATCACACTCCTTAAAATGAGCCAGTCCTAGATTTATGCTTTCAGCATTTTCCATACCTCATGATCTCTTTAGTTTCAATAATTTCCTAACTTATTTTTATTAAATGCTCTTGGTTTCTATCTCTGACGTGGAGAATGTACTTTTTCTTCATTCTACATTTATAAAAGTATAAACAACTGCAGTCTAGTTTCAGAGGTCTCTGTACTCCTACATGCTAATAAATAATGAAGTCCTCCCTATCTATTCAGCTCTTAAATCACAAAAACTCTCTCAAAATAATAATTTAACAGATGCCTTCATACAGAAGAGTTATATCAGGGATTTAAGTTGTGCTTCCATTTGAAGACATAGTCTTTCATTTTGTTCTTGCTTCAAAATAGTGAAAACTGTATTGCCAAAGCATATACAAAGTAGTACACCATATAACAGAACAAATGAGTTAAAATGTTACTTGTAATTTGGCTTTATTAATAATTATTAATAATAATAATAATAACAATAATAATGATCATCTACATTAATATAGAAATGTCTCCCACTGAGTGTTTCAGTTTCCCTGATATACTGCCATTGGGATTTACATCTTTTGTGCTGAGGCAAGTAGGTTAAATTGATTCTACAATGACATTTGTTGGTTCTGCACAATATTGCTTACAGTGTTTTCCACACTCATTTCTTTGTTCTCCATTATTGTTTCTCTTGTACTTTACGCAATTAAAGAACGATTGAGGTTGCAAGCGGCCTCTGGAATTCACAGCCCATCCCCTCTGCTCAGGACAGGGTGGACTAGAACCCTGCTTAACAAACCAAGCAATCATCAAAGATAACAACCAAAAAAAAAGCCCTGCTTATAAAAGAATTGAAGTGAGAACACCACATCTTCAGGTGGCAGGATATTCCTGAGAGTGATACTGAGGGTATTGTAACTGATAGAGTTTGTAGGTGCAGAACTAAAATTTCTCCCTTCTCTCTCCACAGCATTTGATTGCACAGAAATGCTGTTGCCTCTAGCTGACAGAAAACCCTGCAGCAATATGAGGTGTTATTTAAAAACTAGCTGCCAGTGTCTCTTCTAGACAGCAAAAAGAAAAAAAGAAGAAAAAAATCCCACACAATAAAAATGGGAGAGAGAGAGAAGCAAAAATCAACTTAGTTTAGTAAGTGACCAGAGAACAGCAACAGCAGGACTAATAGGGAAAATGGAAGTAGTTACAAAAAACTTGCAATGAATTCTGTAATGTTTTGAAACCCAGGTAGGCATATGCCACTGGAAAAATACATCACAAGAAAAGATGGAAAAAGTAGTAACTTCTCTGGTGTAGAAGTAAACTTACCTAGCTTTCAGGAACACTGACTGAAGAAAGGAACTGGAATGAAAAAGAGTATCAGGATTCTGGAAATCTATGACAGAGAAAAGATGGAGAGACACTAATGGACAGTTGCCAGAGCAGATGATAAAATGGTGAGCACAGAAGAGAACAAGACAACACAGTGGGAAAACAAAACAGGGATCAGGGTTTACAGGTATATCTGAGTCCAGGATTTATGGAATTATTGTCATAAGATGAAAAAGGGGATGCCACACACAAATAAGAAGAAAAGCCAGTGACTTCAAACATAAAAGAAGGTAACAGCTGTTCTCCTGTTTCACTATGTTGGATCATTTACCACATTCATATTTCAAACAGTAATTAATTAAGTGGTGCTAGAGCCAGCAACGGCGTGAACTCTTTATTAATGAATGCATGGACCAGATAAACAACTGTACTGAAGATGAATTTTACTAGTAAACTTCAGAATGACTATTTCCTGCAGAATAAAGATGCATAAAACAGTGTCTCTGAAGATTTTAAAAGTATGAACATCAAGAATCCAGACACTATTCCCATCAGTTACCAAAAGTGATTCTATGTGATCCAAACTAAATAATTCTGAAGACCTAGCATATTTTGCCATACTTCACAGATACACAGCTAACATTTTAACAAAGCACCCCTCCCCTCAACCCAAGCAGACCAAAACCAATTTACTTTTCTGTGTGAAGCTTTAGTAAATCGGAACTCTGAGTACTTTTCTGAGAATAAAAAGAACTCACTGTCTGCTCTTCAATATGCAAACAACTCTGATTTCTCTATTGGCCTTGATCACAATGTTTGACTCCTGTCAAAGATAAATTTGCCTGTTTTACTGCAAGTAATGATGGACTCTGCAACATGTACTTTTTACATCTTGAGCTGATCCATTTCAAAGCTCCAAGTAAATACCAGAAATATACACACAGATCTCCCTCTCAGGAGATGAGATAAGCAACCTTTCATCAAAAGTACCTTCTCAGGTTGAAATAACCCAGCCAGAGTCTTTTTCCTGTGCCAGTGTTCAGTGTACATGGGCACTGCTTATTTCTTTTGGCAACAGTTATTTCTTTTTTTGGGGAATAAGCTTCCACTGTCTTGATCAGAAAGCTAAATTTATCAGTAGGCTACTCTTCATTCCTTTATTAAGTATTTTTCAACCTATTTGACATCTTTGTATTTATTCATCAGGCAGGAGTTTAGACACTCAACTGTTTTCGTCATTTCTCTCCAAGTTTTCCCAGTTTTAAGTGCTAGCATATGTCTCACATAAAGCTCAAATAAAAGGTTGTATTTTTCACTTTTTTTCTTACAAAGTTAAAGGAGAGACAGGCAGACTTACTCCTAACTGCTCAGCCATGTAAGTTCAGAACCTAACTACCCAAAGCAGAAGCAAGAAGCACAAGGGAACCACATCTGTTTCAAATTTTGGAGGAAACAAAAGAAAACGACTCAAACAAACAAAAAATAGAAAGAAAAACAAATCGGTCACTTCGTAGCTCGAAGTGGGAGAAAATTTGTGAAGCCACAGAACTGAAACTCTGTGGTCACTCCGAAGTTCATCTTTCCCATCCAATTCAAGGTGAATAGGGTACAGCAGGGCAGAAACAAGGGCATTTCCACTTGCTCTTAGCTTGGCATAAAAATAACCTAACAATGTGCACACAAGTTTTCCAGAGCACAACCATCTGTACTGCCTTTCATTTCTGTTCTGTGTTGCTTTACAAACTAGACTTGCTACTTACTTTTTCCTCTAACAAATCTTTTCTCTGCATTTTGCCAGTGCCAACCTGTATTTACTAATTGTCAATTAACTGTATACAACCTGTGACAACAATTCTTGGTATCATGTGATCAGTAACAATCCACTTACTAATAGTGGCATGTCTCAGGTAACTGCCATCAAGATTATTAGCATTTGTATTGTATCAGGAGTGAGACACTCTAACCAAAATCAAAGCCTCTGTGGTAGCACAGTCTATTAGTAATTTAAGGTAGTCCTGCCCTGACTGTAGAGGTAAAGCATCATTCTGGTTTCTCTCTTACATGTGGAGAAATTGTGACACAGCAATCAAGTGATCTGCCTCAGGAAACCAAGGATGCTGTCAGAGAGAGAAGATTGAAATCTATAATCCTTGACACCTAGGTAAGTACTCATGTGACATGATTGTGGAGAATACTGATCTCTTCACCTTTCTGTAAGAAAACTGAATATACTCTAAATAGATTTGCACCTTCTGCCTCTTGAAATGAAATGGATATGAATTTGTATTTTGCTAGGTTACATCTACTATTGACTACTTTTCATCATACCTGTAAAGCTGAACTGTAGAAGCTGAACACAATGTGAAAACATAATGTTCTGCTTTTTAATCAAATACTGTGTAGTCAGAATACTTATTTTTATCCTTAGAGTGTGCCCAGTAACACCCATCAGTATCAAACCTTCAATTAGTACTAAGCACCATACAAAAATGGAAATTCCACAAGACTTGATGCAGAGTATTTGCAGCAAAGCTCATGAGAGAACCACTAGCTGGACTAATCCTTGCCTTGACATTTTGGAATGCGGGATTAGAACTACCTGTAATGGCTTTCTTACGAGGCCTAACACCATTCAGGTGGCAGTAGAAAAGGGAAGGATGTGCACTGATAAGCAACCAGAATCTTCTTCTTGTTCCTTTAGCCCATCTCTTTTACTGCAGGTCATCTCCAAGTTCATTCATTGCTCAGTGATGGAAATACATCCTCTAGCCAGCAAACTAAAAACACCTTCTCAGTAACTATGAAAATATAACCACTGCTGACCTGCTCAGTGTGTCATGCTGATGAATACACAAGTCTCTTGTAGGCACATAAAAATAAACATTTGGTACATTATAACACACACTCACATGCATATCTGTGTACAAGGAAGATCATCAGCTGGGTACAACATGCTTTGTTTCATTGATAAAATATCCTTATGATATATTTCTATTTTCATTAGAAAATCTATCTACAGAAGCACAAAAAAATGCCATCTTGAATGAGATTTCATATGTGCTTTTTCATCATGATATTTCATGATGTCAGAAGTAAAAGAGCACAGGTTCAGTGATCTACAGGTCTTGAAAACAGATCTAGAGCAAACATTTCCCTAAAACTGTAATGGGTAAGCCCAATGTACAATACCTTCTGAAAGCACTTTCACCACCCAATCCTCTGCCTTATAAGAACTGGGTACATATAGAAAAAAGTCTGGAGGACAAGAAATTATAGCAGAATTTGAAGGGATAATAATAAACATCTTACGTGCATAAACCTATGTAGTTACTGGGTTTGTTCCCTAAGTTAATTTTATAGTGGAGAAATGGGTTATAAATTGTTTGGTTTCTTTTTTCTTTCTCTTTGTTTTTATTTCAGTAATATTTACAGAATCACAGGATCACAGGATGTTAGGGGTTGCAAGGGACCCAAGGAGATCATCGAGTCCAACCCCTCTGCCAGACTAGGACAATACTTTCTACCACAGATCACAGAGGAACACATCCAGACAGGCCTTGAAAGTCTCCAGAGAAGGAGACCCCACAACCTCTCTGGGGAGCCTGTTCCAGTGCTCTGTGACCTTTACAGTAAAGAAGTTCCCCCTTGTGTTGAGATGGAACCTCTTTTGCTGCAACTTACACCCATAACATATTTACAGGTATATTATTTTATTGCTACTCTGAAAAAATCACAGTAAAAACATTTTAAGTACTTTGAGGGCAATTCTTCAAAAACAGAACTTAAAGCTGTTAGTTCTATGAAAACAAACTATTTCAAAGGACAGACTAATCCCTAGAACTCTTTTCAGATTCAGATATGGTTAGGAAATTTGTCAATTATCAATTTTCAGTAGCACTGTAACAACATGTGCACTATACTTCTCAAATGCAGCTATTCCTGCCACTGGAATCAGATGCAGCACTGTCAGACTAATGGCATGTTGCTGTCTACCTAGAATGCAGAGTTCTGTTATTTTCCCAGTACAGACACCATCAAGATCCAGAAATCTTTCTGGAAAAAAATGTGACTAATGAAGCAGATAGCAGAGGTTCATGAAAATTGCACTGTAAATAAAAGCTGTGACAAACACAGTAGTCTGTACTGGAATATATAGCTGTGTCCATTTCCACAAAAGCAAAGCCAGCTGGGGATGTTCAATTTACTTTGTTTTGGCTTTGGCACCCTCTGCAAAATTCTTGTACAAATTTCCTCAATACTCACCAGCTACTCTGCATAGGAAAGGACATGTTGGCATACAACACATTAATCTTCATATGCCCTTTCCAATTGTGCAGTGCCAATATACACAATAAGCCCATAATGATAGAGGTTATAACTTCTCAGCTCATAATTTATTTCTGGCAATGGAATATATCAAAACTACTGGTGAAATAAGTTTGTGTCATTATGAATTACACTGTAAAGATTATCCTTCCTCCCAGTAGCATTTTACCATAAAGAACACAAAATCTGGAGGGGGGAGAAAAAAAAAATAATATCTGCCATTCAAAATGCCCTGAGCTGACAGCAGGTGTGGGGATATCTGAACAGGAATGGAAAAATAAATCAAGAGTATAATCAAAGCTACCCTCAAATGACATCCACAACATTTTTCATGTAAAAAATTGAGCTCTTAACTTTTGTATCAACTTTCAACATGTCACTTCACTTTCCAGTCCTGTTACTTAACAGGAGCTTACTGGTATTAAATTGTATTGAGGCATTTTTTTAAATGTGTGTGACCATGTGTATATATTTATATATATAAACAAATCAACAATTTGTTGTTTGATTTGTTTATATACAGTACCTCAACAACTTGTTGAGATACTGGAACGTGTCCAGAGAAGGGTGACAAAGATGGTGAGAGGCCTGGAACACAAGCCCTGTGAGGAGAGACTGAGGGAGATGGGGGTGTTTAACCTGGAGAAGAGGAAACTCAACTACAACTGTTGTCTACAACTACCTGAAGGGAGGCTGTAGCCAGGTGGGGGTTGGTCTCTTCTCCCAGGCAACCAGCAACAGAATAAAGAGACACAGTCTCAAGTTGTGCCAAGGGAGGTCTAGGCTGGATGTTAGGAGGAAGTTCTTCACAGAGAGAGTCATTTGCTATTGGAATGGGCTGCCCAGGGAGATGGTGGAGTCACCATCCCTGCAGGTGTTGAAGAAATGACTGGATGGGGCACTTAGTGCCATGGTCTAGTTGATTGGCCAGGGCTGGGTGCTAGGTTGGACTGGATGATCTTGGAGGTGTCTTCGAACCTAGCTGATTCTATAATTCCAAATCAAACTAATTCAGAAGGAATAGTGACATAAAGCAAGTCACCTGCCAGCTCACTGAGTTGAGCTCACACTATAAGCATCTAATGCTAACAGCAAGGTCACCCTATTACTTTTTAAGAGGTGAAACAAAGGTTTTTAGACAACCTCATGTACAACCTGAAGTACAAAAGTATTGAGTTATGTATCAAAACATTTACATATCCCCTCACAGATTTGAACTTCAAATCACAGAAAGTAACCCAATGCATTCTACAATTCAAAGTTATTTTTACAAGACAGTAGTTTTATTAAAATAATTTTGATATTGAACATTTTTCTTTCTTTTTAAATGGAATTTCAGGTGATAACATGCAATAAAACAGGGTTATAATTACTCTTTGTTGATGTCAGCTGAAGAACATACACATACTGCTATGCAAGGTTGACTTCCAGTTACAAATCTCTGATACAAATTGTAAATTAATTTTGTTTGGGTTTTTTTTTGTCTCTAAACTTTATCCTATATCTCTGGCTTAAAAATAAATAGTCCTCAAAACAAGATAGTATGCACATTGTTAATACTTTATGTTCAGAAGATCAGCCATGTGTAAAATAGGTGTATGTTCATGTAATTGGCTACAGTATTTTGCTACATGGTTAAATGCATGATTTCCTCTAATAGAATGCCAGTGCGGTCTACATCACATTTTCTACTTCATAAGGATCAAATGAGCTGTGACCGTAGTTCCCCTAACTTAATGGAAAGTTCACTCAGCAACTTCTGAGTTTAAATTGTGCCTTTCTACTATGAATCAATAGATTTAAAACACACTAATGGATCTCTTCACCACAAGGTTTAATCCCTAGCCACTAAGACAGTAGATCTAACTTGGATTTATCACTCCTGTAGCACACTGGACTAAAGGTCTTCAACCTTTGTAATGTAACAAAGAAGTTGAATTAATGGAAAGATATCTACTTGATGCAAATCATACATTTGTCCATGTATTCATGTACCTCTGCAGGTACCAACAAGTAGCTTTCCAGTTTTGTGCTGTGAAATGCCAGAAGCAATCATTACAAAGCTATAAAGTTTTACTATACAGCCCCTACAACTGCTCAAAACTTAATTGCTTGCAAAAACTACACAAATGTCTGAGTGACAGAGTAAATCCACTTCAGATACAGATATGTAAAGAACATACAGGGATGTTCACATCTACCTCAGCCTACGGGAAAATGAGATGAAACCAAATTGAGGATGTATATACCTAGATGCTCACTGTGGTTACCAAGCCTTGAAAAAAAATCTTTACGGAAACGTAAGTCTTAATCGGAGTGTAGAATAACTTCATAAATCTTTAAAACTTGATCACAGGCTAGGAACAACAGAACATAAATCCATGGGCTGTATCTGAGTCATGAAAATAAGGAAGAAGGATATGTGGTTGAATTGTCAGATCAATAGACTGGTTCCCAAGGCACATCAAAAACATTTAAGCACGAATTAATGAATAAATTCAGATCAATTTTCCTAGTCAATAAATTAAGAATGGGAAGTTAAAGAGAACTTCAAATAAATGAGCTAAAGGATCTATACACAAAATTCCTTACCAATCAGCAAATGCATGGAAACTTTTGATGGCCATCTCCAAAGGCTGATATTTAAGACATTTTATCACAATTGTGGGGACAAAGCAGAGGCAAGAAGAGAGTTAAGGATGTAACTACTCAGGACAGAGAACTACCACAGGTCGAGACTGGTAGGTTTGTGCTCTGATTAAGGGGAAGTATATTATCAGCATTCTTCATGGAGCAAGCTTAAAGGCATGAACTGGTTCCAAAAGAGAGACAAGCAACGCTTAAAAAAGGAACATGGCACTTGTAAAACTTCTTGTGAAAGAGCATAACTTTATGAGAAATCGACTTATTTCCAAGTGAAGAACCTAAAATGGGAACTGAAAGCATCAACCTAAATACAAAATGTGAACTAGAGAAAAATCAATGTTTCCAATTTCTAAAGAAAGCACAAATCAGATATTGTTAATATGATATCTAAGCACAACATAAAGTATTTATACTACACACATTAAGGATAAATTGCTTGAATAAATTCTATTATTCTGAAAAATGCTGCAATCAACATGCTGACATGTTAGAAAAGTGAAAATAATAATGCTGACATTATTAGTACTATATGCTGTTTCCTAGAGATTTCCCAGGATCACCTGCTTCCACTCCAAGCAGCTGATTAAATCCCATTTTGCCTCACCAAACCTAGTTTTGTTCCGCATTCATTATATATCTCAGACAAGCACCCTACTACCTATTATACTCTTATCAGAATGCTGACTTCATTGCAAACAAGAAAAAGAAACAATGCTTTCCTATTCTGAATTGAAGAAGGCTTTGATAGTTTCAGTAGGTGACTGCCAGTAGTTTTGGGCATTAAAATATTGGTTGCTGAATTTTCTCCTCAAAAAGCAACCCTTTGAGAAAAACAAAGGAAAACCTGACACTGCAAAACAGAAGAGGAATGTGTTACCACAGAGAATAAAGGTCAAATCCAACACCAGTACTTTAAAAGAGGACAGAACAGAGGAGACCTTGTGAACAACTGGCTCTATTGGCAGAAGAATCCAACCTTTTACCAATACTGCTCCTCACCTGACATGTTCAAGCCTGTACTAACAGGCTCATAAATTCAAGCCACATTGTCTTCCTTCTGCATCTCTTCAAAATCAGTCTCCATAAAAAAAGTCCTAAGCTTTATTTTGGTAATAAATTCTAGGATGAATGTAAAAAAGAGGGGCTTTGTTCAATAACTCACTAATTAATCCAGACACACCTCACACCTCTGACCAACAGCTGAAAGACAATTTAATGTAATAGTTTTGGAAAGCAGATACAGAATGAACTGTAATTGAGGGCACTGCATGGAAATTACCATTGCATCTTTCTCACAATCTCAAAATAGTAAATAAATAAGCATGGGTTTGCTGAAATATACCTTTTTTTTTCCCCTCTGGAGGTGGTTTCTTCCCAAAGGGTCTGGGAAGTTAGAACAACATGAGAAATGGAATGAAGATGCTTGGAAAGCTGCTGTCCATATTATTTTTTAGCTAGAGGATGAAAAGGAAATATAGTTGCTTAGAATTCTTCCTGAAGAAAATGTCCCTCAGCTGTTTCCTCCCAAGATAATCACTTCAGTTCTCCATTCTTAATAAGATACTACTGACACAAACTTACTTCATATTATTATTTCCACTTATCAGAATTGCCTCATCTACTCAAATTCTGGTTTACTTTCTGCTGTCATTAAAGATGCATTGCTAATTGAAAAGTAAATAATCCAGCTGCCACTGAAACAGTCAGTTCAGAGCTTTAGACCAAATGTGAAGGAAGTAACTAGGGAAAAAAAACACTTTAATAATAGAACTGACATACAGTATTTACATCACCAGTTTTTTCATTGCTTTTCCTACAACTTTCAGGCAGTGAATACAGGCTTCACAACTCTGCCTCCATACTAAAATAAACAAACAGATCTGTGGGTGTATTTGTAAACCCTACCAGGACAAACAGAACTGCAAAATAATTGAGGCCAGAGGGTAGATCTCTGGAGGTCAGTTAGCTTTATCTCTTGCTCAAATTTGAGCTGCCTTCAAAATGAGAGGTTTCTCAAGTCTTCTCTAGTCATGCTTTCAATATCTCCAAATACAGAAGGCCCACAATTTCTTTGAAAAAGCTCTTCCAGTAGCAAACTACTCTCATTGTAGAGCGTAGTTCATTCCCTCTCCTCCCTCATTTTCAGTGTGCATTTCCATTGGTACTATTTGCATCCAGTGCTTGTAGTTGTTTTGTTGTGCACCTCTGAGAAGATCCTGGCTCCTGCTGCCTTCTCTCTAATCTCTTCAGGCAGTGGCTCACAGTAGTGCTCACCTATTATCTGCTAGAATGTCACATGCTCCACCCACCTCTCAATACCTTTCTTGTTCTGGAAAGCCCACACTGGACACAAGGCTCCAGATATAGGTTCAGAAGTGTCCAAGACAATCAATCATAGTAATTATACTTCTCTTAAGTCCTGCAAAAGAAGCATTATTTGTTTATGTTGGAAAAAAATGAGTGCCCATGGAGATAAGCTTTTGATGGTACACAGCAACATCAGGATCTCCACTGAGAAGATGGGGGAAAATACTGACTGGAACAACACCCACATGTACCTGTCCTGAGAGCATGTGTGAAAACCAAGGACAAGAATTAGGATGATCACTGCTCACAAAATTCACGGTATGAAAAACCACTTCATTTCAATAAACTTAAGTCTCATGGTCATTTTTCTCTCCTGTTTAGGCAGCACATACTGAACTGCTGACACTGAGAGGAGAGGAGGCAGGGGAGAACGCAAGATGTATCAGAGTATACAACTAAGTTTAGCCCTAATCAACTGCATTCACTTGGTATGTCCCAGAAGCACTGAATATTATTAAGCTTTTGCTTGTTTATTATTAATAGAAATTATATGGAATACAGAATATTGAAGCGGTACTGCCCCTGGATTTCAGCTTCAAGCCATGCTGCAGCTCTTGTAGAGATCTGCTGAAGAGAAGCATTGAATGATCCTTCTTATTGATTCTATCATCAGGCAGTATTCCTACCTTTAGCCTTATGGATAAGAACATGTTTAATGGTCCCATCTTAATTACCAGAAACAGCCAGGGAGGGCAAGTGGCTAAAGGACAAAGCAGCGACTGTGAAGGACATTTCTAGTCTTATCAGAGGTTCCTTTGGAAAAAGAAATACAACTTCTATCTCCACCCCAGTCATTAGTCAGATATAAACAGCTATTTGACTTGACGTGGTTATAAGCCATATTATCACACTCGACGCTCTCGCTTTATGCAGGTTATCAGAAGATGGATGATGGCCCAGTACCAATTCCAGTTAATGGGGTTAGACATATTTCCAAACAATATGTGCATGGCAAAGGTATCTACACGCAAACAGGGAATGATTCACTGCACCAGCCTTGTATGTGAGAAGTGGATGTCAAAAGAGGAACTTTTCAAACCAGGAAAATTAATTCAATTCTCCTTAGTCAACTTATCCTCTTCTAAGGACCCACTGTAGATTTTTCTCTTCTTGTTTTTTTTTCCCCATTATTTTGAACTAAATGCAATTTATTCTAACTGGAAACAAAACATTAGTTATGTTTTTAGATCGTTTCCTTTTGAGCGCAAGGCTTTTCTTATTCCAGTCCTTTTTTTGTTTCAGTTTTTACATAATATTATAGTATGTTAAATAGCTACTACACAGCAACTTTACAAATCCCTTTTTTAGTTATTTACAATTATTTTTATACATCTCTGCATAGCTTAGACACTGCCGAAATAACAGTGATTCAGTGACTGTGCTAGAATGGAGAACTCCCGCAGTGTGGCAACAAATCCACAAGGGTATTTTAAGTGGCATTGGAAGAGCATACCTTTTAAACTTCTAAATAAAGACATTCAGAAGTTCATGTAATTGCTTGGAATCTCTGGAGTCACTTCAGAAGCAAATTCTGTCAAAGGGTTTCCTCTCAGTGAAGGGTCACCTTAAAGTCTAACAAGGGAAGACAGCAAGTCCATTAGATCAAGTGACCAAATCCACAGTCAGCTTGACATTTAGATGCAAGAAAAGAAAGGTGTCAGAAAATTAACCAGCCTTTAACTGGGCAAAGACTAAGACATAAAACTGGAAAGAAGTGTAATGGAACTGGATATCAATCTTTTAGATCTTTTAGAGGCAACCCTGAAATATCTTGTGTAACACCAAGCAAAACAGGACAGATGGAGCATGGAAAATAGAAAGCTCAGGTAACCTATCTAGTAAGTAATTCAAAAAATCAAGTCCTGTAATGCTAGTAAGCTTCAGGAGACAAATTCATTAAGCCTCTAAGCCATGGAAGGAGTGGTTGGACGTTGTAATACTAGTTTCTTGCCAAAAGTGTACTTACGCTTATCAAGCATTCAGATTTTGTTACAGCAACTACATGTATGTACATAAATATATGCTGTGAAGTTGCATACACCATAGAGAGAACTTACTTATTCTAAGATTATTTTGCATGATACCTCTACTCCTATCTCCATGAGATATCAAATCCTCTAGCTAACTTAGGCAGCGACTGCAATGCAGGCAGCACTTGGAAGAACAAGCCAGAATAAGCTCCGGCCTACACGACAGGGCTTCTCTTTAAAATGACAAAATAAGTCCACAAAGGGATATTAGAAGACAGGCACTTAACTAAGACTCAGGGTAATATTCTCCACTGGGAGCATTAGGACTTAATTGGGAACAAACTAACTGGCTGACTTAATTCTGATATATTACACCATCTGTAGAGTACAGGTTATAATTGATAGGCCAGCTGGATGTGAAATAAGGTACAGGATGCAAAATGTTGTACCATGTTTCTTACTCATCATGACTTTGCAAGTGATTCCTTTCTATTAAAGTTTAAATTGTCCTTTCCATTAGATAGGCATTGTTTTGTACTTATTCCTTGTTAATTAACATTATGAAACAGGTCATAGCTTTCAGTGCATGACAAGACTATCACTTTGAAATTCTCCTTGTTATCTCTCTCCACTATTAAATTATCTTAACAGTACGCATGAAAAAGAGCCATGGAGTTGCTCATGCCCATGACCCTGTGCAAATACTTAACCTTAAAGGACTTTTCCAAACCTTATACTAGCTCTGACAAACTGCAAAACACATTTCCATTGATTTTTCACCCTAGCTACATTTAACACAGAACTTGAAATCTCAGAACACTAAGAGGAAAATCACTGGTTTGGGAACCAGCTACTGCTGAAGCTACTTTACTTGACAATTACAATCTTGTAGTTGGTTTATTCTATAATTTAAGCAACTTTACAAACACCTTAAAGATATTTTATAACACATTTCAAGAGTTGGTCAAGACTTCCTGGGTCTTGGAACGGGCTTCTTCCTACTCAAAGTGCTTAATCTGAAAGTGCTAACAACAACAGCAGACATGCAATAAGACACATTTTGAATATCTCACTTTCACTAGTATGCAACTACTTCAACCACGGAATTTACCTAATGAACCTAAATCTAAGGCAACAGAAAATATTTTAAGTATGACCCCATAGAATTCCCTACTATCTTGGTATGAAATGAAGGTACTGTAATAAATGTGATTATTGATGGCTTCAGTGATTTATATGCATTTGCATGAATGTAATAAGGCAAAGTGGACTCACTTCACCAGTCAAGAGTAGAAAAATCATAAAAGCCTGGTTAATTGTGCCTCCTCTGATCATAAGATGGCATCTACAAGGTTCATTCACATTTTTATTTTCATTTCACAACTAGATGAACTGACAGTCGGTGCCACAAGCCATGACAATCCCCCATGCAGTGACTTCAGTCACTGTCTCAAAGGCTGTGTAAGCACATTCAAACAAGTATGTAAAGGGCTGCTGTCATCCTGCGAGCTGACCCAGCTCAAACAAACAGTACGGCAGAAGTTGACTTAAAAAAGCAATGTTCCACAACAGTTGAAAGAACAAACCTTGCATTCCACCACTCATCAGCTCACTTCACATGTTGATTTTTTGCTGTTTCCTGACAGATACAACTTATGTTACACCTGTATGCACTAAGGAAAGAGTCCTAGGTAGGCTTGAGGTTTAATTACACATTTTACCAGATAACTTCCAAACATTATTGAAAGATATACTTCATTATACTGTTTCTGATGTCCCTTGTTGTACCATATTGTAACCAAATAACCAATACACACGGAAGTTATTTGTTCTCCAAAATGCTGGAATTATATTTGAATTATTTCTCACAGGGAAAAAACAAAACAAAACAAACCCCAAAAAACCTCAAACCACAACAAACAAGAAAACTATGTTGAGAATAGTGGCTTTCAACAGAAATTCAGAAACAAGCCGAACTTTATCTCATAAATGCTTCTCTGGTGTTTCAAATATTTTCTAGGGGAAATAAAAAAATAACTTGAAGCTTCTTGTCTCCTGAACCATACTGTAAAAGGTCATTGCAGATAAATCAGAGCCAGAACAGCAGTCATTATTAAGCTCCAAATGGCCTGAATTCTTCCATTTCTCAGTGGCAGATTTTTGTTTAACATCGATTATATCTATTATTACACAAGCCTTTGCTTCATGTCCTGTGCATATCAAGAAGTTTATACACATAAACACCAACTCAGAAATACAAGGTTTGCAGAATCTACAGTAAAATATGCTCTCATTTAACATCTGTTCTTGTGTATCTTCCCTAAAGTAAAGGAACACAAGAAAATTACTAGAAAAGTTAATTACTTTTCTTTGGTTTTTGTGAATTACCTACAGTTCACTAGATGAAAGCTACTCAATAAACAGAAGGCACACAGTCAAGGGGCAACAGTTACTATACGTTATACTCTTGGATCCTACAGCAGATCCAAATTCACTCAAAGATAAAAAGCTCCATAAGCTTATATACTGTATGTGCCTTTTCTGGGTTTATTTCTAAAGGATTGGCCTGCTGAACAGCTTGCAATAAATGCCATAAGCAATATCTCACAACATTTAGCTAGAAGGTATACAGTCTACCGCTTGTAATAAACATTTAAATGTATCTACTTATAACCAGAAAAACTGACATTATTTAGAAATGCTGCTTGTGTTATATCTTAAAGTTTTATCTAGTGTGTTGTCACAATGCCAGAGCAGCATTAATTTGGGGTGTTCTGTATGTCAGGCACACAGCAGCATAAATAGAGATAAACTGAAAGTAACATCATAAAACCCATTGCTAAGTAGGAACATGGTTTAAAAGAATGAAGATGACAAAACATCATATGCAAATCCTATTTTATAATATAGACCCATTTGTTATGTGAAGCAGGTGTAAATTTAATAAGAGATGAGCCCACTCATGTTATAGCCTACTCAGAGATTAGAGGGACTAGAGTCAGCTGGATGTATCTCTTTATAGGGATGCCAGTTAGGGTGGGTTATTTTAGCTCTGACACCAAATACACCAACTGCCCAGTTATACTGCAGGTTTGGTTGCATTTCAGCAGTTAGATGAAAAAGCAACACGGTTTATTTGCACTTGCAGCATAGATATATTCTTTATAATTTCCAGTGATAGGGACTTAACTACAGCAATCACTCTACAGCTTTAATACAACTGTAATTAATCACGTGGGACAAAATGTAGCACTGTGGACACAGCTTAGCAAAAGGTTTCCCTTCAGAGGAGGGTGAGGAAGACAAACCCATCAAGGTGTCCCCAGGGTTTTGTTTGTTGAGTTATGCACAAATTTGGTTCCAAGAGGGCTAATATTGATACCTCAGTTTGCCACTGTGTGAAGTGTGGCCGTATCACTGACTGAGCTTTGCAGTTGCACAAACATTTCTTCGTGGCCTTTCAAAATTAATGTGTTCTGCCAAGAAAAGGATCATTTTCTGCCAGGAATACCTAACAGATGTGATAAGCGACACAAAAGCTTATTGCAGGGTTATACCTGGCCTCAGCCAAGATCCCTGTTTTGATCTCATCACCAGACATGGACAGCTGGGCCTTTACCCAATACCATTGTCTAGTTCAGACCCAGATGCTTATCATCAAGTTATGCTTTCCTACTTCCAATATCTGTGCTCCCAACAACATTTTAATTGTCTCCTTCCGTAAAAGCATAACAAGGAAAGAACATAAACTTATCAGACAGAATTTACTATTGCTAACATTTTCAGACTTAATTAGAAATATTTTAAGGCATGTATGTAACATTTACTACAAACTTTTGCAATGTAGAATACATTATGATAAGTCTTACAAAGCTGAAAACAAAACTCTTTATGCTTAAAAATACATCTGAATGAGGTAGAAAATGTATGACTTATTCCAGCTGACCTTGACTTATTAGCAAGTAAGCAGTAAGAAAGATTATGATACAAGGTGGAAGAAGAGGCAGACTTTTAGCCAAGGATAGGAGCAACATATCCAGGTGTCTTAGAAGTTGAAGGAACAAGACTTAGCAAATTTTTTTTCTTCTGTTTCTTCTGATGTTACTTACTGCAATTTCTGTTAACAGCATATTTAAAGATAGGTGGCTCACTAAAAACAAGCCATGGGTCAAAATCTTCATTTAAACATTTACTTTTTCAAAAGAGTTGAACTGTACTGGAGGGAGGAAATTTGTTTCCTCCCTCACCAGTTTCAAGTACTAATAATTTGTACTTTAAATAAATAAATATTTTTACAGTCCCAAAGACAAAAAATACTTCTGATGAACAATTCTGTTCTCCAAACATATAAAAAAATACGTAATACCCACCCATAGCAGCAAAAGTTTCTTAATAACAGTTACTTTTCTAATATACTTTAAATGCTGATACTAAAACACTCACAATAACTAATGTAAAAAAATGTCATTGACTGAGATGCTCAAGAAGAAATGAGAAAAAAAATGTTTGGAAGTGTCTGCCTCACTAATTCCATTTCACATCTAAATGCCAGTTTATATCTTTTGAGTATGTTACAATAGATATTTACATGGCAGGCTGAGGACAACAAATCCAAGACACAAAAGACCACAGAGCAGTTTTCCTAAAATTGTGCTTGCAGGACAAAGTCAGTAACTTCTATTACTCAATGTCCCAAGGAGAAAGTAAGGATCTGATTTCAAGCTCAGCTTCTTTTTCACAGAGCAAACCTATCTACAACAAACTGAACAAAAGTAGCCTATTTAGGTGAGACAAAAGAGCCTCACAACGCACACATTTCAGTGAGCCTGAATCTGCAAGACAGCATTTCATTACATCTCACAACTCTGTGACACAGCTACATTTCCTCATTGTGCCTTAAGGAACTCAGAGGACACCATATTTCCGCAGGTTTTCAAACTACATCTGTTTCTTCCCACTCCCAGCCCCTAACTGGGTGTACAAATGTAGCAGGGTGAAACTCTGCATGTGTGGATCAGCACTTCTCAGGAAAATGGGATTCAATAACCATATGCCACCAAACATGCATTTCAATCAGCTCCCAGCTGTGCTGTCCCTACAAGCTACAGACCACTGGATAAAAAACACATCTTTATGGACAGCTCTATCCAGACCTTGTGATAGACATCACTGACCAAGCTAAGGCAGTAGTTACGGCTTCACTCCTTGATTTAATAAAAGGTCTTCTTTGGGGGGGAAAAAAAAAAAAAGTTGAACAAAGAAAGGATGGGGAAGGGGTATTTTTCAGGTCTGACTGAATTGGTAAACTACTTGTAGACACCTATGTGAGAAAGAGGAAGAGTGTGACAGCAAAGCTAAGGAGCAAAAGAAAAGGAAGGCCAGTTTTGGGGGGAAGGTGAGTGATAGGACAAAACAAAAACAGAACAGACCTAGCTGAGAGTAACATCCTTCATTTTAAGAGACCCTTGGTTATGTCTTGGCTCAGTTATATCTGCAGGATATATCATTGCTCACAAATTTTCCTGCAGTAGCCTTCTGATGAGGTGGCACAGTAATAAATGGGGAGATAATTTGATGTGTTGAACTTTTATTGCCAGTGAGGAATAAAAGGATTTTCAGCTCCCTAGCTGACTCTGCAGTACTGACAGCTGGAGAGGGGAGAGAGAACAGCACAAGGGGAACAGGTATGGATTTCTCATAAAAGTCACTTCAGCAATAAAACAGAGCAGCATGGAGTACACCTAAGAAGTGTGATTACCAATAGTGTTTAGCAGAAACACAACAAACCTAAGAAGTGGGGATACTCACATATAGGGCTCTCATGAGTACTGGAATTCACACTGGTCTTCACACCACTGCCAAATCCAGGTGCTCAAATCCATATGGTGAAGGCATAACCCATGGGTAGAAACCAGCACTGTTCCCCTCAGATGCTGCTTGCTTTATTGAACACTACTCATGTGCCTCTCTGCGGAGCCTGGCCTCTTTCTCACCTATTCTCAGAGACTATTAACTGAGCGGGATACAAAGAATAAACTATTTTAGAGGTTTTAGAGAAGAAAGAATTGAGAGAAACCACTCCAGATGTATTGTATGCTGAAATGCATGCCAGGCACTGGCAGGTGGCCTCTGCGAGGGGAGCTGCAGGGCTGCCTCATGCCAGCCCCAGCCGGCTCCAGGTGGTTCCTGCCGGTTCCCACCAGCCCAGCGCAGGGCACAGCTCAGCACCTCAGGAAGGGCCTATGGCAGAGAGAGAGCAAAATCCAATGGGCAAAGAAGGAAGGATGCGATTCAGAAGGAGGAAAGGACAGGATTTGGAGAGAAGGGATTCGGAGGGAAGGACAGGCAGAAGGGATTTGGAGGGAAGGATGGACAGAAGGGATTCGGAGGGAAGGAACACACTATTTCCATTGTTAAGTGAAGCCACCATAAAAGAAATCCAGGAAAATAAAACAAAAGTAGGTACTATACTACGAAAGATATAACTGCCACAGTGCTCAACTAACAAAATTAGACATGTTTATTTCCATAGAAATAAAATCTGCTTGGCCATTATCTGACTGGAATTTGCTCCTGCTTTTCCTGCTAAAATTTTAGCTAAGTAATTCACATCCTTTACGTGGTTTAAAAAAAAAACAAAAGACATAGTTACTGACCTGCTCCCTTTCAATAACAAGCAAATTTCCAAGCAAAGCACAAAAGCCTTTCAATTTGATAACTGATTTTTAAAGACATCCTAATACTAAAAATGAGTCGCGTTGCTTTGTTATTTTTGAAATAAAATTAAGCAAGTTTAATGAATCTTTTGTACCATGTCACAAAACCTGAATGCCTCCTCCGGGAGGATTTCTTTCTCGGACTCCATTGGAGGAGAGCGAGTTCAAAACCGGTTCCAGCAGAGGGCACAGTTGCTGTTTCTATCTGCTTTCCAGCACTGAAAACCGGTCTTGTATCATTTGAAAGGCTACACCACAGACCCTATAAGGGTGTCCGAGGCCAAGAAGATGTTCCAGAAACTTCAAAATGCCATTTTTCATGTTCACCAAGGAATTAAAAGAAAACCCAAAACGAGCTTCCCTTCTTTTTAATATTGTTTTTAATTGACCAATTCACCTGATAAACACAACCACTGTGACCAGCAGCTTCATTAACTAGTATAAAAGTTCAACAGTATGCATGAGAACTATTTCAAGCTCTCTGGAGTTTTAGAACCTATGTGACTATTTGCCACTTACTGAATCCTGGAGAAAGTAGTCTCATCAAATTTCTCATGAGAGAAACATTTAACCTACAGAACCTGCAGATCATCCTGTACTGGGGTTGTATGTTATTGAGTTGCTTCTCATAGTAAAGCAAAACAGAGCTACTCTAAGTTCCATAACCAGGTCATTTAACAGAGCATTTCACAACAGAAAGACTGTGAACTGCAGCCCAGCATTCTTGGTTCATGAAATCCAAATCCCAGCACTTTTACAAAACATGCTATGACCTTCAACACATACCTGCCACATACCTGGCATCCTTAACCTGCAACACAGTTGTTCTTCAATAAATCTATTTCTACCAGCACTGCAACAGCAAGGCTTGCTATGTCCATATTCTTCGGTGGATAGCAGTTCCACTTTGGCATCTTACAGAATTTTCAAACAAAGCCTTTTATGTTTGACTAATGGACTTACAGAAAGAAAACCTCACAACATGCAAAGTGTCATCTGGTAAGGTATGCTTGATCAGCTCTGGGTGGCAAGGGGAGGTCATCCTCCAAAGCCCTTGCACACCTTCAGCTTGTTCAGGTGAAATGTTTACACTACAAAATCATGCATATTCAGTACAGGGGTAAGGTTATTACAATTAGTTCTGAGAATAGGTGGAGTTATTACAATCAGTTCCTGGAACTCATTTCCATAATGTCCCACCTCTTTACGCATGCTCATTGCCACCTGGTGGTCACCTTCTGGGGCCTTTGGAAGGAAGGTCGATGTCTTCCTCAGTCTGACCTCTCTACCTTTCGTCCACCTGGCATCAGTTGTGGGTCACATTCTTGGCTGGAGTCTCCAATGTTCTCATCTTTGAATACAGTATTCTTTTTTTCCATGAGAATGTCTCAAGACCCACTCAAGCTTAACTCATGTCCTTTGTGTTTATCTGATTGATGATGCTTTATATCAGTGCTCATACACTTAATGATTTAACTAGGTTCCTACACTCTGTGTTCTCTATCCCTTTTCCCCATATCAAATATTTAAAGGCACAAACAGACATTAAGTAAACCAGGAGGAAATAAACACAAGTTGGAGATACTTTAGAGCCTTACTTCCGAAGAACACAGGCATGTTTATGTTACTATTACTTAAAACGTTTTTCCAGTTTTGTGTTGCAGAAATCTGTTTAGCTTGCTGCAGGAAACATGGTCAAGGCTCCACAGATCAATGTGATCAAGGCGATACCACATGGACTCCGTACGATTCAATGTGAATTATGCCAGAGATGTTTAATGATCATTTCGGCTCTCACTATATACCCTCAGGGTATAAAGCACATACCTACACATCAGCATAATTAGTCAAGGACAACCCACTCCATCACCATAAACCACACCTTGTTTTCCTCATTAACGAGGTGTCAATTATCTATCCTTTCTGAAATAAAGTAGCCAGCAGCTGGTGGGAACCAAGGTCAGCATCCGCCTGTTATTATCCTTCTTCACTTTGCATTCCCACAGTTTTGCATTGTTCGATGAAGGATAATGAGGAGTTAAATCAGTTCTGGATATCTTTTACAAGAAAGAGCCAAGGTAACTCAATAGGTTCAAGATAAAGAAAATCCAAATACTTGAAATCTACAGTTGTCATTAAATTCAAAGGCTTACCTGCAGCCTTAAGCTTGTCAGCCCTCCTTCCCCAATCCCACTTAAGCTTTATGAAGGGCATGATATAAGCAGACTCCACTGTTTTAACATTTCAACTACCAAGCTCCTTTGTAACAAGAAACACCGCCTTCCAAGTCAGTATTTCACCTACTTGTGACAAGTCCCAAAGGAAACCCATGCACCAGGTTCCTCTAGAAATGTTTCTAAGGTAATTAGATACCAAACCTGCCACAGGCAGGAATTCCTTCTACCAAGTTATCTGGACAATAGTTACAAGCATAAACACTCCACAGAGGTCTCTAAATTTTGACCCATACTTTCATCTCATGTCAAAAGCTGAAGTATGGCAGCATTTCTGAGTCACCTTGAAGCAAACACTCCTCTGGGAATGTCAGTGGCCCCTTCTCTAGCTATATTCTGATGAAGAAAACTGCACACAATTTTTTTAAATCCACTTTCACATCATTTTTCCCTAAAAATTAATTATCAAGCCTCCTATTAATTAATTTATTCCATTATCTTAGCTCAGACAATATTATACTACACTATAATTCTCACTTTTTAATATGGCACATGGTTTTATTAGTGTATTCTATTAGTTTTGATGGAGGTTGAAGGCTTCTGGGTGAAATCTTTTCTCCTCTATCTAATAAAGGTTATTAAGAATTTAAATAAGACTTGAAAATGAGGATAATTTAGACACCAAAGTAATGACTAGACATATTTCACAACAGTAGTTCATTAGTGGGCCAACATCAGCCAGCTAGATTAAAGCTTCTCATTCATTTTACTAAATCTCCTTCCAACCAGCTCCTAAATTCCAAACCCAAAAATTCAAACCTGTATCTAAATTGCAGGATCCAAATTAAGAAAGAAGCATAAAACTTCATACTTTACCCACTGTCTTTGTGGTTACAAAGAGCAGCTGTTGTCAGAAATAATATGGAAGATCAGAGAATTTGCAAATACACCCTCACACTACAGCTCTTTGAAAATTCCAATTAATTAGACCAAATATGCCTATGGACTTTAGCACCTGTCCCAGCACTGCCAAGTTTTTTGCAGCAACCCAACAGATGCTTGCCCAGCCTCCCTCCCTCTCAGATTGGGACTTATGTCCACCCCTGTGGACTATATTATGCCATACTGATATTACCAAAACTAGTGAGCATGCAAAATTTATTATATGCATGCTATAGAAGTTTCAAGTGCTTAATTTAGGCAAGGTTATTATTACTGCACGCTTCCTCAAGTTCATGATAAAGTGATGAGACCTGAAATTACAGTAACATCATCTGAAAAAATTATGCTCCATGCAAATATTTATTCCTGTTGTATTAATTTTCTAAAACAATTGATGATTAAAAAAAAAGAAAAATCCAGTGGTCCATTTAAGCAATCTACAGAGTAAAATTATGGCCAGAAGCCAATTTGAAGTGAACTGATTATGCTGAAGAGGTATCTGGGGTCCTTTATATTCTCTACTTGGTTGACCCTTGGAGTGGTTTAATGAAAAAATTTCATGGCATGTGAATCACTGAGCAGGGAAAAAAATTACTAAAAGCTGATTGCATTATCAAACTCTAAAACTGCACCAAATGATTTCAACAAAAAATAAATGTTTCAAACTCCCCTACAGCATGGAATATATAACTCAGTTTCAGCTAACAGTAACTTGCGCTTTCCTTTCTCATACACTGCAAAGAGGTATCCCGAGGAATTTATAACATGAGGCAACACTACTGAAGAAGTAAAAAGCCATTTCATGTCTGGATCAGTTGTTTTCAGGGTTCAATGCTAATAAATAAAAAATCCATACGCTACATAAACAAAGAGATGAAGAGTTTCAAAGCAGCACTGCAGTTTTGACCTATGCAAGCTAGCCAAGGAGACAGTTTGTCATCATTCTGCGTGTTTTCTCCAATCCCCAACTTGCACAACTACTTTACTGTCTGACTGAGGTGGGAACCATCTATCAACAACCTCTCCTCTGTTTATTTCATCTCCCTTGTTCCTTGCCCTGGCATTGCTTGCTGTCTTTCCTGCTGTCCACATGGTCTTCACATTTGAATCAGTCATTGTGCTTTTTCATGTGCAAATCAGATCAGCAGGAAATGAAAAATCACCTCAATCCAGACCACAATCAGAGCTAGCACCCTTGGAAACACCACAGACATTAAACTGTACAGAGCCTGTGGCTTATCTGACTTTTTATTTCACAAAACCCACTGAGCAGGGAGTGGGAGGTTAAGTTAAGCTGCTGCTGTGCCCATGTCACTGTGGCAAGAGAATTTATGGCTCTGGGCACAGAGGGGAAGAGTGTTGGGGTTCTTCACCAAATGACTTCCACAATCATACCAAGCGCCTGTGTGCTGACAGGTCCCAGAGCAGCCATCTATGCCTCCAGCCCACAGCTTTGTTCTAGTACAGGAAGACCCAGGTCTACACCCAATCTTGAGAGCCCAAACACCACAGGTGTGTCCAGTCATATTCTGACAGTCCCAGGCACTTTTATCAACAACACAGTAGGAATTCTGGGCTTGCAACAAGACTTTTTTCCTCATACTTAGGAGTACTTGCTTATCAAAATATTAACTGTATTAATTATCCCTTCACACTGAGTGTGGTTGAAATGAAGAACTAGCACTTCCTCTGTATTTTATTTGTAATTTTCAAATCTAGTCATTGCAAATGTCAGTCAAGGACATACATATCCCACTGACATCAAATCTGATTAATATGAGCATCACTTCACCAACAATCAGCTGTATCACTTAGTAATTTTACTTGCTAGTGAGATCTATCTATGACATTATAAACAGCTTTGTTTCAACTTCTCTTTTACTTTCTGCAACTTGATGATAGCTTCAAGATTTTATACCAGTTATAAAATTAATAAAACACAAGTTTGGTTTTGTTTGTTTGTTTTTTTTTTTCCCCAAGGATTCCTTTTAAATGCATCTAATAATTAATTAAACACATACCTTTTGCTTTGTCCTTCTACTGAAAAAAAACAAACCACAAACAGGTACAACTCCGCAAAATAACCCTGCCTGATGAAGATCTATACCTATGTGTTTCAGAGGTTAAAAGAGAACAACTGTGGTTAAAGTGAACATTTCTCAAACCAAGACACGGTTCAGCATGCCTTATTCACAATGTGACTTCTAAACTGGTTTTGTGTGCCTTTTTATACTGTGCTTTACAGACTAAAAGCAAATCAGATGCATCACAGTATTTTTTTTACTTCTATAACCCTGTATCTGCAGGATGCACACAACAATATATTGTAAATTCTAAGGTATTTTGAGTCTTGAAAAAAAAAAAAGAAAAATAATAAAAATAGGAAATTCACAGAATCACAGAACGTTAGGGACTGGAAGGGACCTCAAAAGCTCATCCAGTCCAACCCCCTGCAGAGCAGGATCACCTATACCACATCACACAGGGATGAATCCAGGCAGCTTTTGAGTCAGATAAGGAGACTCCACAATTCCCCTGGGCAGCCTGTTCCACTGTTCTGTCACCCTCATAGGGAAAAAAAATTCCCCCTCACATTTACATGGAACTTCCTATGCCTCAACTTCCACCCACTACCCCTTGTCCAGTTGTAGGACAGGCATCACCGAGCAGAGCCTGGCTCCATCCCCCTGGCACTCACCCTTCACATATTTATAAACATTGATGAGGTCACCACTCAGTCTCCTCCTCTCCAAGCTCAAGAGCCCCAGCTCCCTCAGTCTCTCCTCATAACAGAGATATTCCATTCCCTTAATCATCTTTGTGGCTCTGTGCTGGACTCTCTCAAGCAGTTCTATGTCCCTCTTGAACTGGAGCTATAACCTCACCAGGGCAGGGCAGACATGCAACCTGTCTAGTTCAGAATTTACATTCATTCCCCTGCATAGAAAAATTACAACACTGTTACAGAAGCATTTTAGTAACAAGTAAAATGCTCTAAACCAGAGCTTTCTCAGAAGGCATCTGAAAGAAATCCTTCCAGTTTCTATAATTAAAAAAAAAAAAACAAACAACAAACAAAACAACAAACCCAAGTTGATTGAAGGAATTGTATAGCTAACTAGAAATGAAACCTTTCTTTCATCAAATTCAAAATTGATGCTCTTCAGCTGTATAAGTAGGTTTAACAAAAAACAGACATTCTAACCTATAGTACTATGTGAATTCTATCAAATACAAGTCAGAAAAAAGTTCTGACCAGACAGTATTGCAATGGACTTATATTTTTAATCAATATTTTGAGGAAGAATCGCTAAGAAGATAACGTTTTTCCCTCAAGCAGCAAGAATGCTGGAGAGTGAGATTGGACATGTTTCTAAAGGTCACATAAAGATTCCTTTTTTTTCCCTCTCTTCTCTTAAGAGATTTAGTTTTTCCATGATGATGAATAATACCTAACTTAGGTACAAACCCAACATTTTCTGTATCATTTTTCTAAGCTGAGAAAATAGCAATACTGCTTGCCTTCCTACTTAACAGCAGAAATTATTTCCTCACAAGAAATATATCACACATGCGCTACATAACTCCAAGTAATTTGTGGAAGCAAGCTACACAAGGATGCTTAAAAGTATATGGTTTTGCCTTAATTAATAACCACTAGCTCTCTGTATACAGTTTGTCATGGGAAGTACCATCTGGACACTAAAATTCACACATTAATGTCCAGCTTTTTAATAGGCTTCTCAGCCTTATTTCTTATTGTTGGAATTTCTACAGAATGAAATCATGTTTAACAATAAAATAAAACCTGGAAAGCAATTACTTTTCCCCTCCTCTCCCACCTAAAAGCAAAGGTTCTTTCTACAACATAACTAGCAATAGGAAAGCATCCAGTAGCTATACTAGCTTTTCCCAAGATAGGAGCTGACATTACACCTCCCAGTCTAGTGCTGATGTGCATAAAACCAGTACAATGAGCCTTGACATTAGTCATTGTACTGAGCTACAAATGCGTTAGAGGAAATTACAAGGGATGCTATCAGAAAATTGCAAAACCAATGAGTGTTTCACTTAGTTACTGTAATTCTTCAATGCTATTCCAATCTTGTGCAAATTAGAAGCCACTTCCAGCTCTGAAAACTGACAGGGAACTGAATGAGGTTTTCATTATGCTTTTAATAATCTTACTGGGTTATTTCCTATTAAAAGATTCTTGAGGAAGAACTATACAGCCTACCTCTACATTCATGCCAGATACAAGCACTAACCCATGACAGTTCATTACATTTCTGGAACAAAAAGCCCTGGCAAACTCCCTTCCACAAAAGGAAAGTACTAGTGGCAAGAAAAAAGTCCTTAAGAAGCTAGGAAGATTTGATTTAGACGGCATTGATATTGTGAATGCTTTCTTCACAGCTAAAGGAACTGAAGTCTTTTAATCAAATTTTGCATTTATAAATCACTTTTCATAGCAGATTTATGAATACTATGAAAACTTCCTAGCAGTTCCTGTAAGGTAGATTTCATTAGTATGGATTCCAAAGCTCCTTTACTAGACTGCCTCCAATGCAGTGTAGCGAGCACTTCTACTGCTAAAAGCATCTAAGCTTTAAGGTAATGCAAACTTTAAGGACCTGAGAAGCCTTACACAAGGAAGACTTGGACACTTCCCTAAATGATCCCATAACACTGATAAGAAAACATGAAGCATGACTGAGAGAGCATGTCTGTGTTTCCACTGAGTTTTGTGAATTTCAACCACATTATCCTTCCATCTGAACTCCAGCTGCACTGGTAGAGTTACTGTGGCTGACAGACATAGTGGTGAATTCAAAAGTAGTACCTTGAAAGCTTCCACAAACACTGGTGTGCTAGTTTGAAGCTAGCTGGAATATTTTGGTGAGAAGAACTAGATCATAGGCTGAGAAATGAAAACAATGGTGAGGTCTACTTCGCTCACAGTCTTGCTGAGATGTGTAAAGAAGAAAGACAAAACAAAGATTAGGTCACTTGCTTGCTCTCTTCACTGGGAGCTTTGCCTGCTGGGGANGGGGGATACCCAAACCATCACAACTGGGGAGTGGGTTGTGTCCTGTGGTGCCCTTGTGCCCAAAGTATCTAACTTGATCTTACTCTCTATATGCATGGCTGCAGTTTGGTACAGATCAAGGCACCTGCTTGGCTCATACTCCCAGCTGTCCTGCCACCCCAATCCGCCCATGCCCTGCTCACAGCCCTCACCCACCTGCAGGCTAAAGGACATAGTGCAAGGAACATGCAGAAATCTATAGGAAGAAAGTTGCACCTGCTTTGGTTCACAGTCAGCCTTTTACAGTGAAAGCATGCAGAAACATGAGTCTTTCAGTTGTCACACTGACTATCCCATTAGCTGATTTTCCAGAATAACAACATTTCCAGCAAATAATAACAAATCCAGCACGGATTTAGGAGGCACAGGTCCTGCTTGACCAACTTGATCTCTTTTAATGACCAGGTGACCTGCCTGGTGGATGTGGGGAAAGCTGTGGATGTGGTCTACCTGGACTTCAGCAAGGCCTTTGACACTGTCTGCCATAGCTGCATGAGGCACGTAGTGCCACGGTTTAGTTAATTAGAAGGTTTAGGTTGTAGGGTGGACTCAGTGATCTCAAAGGTCTCTTCCAAACTAGCTATTTCTGTGATTCTCTGATTCTTTGATTTTCAAGCAATATATTGCTTATTGAAGCTGTGCAGAGATTCCTTTGCAAGGTAGAAAGGGTAAAGAAAATGAGACTGGATTCTAGGATTGTTTAATTTTAACAAGGAAATGCAAATAGCTCAGTCATGCCAAAATACGAGCACAAAAGGAATTTCTTGATAACAAAGCATCTCAGGGAATCAGTTAATACTCTGATCATGCACTAACAGTAGCAATATGCTCCTGCAAATTTTCAGAATATTCTACCTTACAAATGCAAAATCTCGATGTCTAAGTTTCTGTTTTTATCAAAATGAAAAAAACCCAAGTTTGTTCCCTAGCCTCTTCTTGCATTTTTTTCAAGGACTTAAATAACATGACATGTGAGTCAGCATGTCTTCAGCATGTACTTTCTCTCTAGTAGCCAGCTAAACACAGCACTGAGCAGCCATCACCATTTAAAGACAGGGATTTCAAGATCTTTTTTGCATGCTTAAAATCAAAATCAAGTTATAGCAAGAACATGGCTACCATGGTAAGTTAGTAAAGCTTTTAAGAAGCCAATATACTTAGCATGTCCAAGTACCCTCTCCACATGATGGCACACATGGATGTATGCAAACCAAAATCCCTGCAGAGTTATAAGCTATATAGTGTCAAGGTTTAAAGCCTATATTCCCCTGCACTAGGCCCATTTACAGTGACTGACATCTAAGTGATAGAAAGGTATGTCTTCAATTAAAAAAGTTGAGATCTGGCATATAAATCAATCTGTCTCTTGTAATTCCCCAGCCTGTCTTATCAATTCATGCTTGGCATATGTTCCCTAAGGCACCACAACCTGATGTTGTAAATTAGTCATCTGCTTCTGACTTGGATGATGGGAAAGTTTGGATAGGGATGAAAGGTCTTTAGAGGTCAAGGAACTGCAGGTAATTCCTTTCTGCAACCTCCCCTATCCTCTAGATCTCTGCCATTAACAACTGGCCTTGGAAAAGGGAAAAAATTAGCACATGAAGATTCTAGCTGAGATTTTCCTTATAGACAAGTCACCAAGTACTGCTTCTGTATAGTATATAACCATGAGTATTTACATGTTGCTAATCCATGATTATGCTGCCATTTTCAGGTGTGTCTCTCCTTCTGCTGCTGTTTAAACATATGGTTATGCCGAAAGGAACAAAAGACATTTCCATGCACTTCAGATGCAGCAAATCACTGCTGAATACTACTCTGTTAAATTAATCTGGACCATAAGTAAGTAAATAAGGATGACATCATGGTCCATCCCCAGCTACACCAGCCATTTTGCTAAGAAACCAATCTGGGATACAAACCAGAAAAGGCAGAGTTTGTGCTAAGCAACACATCTCGGAACAAATACAGCAAGTAGAAATCCAAATTTGTTTTCTTAGTAGAGAAGCCCTCTCTTAGAGCTTCATCCTGCATCCTGGCAATCAACAGAAATGTTACAACTCATGCTACAGTTTGTACAGTACAGACTATACTCACTTTACAGGCAATTCACCTATATTTAACCCTTGTTTCAGCATTTCCTTTTGATCAGTTTGTATAATCCACTAACCAGGGCTTTTAGCTCCATGAAGCTCATAAGAGCAGGAATTGAGAACTCCTAGCTTAAATTCTTAACGAGGAGGAAAACTTGCAATTTAAAACAGCAATATAATACAATTAAGAACAATGCAACAAGATTAAATAGACGCTCTGATATTTATTAGAGTAGAATAGAATAGAATCAACCAGGTTGGAAGAGACCTCCAAGATCATCCAGTCCAACCTAGCACCCAGACCTATCCAGTCAACTAGACCACGGCACTAAGTGCCTCATCCAGTCTCTTCCTGAACACCTCCAGGGACGGTGACTCCACCACCTCCCTGGGCAGCCCATTCCAGTGGATAACAAGATCCCAACAAGTTCTCATAAAAAAACTTTCTCCAAAAGGAAGGCCTTGACAATGCTCTTACAAGATAACAATGCCCTCAGTTTCTACACTGAATGAGGTGGCAGGACTAAACATTTCAGCGAACACAGGATATTTCTTCTGTTGCTGCTAAACAATCATTGTTGGCATTCACATATTTCTTGCCTGATCATTAACCACTGACATAATTAATATGCACTCACAGAAGCCCCAGCACAGTTAGAACATAATCACCTATAGATTTGATTCATGGAAGTGTCTTATTGGAATAACTAAGATAGATTAGGTTCCTTAAATGTCTTGGATACATAACAACAAAAAGCAAGTTGGGAGTTACCAACTGTGGAGGGGTACTAATTAACAACTCAATTAAAAAAGGCAAATTAAAACTTTATGGTTCGTTATCCTTCATTGCTTAATAAATTGTTTTGCTAAGCAAATGATTAAGAATGATTATTCTGGAAAACTGAAAGAGTATCTGATTTTCCATCATTTTTAAAACTTCAATAAAACAAAGCTGATTTGTTTTCAACCTACCCAAACCATAGCGACTGCAGGACTTTATAGCAACTGGAAGATGTGTAGCAGAGATCTACTATAAAAGATTTATTTCTATTTATAGTGATTTCTTTCTCCTCTTCCCTTTTTTACATTGAAATATATATTCTGCTTCTGTGAGAGAGGAAACAGTTTCTATTTATTTGGGGCTTTTTAATATAGCACCAGTTTCGTGGCTCAAAATCAATTACATTTATCATCGTTTTGTTGACATCTTCAGAACTTTTGGAATTATTCTTTGATCATTTAGGATATTGACAGACAAATATTACACTAATGAGTTGTTTCTCTGAGGGCTATTTTGACAAGCTTCAAGTGACTACAGAATGATCCATATTTGCTAGTTTAAAAGATATTTACAAATAATTTCAGACTTTCTGAACTGTCCCATGAGATGATGTTTGCAAGTCTGTGCTGCTTATTGTGCTAAACTTCTACAGAGAAATCACTTAACACTGGCTAAACCCACAACCATTTCTATACATATGAATATGCTACTGGAAAAAAGAAATCTTCCATTATCTTCAAGAAATTCTGTCCAGTAAGTCATAATTCTGCATGTGTAATTAAATTAGTAATTAAAGCCACTACATTTTTTGTGAGTAGAAATTCACAGCACTAAAATTATCAAGAGACTTGAGTTCTTTCAAAATAATTTCTTTTCTCTGGAAGTTGACAGAAAGGCAAGCTCTCCTGAGACCCCACCTGGAGTACTGTGTACAGTTCTGGAACCCAGCACAAGAAGGATATTGAACTGTTGGAACCACTCCAGAGGAAGGCCACTAAGATGTTCAGAGAGCTGGAGCAGCTCTCTTATGAGGACAGGCTATGAGAGTCGAGGCTCTTCAGCCTGCAGAAGAGAAGGCTTCAAGGAGACCTTGTAGTAGCCTTCCAGTATTTGAAGGAGGCCTACAGGAAGGCTGAGGAGGGACTATTTAAAAGGTTTTGTAATGACAGAATGAGGAGTAATGGGCTTAAACCAGACCAGGGGAGATTTAAACTAGATGTTAGGAAGAAGTTCTTTGCAGTGAGGGTGGTGAAACACTGGCACAAGTTGCCCAGGGTGGTTGTGAATGCTTGCTCCCTCGAGGTGTTCGAGGCCAGGTTAGATAAGGCCTTGAGCAACTTGTTCTACTGGGAGATGTGCCTACCTGTGGCGGGGGTCTGGAACTATGTGATCTTTGGGGTGGCTTCCGTCCCTTGCAACCTAAACCATTCTATGATTCTATGAATTTAGGTAACAAGTGATGCAAGCAGGGCCTTACAATCACCAGATTCAGTTGATCATAGCCTTTTCTAGTTTGCTCTTCAGACTTTTAGTTGTACAATATTCCTGTATTGACGATCACTATAATTATTGAAGTTATAAAAAGACTTTGGTTGAAAGGGACCTCAGAGATCACCTACTCCAATCTCCCAGCCACTCACCTAGACTTGCCTGCTCAAAGTCTCATCCAACACAGCCTTGAACATTTCCAGAGGGAGGCATCCACAGCCTTTCTGGGCAGCCTATTCCAGAGTCTCACCACCCTCATACTGAAGAACTTCTCCCTCAGATCCAGTCAAAAGCTGCTTTCCCTTAGCTTCAAACCATGCGCCCCAGTGCTATTGCAAAACGTCCTTATGAAAAGTCTCTCTCCAGCATTCCTGTAGGCTCCAGGTATCGGAAGCAGCTCTAAGGTCCCCCTGAAGTTTTCTCTTCTCTAGGCTGAACAACTCCAGTCCCTCAGCCTATTCTCATAGCAGAGGTGCTCCAGCCCTCTGCTGGATCATCTCTGTGGCCCTCTTCTGGTAGTTCAAATAGTTCCCTCACCTTACGCTGGGGACACCACAACTGGATGCAGTATTCAACGCAGGGGTCTCTGCTAAAGGGGCAGAATTCCCTCTCTTGACCTGCTGGCCACAGTCCTCTTGATACAGCCTAGGATATGATTTGCCTTCTGGTCAATATGTTATCCTGAAGTTAAGGGACAACTTTGTTTAAAAATCTGGCTTACTAGAGAGAAAGGAAAAAAAATACTTTGTGGATTGTTAACACTTCCCAAAATCCAGCAATATTTAAATAAAAAATAATAAAGCATTAATTAAACAAACAAACAAACAAAATGTTCACCACAATGAAAATCTCAGCAAAAAGTATCAATGGAAAAATACCATTTTATAGAACAGTGTCAGCAGATGATGCCACTTAATGAAAAAGAAGAAAAATAAGTTCAACTGTATACTAGAGACAGAAAGGTGCAAATTCTGTACAGCAGAAGACTAATCAATTCAGCATTCCCTACTCTCTCCCTCTAGCCTGTGTACTTCACTAACAGGAAGAAAACAGTCATCTCCTTTCTGATCTCCTCTCTTTCCTGCCAGAAATTGGTGCAGGATAAATATGTGAGAAATACATTAATGAAAAAAACAACAGATACTGTTTCCAGTGTTGTTGAGGCAAGCTGCAAACAAACATATGCACATTCACAGGGACGTTAAATACCTCACTGTCCACTTGACAGGAGGACCTGCCCCCTTCCTTAGTCTTTGCAGACTGAAAACATTGCTTTAATGTGGATAGAGAACTTTCAAAAGTCAGATTTGGCAAAAGAATTAACAGACATGAAAAAAAACCACATCCTCTCTCACTAGTTCTCTTCCACAACAATGCCACCTAACCATCTGTTTAGCTGCATGTGTCAGAGACTGAATACACTGCAACCATGTGCCATAAGAATAAGTTGCTGCTGCACAACATTGAAATTGCAATTGAATGATCAAACAACACATATCATTCTTCATATAAATTTTCCCCCTCAAATTACCAATTAGTTATTAATTAGTAGAAGGATGGTCCTTTTGTTCCTATTTAAATGAGAATTTCTGAAGAATGGATCTCCCTAATTGCTTTTATAGAACAGAACAAACTGCTTTCATGACAGAACAGCAGTGTTGGGAGAAAGTAGAAACTACTTTAGTGCAACACAAAAGGGCGTTTTATTGGAAAGGTAAGCGGACGTGATACAGCAAAGATTAATTTCTCATTCATCACTAAAAATATTTTTAATTAAGGTAATTTATAACTTTATCATCAAGGAAGGTCTATCTAGCCAATTCTACTTAATGTAGTATCTAGTTGTTTTATTAACAAACTTCTCATTTTAATCTTTCTGAGCATCTTCAATGGCTGCAGAGAGACTGACTCAGCAGAAAACAGACACAAGGTTCTGCATGAAAGCAGATTATTTAGCAAGACATGCAACTTATCTGCAAAACCATGGAAACAAAGTAATGTGTACTGCTGACAGAGAGATAAGATACAGATAAAACTTCCCTATAAGATTACTCTTCATTACGCCAGTTGGTAATCACAGAATCATAAAATCATAGAATGGCTCAGGTTGGAAAGGACCTTAGTGATCATTTATTCCAACCTCCCTGCCATAGGCAGGGACACCTCTCAACCAGACTCAGCTGCTCCAAGCCCCATCCAGCCCAGCCTCCCTCCTCCCCAGGGAGGAGGCAACCACGACCTCCCTGGGCAACCTCTTCCAGACTCTTAGCACCCTCATTATAAACAGCTTCTTCTTAAGAGCCAGTCTAAACCTACTCTGTCTGTTGCTAGACACCCTTAAAAATTTCCACGACAGCTTTCCTATAGGATCCTTTCAGGTACTGGAAGGCAGAAGTTTAGAATTTTTATTTTCATTGTGGTTTGGATTTTTTATTTCAGTTTGGTTTTGTGTTTTTTTTTTTTTTTCCAGTTTATTGATAAGAACATGTTTTGATCCTTATTTTACTGCTAATGTAATGCACACTGACCAGTACCTTCAGCAAAGTCTACTTTTAGAAGATCTGAAGTGAAGATTCGTTAACAAACCCATGCGGTTTTATGACATGCTCATTATAGAAACATATCACAGAACTCCACAAGGATTTCCATTTCAAATCTAGTATCATTGCTGAATGAAACAGCTCATTTTCCTGGACTTACAGAGCTAAATATTTCTGTAACATATGGACTGAGCCAGATTTGTATGTAGATAATTTGCACTTAAAACCCACTAGTATGCATGGAGGTTATACATGGAAGTGTACCGTAAGTTGCCACAGTGTCACTTTCAGGTCTGAAAAGAAAGCAGCAGTTTTGAACACACTAGAACTTGAGAGCAATGGGGGGGAATGCAGTATTGACAAGGAAAGGAATGGTTGAAGAGAAGACAATGGAAGGAGAGGAATGAAGTGTGTAAACTAGCCACCAGGGGAGGCAGCAGGGAGGAGCTGGCAATAAATAGTAAGAAAAATCACATCCATCTATAATCCTTACCTGTGTCTCTAGCACATCACACTACAGTTCAACACCTGCAAGGACACTAGAAGGCAATCAGGGGGATTTCAGACTGCCAGCTAGACCATTTAGATTAACAGGTGTTGACAATCTCCAGTGGGGTGTCTAGATCAGTTTTATTAATTGTGGTGTTTGAGGGCTCTGGTTTGCCTCCTTGCTTAGAGTTACAAGCTGTACAATCATGCAGGAGAAGGCTTAAAGGCATTTACTCTCAATATCAATTACCCTCGATATTAAAAGAAAATAAGGTAATTTAACTGAATGTATGAATTTAAGACCTCTAAGAGAGGTCCCTACTTGAGGACAAAGTGAAACATACTTAGCTTCCTACTTCCAAACAGCTAGGTTGGCTCCTTAAGGCTTTCCAACCATTGCAGTCTCCAAGACAAAGTACAATAACTTTATTCTACTAGATAATTATAAAATAGATCCCCTTACTTCATGTGAATGCAATCTATGTTGTTTCCCTTTCTCTTCCATAGCTGATTCGTGAAAAAAAAAACCACACCATGAAATTGACTATTATATGTAACTTTCATAGGTAGCAATTAGCTTTTTCAACTCTTAGCTCAAAGTAAAAGGTAGTCATTGAAATGTTTTGACATTACAAATAAAAAAATAGATGACACTAAATCCACAGACTGCCATTCATAGATAGACTTTGAATTTAATGACATTTCTTTGAGTCAACTTAGTAGACTGTCTGTACAAATTCAACATTAAGGGATATTCATCAGAATCAATGTAAAGAATATCCTTGCAGAAACCAGATTTTAAAAATGCCTTCTTAGGGAGGAATAATTAACAATATGTTGTCCTCCCAACATTAGAGCCAGGTGAGGTAAGACAGCGAGCCAATACATTAAAAAAGTTTCAACCCATATATACTCTATTCTGGAAGTTGCTTACAAGAAAATCACAGGATCACAGGATGTTAGGAGTTGGAAGGGACCCAAGGAGAACATCGAGTCAAACCCCCCTGCCAGAGCACAGATCTAGCACAGATCAGAGAGGAACACATTCAGACAGGCCTTGAAAGTCTCCAGAGAAGAAGACTCCTGTTTCAGTGCTCTGTGACTCTTACAGTAAAGAAGTTCCCCCTTGTGTTGAGGTGGAACCTCTTGTGCTGCAACTTACACCCATTGCTCCTTGTCCTATCACAGGGAGCAAGTGAGCAGAGCCTGTCCCCCCCTCCTGGCCAGCCCTCAAATGTTTATAAACATTTAATAAATCTCCTCTCAGTCTTCTCTTCTCCAGACTAAAAAGCCCCAAGTCCCTCAGCTTTTCCTCATAAGACATGCCCTCCAGTCCCCTAATCATAGGGGGACTCATAGCCCTCCACTGGACCCCCTCCAGCAGATCCCTGTCCCTCTTAAACTGGGAAGCCCAAAACTGAATGGAATATGCAAGATGAGGTCTCACCAGGGCAGAGTAGAGGGCAAGGAGAACCTCTCTTGTCTGCAGGACACACTGTTCTTAACAAATCCCAGGATCTCATTGGCCTTCTTGGCCACCAAGGCACATTGCTGTCCCATGGTTAACTTGGAGGAAGTGGTCTTTAAAAATTCACCAACTTTCTTGGGCTCCTTTACCCTCTAGGGCCTTAGCCCATGGGATTTCTGCAAGCATCTCTCTGAAGAGCACGAAGTTCGCTCTGCAGAAGTCCAGGGTTGTAATTCTACTTGTTGGTCTGATTCTACCCTGTAGAATACTAAACTCCACCATGTCATGATCACTGTCCCCAAGGCTGTTCCTGACCTTAATGTCCTCAACCAGTTCCTCTTTATTACTTAATACAAGGTCCAGTAGTGTACCTCTCCTAGTTGGTTCCTCCACTGCCTGTATGAAGAAGTTATCACTGATACACTGCAAGACCCTTTTGGACTGACTGTGTGATCTTCCCAGCAAATATCAGGGTGACTGAAGTCTCCCATGAGTACCAAGGAGTTAGCTCTAGAGGCTACCTTCAGTTGTCTGTAGAAGGCTTCATCAACATAAGAATTCTAACAGCAACTTACAATACAATAATAATAATAATAGTTTTCATTGCCTAATATACAGAATCATTACTATAAAGTTATGAAGAAAATATGAAATTTTGGCAATTCGTTGACATTCAGGCACAGTTGGGAGCTCTCATGCTTGAAATAATACAGCTAAGAAAGTAGAATAAACCAAAAGTCCTGAAATTTCTAAGTCAAAGGATGAGCATAATAAAATTAATGAAAATAAAGCAATTTTGAAGCACTCCAGGCACACTGCAAAGAAAAATGGCACAAGTGTGAGTGCTCCCTGTGCAGTGCTGCCTGATGAGAAGGCACTACTCGCTGTCTTTGATTTGCCCCGCTACTTCCAGTAGGTTCATGAAAACACACTCTGGAGTGATCAGCACAAATGAAAAGGCTAACCAAACATAACTAGCTAACTGTAAAACCATCACTGACACTGGGAACCCCCCTCAAAAACACCATTCTAGGTAACTGGTTGGTAACATACACGACACTGATCCAGCAAGTACTAATTCTGTGTGTTTCTGAGAAGACAGCAAACTGGTAACGCAGAGACCTGTGAGTTTACACACTCACAATGCACAGCAGATCACCACAGGCACTACACTTCTCATGACGAGTACTTTCAAGCTGTGTAAAAACCTCCACATCCTAAGGAGCAAGCCAAGCCACGATTAGGACAGTAAATACCACCTTAATCCAAAACTTTGATTTCTAAAGAGCGTTCTGTCAGTGGCAAACACTCAAAACAGGCACAGTATTTTCAGTAGTAGTATTAGTAATAAAACTGAACAAGTGAAGAAGAAAAATACTGCACCCTGAAGAAAAGATAAATGAAGTAATATCCAACTGATGAAAGTTAACCCTCATGTTCCTCCTAGTGTTGAAATCACACAAAGAACTCTTGGAAGAATGGCAGCAGTGCTTTCACATGTAAAAATGATTAAACAACCCTTGCTGGTGCAAAACCATCTGACTTCAAGGATGTGTGATTAATAAAAGGAATTCCCTACAAATTTTCACTGATTAATTGATTCATGCTGCTGACCTGCAAAATCAGCTGCTTTTACTTCATTAGTTGTCAAGAGTTTGATTTCCCAAAGGACTTTTTATGTACTTCACTGCATAAGTGCTACATGGAAGAAGTTTTTTAATTTTCCCAAAGCCTCATCTATTTTAAGAAAGTAACTTCAAATAAGATGATTTCTTACTCAGGTGGTGTTGACAGCAAACACAATAACAAAGACATATGAACATTCAAAAACAGGCTGTCATACAGGAGAGTTGATCTTGCGGTTGCAGGAAAAGAAACATTTTTAAATCAATATTGATTGCGTAGAATGAAATAATATACTTGCCTGGTATACATGATGAATTCATTACTGTGTGTGTAAAGGAAGATCAAATGATAAATACTCCATGACGTAAATAATTTTATTCCTCGTCCCGCAAAAATACAAAAGTATTGATTACCTCTTCAGCTGAATACTCAAGTAAAATAAAATCTCACCCAAAGACATTATCAGTTTCAGTTGAATGCTTAACAGCCCTCAAATGAGAATTTAGCTAACCATGAACAAATATAAAGTGTATGAGAATGCCATGACAAAACAAAAGTGCAAGGGATCATTCATATATCAAACCTCAGAAAGAATTTAGATGTTGATTTGAACAACACCCAAAGGCAACCTGGGCAGAAACACTGCTGTGGAGTAGCACCGGCTGCTGGCTAAAAAAGAATTTTAAAGGATGGAGCAAGATCTACAACAATATGATACACAAAACCAAACAAAGAAGTTTTACATCAAGAAGGTTCAAAGAATTCCATAACCGTAACAGCATCATACAGCAGATATTAAAAGTTCTAGTTTATGATGACAAATATTCATTGCAGATTTTAGTTAGCCATGAAGAAAAAGAGAGAATATAAGAATTTGACTGGTGTGCTATGTCTTTTCCTCCCCACATCCTTCCAAAACACCAATAAACTATTGCTATTAAAAGGGAAAAAAAGAGGAAATCCACTAAAGTAACATTTAATAAACTTAATCCCAGAAATTGCAAAACACAACTCTTTCCTGGGTTTAGGTCATAGATTGAAATTGGGAGGGTGGAATAGGGTTGAACCGGATGATCGTTAAGATTCCTTCCAATGCAAACAACTCCATGAAGCTATGACCTTAGTACATACAAAAGGAGTATGATCTGTCATCCTCCACAGATGAGTTCAGAGAATTTGCCCAGACACAATAAATAAAAACTGGACTTTAAAGTGTTCATGTGCACGAAACGATGGCAAAGCTTAGTAAGCTTCAAGGGCTTAGTTGTTTCCCTTGATCAAATAGCTCTCCAACTATGTTTCCTTACACTTACGTACTGGACAGCATGCAAGTGAGCTCCCACGACTGCTGTCAGATGGGAAGCTGTCTGCAGTTCTGCAGAACAAACAGCTGAGGAGTTTTTATTGTAAACACAAGGAAGCCAAACCCTGATACCACAACACAGAATGATCCTTGCATGCCAAAGAAATGAGTCCAAACCATTCACATTAGTAACACAAATCTCTGAGCAGGCTTGAGGCAAGCACTGCTATTAAATACAGCAAAATGGTGTTCCAACTGCAGGAGGAAATATGTGTTTCCACAAGCAAAGGTCATTTGACTATTATTTCTTTATTGCTTTATGTCACAGTGATTTACAGGAGGAGAATGTGCAAGATTTCTAGACAGGTTTCCAAGCATCAGGTACCCTTGAAGTTACATTAACATGGCTTATTTAGTGCTGCTCAAGTGGTTTCAGTGATTAACAGCATAATCTCCTTGGTACACTATTTCACTGTTTCTGAAGGGACCAAAATAGCATTTCAACTGCACTGGTCTGCCTCGATAAGCAATTTTATGCCACCTGAATGCAGAATGGTGGACCTTTTTCTTTGTCCAAGGAAAAGATAATCTACAGAGAGATATTTAGTCTATGTCTGATGTTATGTATTATCAACATTATTATATTTACTATTTCAGACAGGATTCTTTTTAGGGAGGTCTGTGGTTGGTGGTTTTTTTTTTTCTTTTTCAGATGTCACCTTCCAATCAGGCTTTAATGTATGACTAGTGGTGAGACCCCAAAAGCTGACTAGTTATTACTTTCAGTAAATGGGAATATATTAGATCTTCCTAAACAGAAACAAACCACTGGCTTCAATAAATGCCATGTTGGAATGCAGAAAGTCTGCTCACTTCTGCCATCTCTGTCCTCCCTAGCCTAAATAGACCAGCATTAATATATTGGTGTACACACACCCCCAAAATACACATAAATATCTATCATATCAGGCACAAACAGGGCATAAAAGGAAAGGAAACTGACTTAGTATCAAGTGACCACAACAGCTTGGTTGCTTTCCTGATTTCCAGGCTTTCTATATTAGTGCAATCCATGCTTCCAAGCCAAATGAGCACCTGAAGTCTAGTAAAACACGAAAATAAAGGATGAGAGGTGTCATAGGACAAACCACTAAAATCACCATGGTGTTCGTGGTTTTCTTCCAAAGTTTAATCTGCTCCTTACTACAAATGGCACATAGTGTAAACAAAACAGCCTCCAAATCTATAATTCAAAAACTAAATGCAATAAAATCATGTTCACGTGTCTTGCCAATCAGATAATTAAAAATTTTAGTCTCCTGGAGGTTTTTCAAAGCAGACCAAGTAATCTGCCTTCAAAAGCTCTGCAAGTGTATAAGCTCCAGAAACAATCAAACTTACTCAGCCCTTACTCTTAACTGTTCACTCCATCAAAAAAAAAAAAAAAAAACCAAACAGTTCTAAACTCCTGAAGTTCCATTGCCTTAGAAATTTGATCAGTTTAAAGTCAACATCTCCCAGAATACTCCATAATTTACAGAGAGCTTTTGCTACACTGCTGTCAAGATCCCAGTCTACAGCTACCACATTTCATCGTTGCTGAAATGCCAAGCTTGGTCTGTGATATCACTGAATCCTTGGGATTTATCTACCCCTACAAATCAAGGCAAGAGTCTGATTCCTCTTTATTGTTAGTATTACTGCTCATTACTTCCATTCACCATAAGGACTAAGAGATAATTCAAATATCAGCTACTGCGAGGTACACAGAATGATGACAATGAGTCATACCAGGCAGGAAAGGTTTCTTAACTATTTTAAATTATGCTTCAATTTTCCACAGCAGTTTAGAAAAAGCAGCTGCTGTTTCCTACTGCTCCTTCAAGACTGCTGTGCTTTGCCAGGCTTTTCTCATGATCCCACTGCACTTGCACCTCTTTTTTTTTTTTTTTTTAATTTCTCATACCTGCATGAAAGAACATAGAAGGGCAAGCAAAGGTTGTGCTTCCTTGTTTAGATCTATTGCCTTTCATATGTCTCTCACACATTTACATTGCAAATACATCTTTGAGATGAGAAAGTCATTTAACTCTCAAGTAATTTTGATGTATCCCACCACAGACTCCCTGCAAATAGCTCTGCTCACAAGTCACAAGCTTCTTGCTCTGTTTTTCTAGGATAGTTCTATTTCCGGTTTAATTGTGTTTTTATCTTAAAACAACCAAAGATGCATTATGCAAATATGTCCTTTCAAGAATTCACTTTGTGAAACTAAAATAAACTCGAAGGTTTATTGCTTTGCAAATTATTCATTGTAGCCCTTTAAATGACAGGATACAAATTGCACAGAACAAGACAGCAAGAGAAGAGTCAAAATTCTGTAATCTATTTTAGAAATCATCCTGGGTGTGATGTCATACTTCAGAAAGTTTGCTGCCACATACCCCTGGGAAGCAACCTTTCAACAACACTAAAGGAAGCTACAGGATAGTGTTAGGGCAATGCAATGCTAACACACCTACCAGGTGCAGGCAGACACAGGCTCATGCTGTCTTTTCTTTCAGCTGTCCAAAAGCCACAAAGCCACACTGGTATTATGGTGCATCAGTGAGGAAAACACATGGTAGCTGCTGCAAATAATCACACAGCCTTCAGAAAAGCACTCACTCTCTTCTTAAGCTACTTTTAGAAGGACTGAGATCCAGACAACATACTGAAAATCCACATTGGCCTCAGTTTTCATTATAACTTTAGCCATAACTTGTCCTTGGCTTTAAGCATTGCTGTTGTCTCCAAGGTCACTCCACTTACATGTAGTTGGTTCTCCTGTTCACAGTCTCACTTCTCAGATGCAGATTCCTATTATCTTAACTATTTCTTAAGTTTAAAAAAAACAGGATTCTTGACTTTGTTGAAAGTTGAGTGGGTCCTCATGGATCACTTTGTGCTCCTTCAATCCTCCTCCCCAAACTTCTAGGAATTGTGAAGTCTTTGCTCTTCTGAGCAACAAATTGATCTCCTTATTCAATTGCTCAGGCATTTGCAAAATCCCAGTCATAGAGGATATACTGGAGAAAACTTGACTTGGCTGCAAGATGACCATACAGGTCTCTCACTGTGTCCTAACTTAGTGGTATTCATTAATGACTTCACTGTCTAGAGCCAGAGCAGATCAGATCTTCTGACCTTCAAGCTACACACATGCCCTTCTAATTCATCAGACTGAGGAATGTCAGCTCTGTGTAATACTGGCTAACAATCAGACAGAAACTAAGGCGTACACAGGAGATCCGAGTCAAAACCAATTAACAATATCCTCCTACAACTGTAACAATCAAAACTAGAGCACGGATATAATTTCTCTGTAGCACTGCAACAGCATCAAGTTATTCAGGTACTAATATATTGAGCTTTTTCTCCACATCTTGTCAAAATTCCTTTACCCAAAAGGAGTGCACAGATATTTCCAAATCAGCATTTGGTGTCACATTTATTGTATCTTTTATATCAATTATTTGGAAAGCATCAAACTTGCCACAGAATGAACTTCTTCAAATCAGAAACATTTTCTACATGTTCTGAGTCCAAATAAGAGTGAAAACAGAATATTTTTGGCTCATCCTCACCCTCTGTTTCTTTTCTGTTCATTACAGAGAAGTGACCTTTGCTCTGCCAACAGGCCATGTCAACTTCTGTCTCCTGCTGGGTACATTCTCAAAAGAAAACGTTTACAAAGGACCATGCACTTACCCCATGCTGCCTACAAGCATACAGAAAGCAGACCGAAAGAATTGGAGACTCACCTTCTCTGACCGCTTTCAAGTCACACCAACCACACCATCCCCAGAACAAAACACCACAAGACCCCCAATCCCTCTCTTACCAGCTGAGGTTGCCAGTGTGTCACTATAAATGCTCAGCATTTAATACTTCCTTCCTCTCAACCATACCCACTGCTGGGGCCTCATTTGGTAAGCTGCTTGAAAGCCTTTCCAAAAGGGAACATTTTTTAAATTATGTGCTCATAGCACACTTTCCAGACAATTAGAAACAATTGGCTAATTAAAAGCCAAGTGATGATGACTGTGATGTCTGAAGGAAAAAAAAAAAAAAAAAAAGAAAAAAAAAAGAAGTGCAACTCTGGAGCAAATGAGAAAAGTAGGGTGTTTGCTTTCTTTACACCAAACACCACCCCGGGGTATGCAGTGCTAAGCCAACTTCACAAACACTTCAAGGGTGTTACAGAATGAGGATAGGCCACTTCCCCACACAAGGAGCTAAAGTTCAAGTGTACCTGTGACTCAGTTCAGCATCCACTAATCACTCTTCTTTCAGTAGCATTCAGTAGTTCAAACACAGGTTCTGAACCGTAACTTCAATATTTACGATTTTGCCACCAATTCACAAAATAAACATCACTGTGAAAACCTTTACAAATCACTGCTACTGTTTCACTTCTTCCATATTTTACTCATCATGCCCAAAATGTGGGTAGTTCCTTCTATTTTTGTTGGAAACAAACTAGAAAATACTAATTATCAAGTTTAAATCCTCCGCATACTTCAGTATCCCTGCCTCCATAACAACCCCACTCTAAATGTCCTGTAGAGCTATCATAAAGATGGATTAAAAACTATTTAACTGTTATGAAAAGCTGACTAATACATACAGACTAGAATGTTAATTCATTCATATGGAAGATTTGGTGCTCATTTATCTCAATTTTCTGTTGTAGAAGAACTTTCCATAAAATTGATTGTTTCATTCCAACAGCAACAGTTTTCTCTTAGTCACCCTTAACAGTTGTCATCTCTTCATGTTTACAGTTCATAGCTTTGGAAACTGATCTTTCAAAGCAACAGGAATTGGAAACAGGCACAGATTAAGCTCTCAAACATAAAATTAATGCTCTTCTCTTACTTAGATTTGGGGGGGGGAGGGGTTTGAGTGCTTTTCTACCAATATGCAAACAGGAAAAAGGGAACAAGACACTCATCACCTTTAAAATGTCAGAAAGTATCCCAACTTATTTGCCCACATCAAAGACATTTGTTTTTCACTGTGCACTATAGAAACCGTTGGCTTCTCAAAACAATGACTGCTGTGCATAAACGTGATACCACTACAGCTTTCTTCCACTTTGAGGCAGGTAGGCTCACCATTACATTTTCAGAAGACAAAATTCTGTCAGTTCTATGATATTCTAATATGGATGTAAATCTTCTGCACTCCTCCTATTCATCAGTGATCGAGTAAAAATATTTGTAGGCAAACAGCTTTACAAAGTAAATACAGAAAGTAACGTGAGGACGATTGCAAACAGAACTCAACTTTTTTGCCAGCCTGAGAAAGAAACAATTAAATACAGTAGGCTACCATTAAGTAAACAAACTACTTCAGCATAGTCAAAACATCCTTCTGGCAAAGCCTCAAGCTGCAAGAAATAAATTAATCCTGATCTCAGCAGCCACTGTTTCATGGTGTAAAATGCTGCAAGTAAATCATTTTGTGCTGCCACAGAAGGTTTTGCCAGGAAAACAGCGCATACAATGAAATACATGGAACATGTTATGACCCCTCAAAACAATTTACTGCCTTCATCCCCTGTAATTTGTACTCTTGTGCAAGCAGCATTTTGTTGTGTTTCCCACATTGAAAATTATACTTAAGGGGGTCTAGATCCTGCTACCAGCAGGACATATATAATGTCCTGTATCTCTCAAGGGTACAGTTCAGTGGGTACTGCAGAAGTGCAGGAATCCTATAGCCTGGAGATGCTTGTTAGTCTACAAATATAGATGCCAAGAAAGCATTAAAAAGATTAAATATTGAGAGAAACAAACCATGCTTTTCATTAAACTGCATTTCAGTGTAATGGTACCAATGGAATCAGAACTCTCCAGAGCAGGGTTAATAACATATTTTATGGAAGTAGTTAATTAAGAGGTTAGTGCTATCCTAGTACACTTGCACTGGGTTTATGGACAAATTTTAAGGGATGTGTCACCTCCCATTACTGGTAAACTTGTAAAACCAGAAGATTTTGGTACAAAGCAATCTTGCTGAGTTTTACTTTGCCGCGTTAACTGCACTGGTTGCATACACCAAAAGCACCCTGACTACATACTTGACAAAGCTACCAAGCTCAGAAACACTGATATCAAAGTTGTAAAAGCATACACTTAGAGACCTAGGATGGAGTTCACTTATCTTCATAGCAGTCCATATGCTGCTGCATGTCAGACTTTTGGTTAAAGCAGGATTGATAGCACATCCATGGTTTGGCTGTTGCTGAGCAGTGCTGGCACAGCACCCAGGCTTGCTTTCTTTCATAACAGTATGTTAGAGAGGATGGGCAAGAGACTGAGAGAGGACGCAGCCAGGACAGTCAACATGGTCTGACCAAAGGGGTAAAATGTCCTGCTCAGCAGTAAGAACCAGGAATGGAGGAAGAAAAGGAGTGGGACACTGCTCAGGCACTGGATGGCCTTCAATCTGCTGGTAGGATGTACTGCATTGCTTGTGCTTTGCTTTAGTCTCTGCCCTTCTGTTATTAAGCTGCCTTATTTTGGTTTACAAGTTGTCTTCTGCTCTTCCTATTCTCTTCCCTACCCCACTGCAGAGAGTGATAACAAGGCTGTGGGTTCTTAGCTGCTGGCCATGGTGAATCCACCACAGGTCTGATGCAGTTTTATGCTAAACACAGTACACACCAGTGCAACACTGACTGCTGGGGAGAAAACCAGCAAATTCCCCACAGTTGAGAACCGATCCTGTGATCATTGGAGAAAAGGCAGAACTTCATCCATTTGAAACCAAGGAGAAAAGCTTAGCTCTGGGGGCTGTAATTTCTCTCCTGATTTTACTCAGGGTGGTGGGTTACCACTAAAGTCTCTGTACGGTTACATACACAGTTCAAAGAAATGTAAACCATCTGCATTTGCAAGCAGAGCCCAAGAAACACACAGCACACTGCCAAGGAGGCTAGGAAACATGTTCTAATTCACTGGGTACGACGGACAAGTTTTTTTCCGTTCAGTTACATTCAGTGGAGCTATGGAGTAACTTCAAGAGAATGAGTAACTTCAGGAGATTTAACGTGGAACACTGCAACATGCTCCAGTGAGATGAACATTTAAAGTCTCATTTGGCACTATCCAAATGCAAAGTCTCATTGATCCTAACATAACGATCAGCAAAAAGAAGGGGCATCAGCAGCACATACTTAAATCAGTCTCTAAGAAGTGGGAACACTTGCTCAATTCAGCAGAGCTGCTGCCCAGGGCAAAAAACTTCACAATATGAAGCTTCACTTCTAAGTATGCTGTGAAGCACAAATGATGCACCCACACTGAAGAACCCCCCTTTCCACAATTTTTGCTTGTCCTCTTCCCCACTGCATTTAGGAAATCGAAGTGACTTAATGTAAAACAGCAAAGATGGGAAATTGACTGCAACTCAAGAAAAAGCCTAGGAGGCTAATGAACCATTATGTAAAAGCTGAATAAGCTGAGATCCTGAAAAGAAACTGGAGGTGAATTTTAGATATGCATGAAGACGATCAAAAAACCATTTCATATAGATTGCTATGTGCAAGTAGGGCACTTTATTTCATCTTATCCAGCTATACAACTTAAATGAAACAAACCTTTAATTTGACTTTCAAAAGCATTAAGCATTTAAGAAGCTGCCTTGAAGTCAGCCAAATAATGCTTCGGGAGGTATTTCAAGCTAATTTTTAAAAGCCAACAGTTTCAGTTATTAGAAAACTAGGCTCAGCTATTTTCTCAGGGAAAGAGGGAGTGAAAACACAAAACCTTTTATCATCAGGTTGAGTCAAGTAAAATGAAGGGGGTTATTACCAGATATTGAAGTGGCTGGTTAAAAGAGGCAATTTGCAGGGAGTTCTTACGGTATCTGAAGACCTGAACTTTTCTCCACCCCACTCACACACACACACACACACACACATCACATGGATGTTTAGGTGTCGTTAGTATGATTTGTAATAATGATCTTCATTCTGAAGAACAACATATCAGAGCTATTATTTAAAGAACATTATAGACCCTCATGCTGCAAACAGTGTTTAACCAAACTAAGACTACAAGTGCACATAAGAATAAACCACATAGGTACTTGTAGGATCAGGATCTAACTGACCCCAAAAGCAATAAAGCACAAAGCTGTCTAAAAAGCTTCCTTGGACCTCCTCTACGTGCCTGAACTTACAGAAACTAAAAGGCACTGAAACAGAAATTTCTAGGAGAAAGTAAAGGCATTAAAAAAAGAAACAACCAACCTCAAAACCCGAAAAACAAAGCCACATAAACCAACCAAAATAAACGTAACCCAGGAAAATATGTTCCTTTTCAGTTCATTCATTAACTAGAAAAGACTGCAGGTTATTTCCCTTATTTGGCATGAAAGAATCCCAAAGATTCTTTAAGACAAATTATCAAGAAAATTCTAGAAGTCTAATGCTTCTGTTTTGACTAGGTTACTATACACCACCAGACTAGGAAACAAAATTCCCATACAAAAATGGGAATATTTTTAAACCATGGAACAGACTCCTACAATTAAACTTTCAATTTCTCAAAAACAATCTCAAGAGTTCTATCATTTTTATTGAAGAAATAATCACATATTTCACATCTTGAAGCAGCAAACCCAGCAAATGTTTGATAAAATTATTTAGAACTGAATTCAAGAGTAATCGAAGTTAAACGCCGAAGAAAATCGAAAAGCCTTTACAGACACACCAAAGACAACACAAATGCTTGTCTGCTGACCCCAGCCTTAACATTAGAGCAGTTAAGAATAAATGTTTCAGAAAACCAACAAACAAAACAAAAACCAGTCTGACTAAATTATCTGTAGCCTGCATATTTATTAAGCTATTTCTTAAAATATTCTAACTGTTATAACAGTCCAACAAAACAAAAGATCACCACTGATTTTAGATACCAGTTATTTCATACTGCCTAAATAGTAGGATGTCTGCTGCTTATTTTCAGGGGAGTTAGATTAAAAGAGGCTTCTAGGTCGAGGCAGCAGCTTCGATTAAACAGAGCTGGAAAAAAAAAAACAGTCAAGCTTTTAAACAGGACCTTCCATAATACTGAAATAGATTTTGCAACTTTCAGAGCTGCTTTCCAAGATAAACACGAGTTCAGGAAAACTGTTTAGCATTTATATAGACACATACATATCATTTCGACCAACTCAAATAGAAATGCTGCTACCTATGGAGCATGAGTTGTAGGTGTTACCCTCCTCATCTGCATCCCTTTGTCATTTACCCTATGGAAATCAGCAATTTCACTCCTTTCAACTCAGACATGAGTCATTTGATTCTGTAACTAAATAAAGTAGGCTATAATGTACCATGCAACACGGCAGAGTCAAGAGAATGTCTGTGCTTTCATTTGCCTCAGTATCGCTCCTGAAGCAAATGGAAGTGCACTATCACCGCAGAACAGAGTTTGTACACAGTGCTACGCCAGGCTTCACAACTGCCATTACCAGTGACTAATTCAGAAACAACATTTTAAGTAGCTGAAGGTCTTACAGTTAAACCATCATTTTTAAGAAGGAAATTTCATTCTTGTACACCACTCATACACCTTTATCAGTATGGAACAGCAGTGTCGTCCAGTAGTCTGACAGGTTAAACCACATTGTGTATTCTTTTAAAGCTCTCCAGAGAGACTTCTAAGCCTCATTTCTTATTTATAAAGTCTGGAGCTGGAATTTGAATGAACAAGAGCCAGAGTGGCTGCCTGTACAGAAGATTACTAATACTCAGTTTAGAGTTTGTAACAGCAACAAATGACTGGATGAGAGCTGAGCTACTCCAGTGTTAGAATCAGAAAGGTGAGAACTTTCTTTTAAGAGCTATCAATTCAGCATCAGAACATAATTTGGTAAATTTCAAAATCAGAGTTTGATTGCAGTTCTCAATGCTCTGATTAGCTACAAACACTTCAAATATTAACACACTGATATATTTTATTTACAAACCATCAACATTCAGATAATGCCAACTACCAAACATGCAACCACACAGCAATGATATACAAAAATTCAAGCATAGGTGAGTTCAACCAGCATCCCAAGTAGCTTGAAATATAATGAAGAACATCTCTTTCAGAAACAGTTACAGATTTAACAGCGTTTTCTGTTTCAAATGTCAGCACAAGAGCTAAGAAGTGGATAGTAGGCAGAGAGAGTGAGAGCAGGGAGAGTGACACAGAGGTGACCAACCCATTCTGAGGATTGCACTTGATGACCTCCAGAGGTCTCTTCCAACCCAGTGCATTCTGTGATTCTGTGTTTTTCCTGCATGGAGCAGCGGGGGACACAAACTGTGGCAAATATCCTGTGCCAATCAGGAAATTTTCTAGCTCGTTTATGCCAAACAATGGCAGCAGAGAAATGTAGAGGTATACAAGCTAAAATATAAACAAGAAGTTATCTGGATACTTTGGCATACACCTCCACCGGGAGGAATTACCAACACTGATAAGTAGCATACAGTCCAAAAGGAATTACTGTGGCATTACATCATTAATATGACTTCCTCCCCTTGCACCAAGCTAGTATGCATCAAGGTACCTTATTATCTCAGCTTGAGAGCCTTCAGTCCCCATCCATATACAGAAAAGGACCTGGTGGTACTGGTTGACAGCCAGCTGAACATGAGCCAGCAGTATGCCCTGCTGGTCAAGAAGGCCAATGGCATTCTGGCCTCTATCAGGAACAGTGTGGCCAGCAGGACTAGGGAATTCATTCTGCCCCTGTACTCAGCACTGGTTAGATCACATCTTGAGATATTTATACGATCGAACACATCCAGAGAGGGGCACCAAGGCTGGGAGGGGTCTGGAGCACAGCCCTGTGACAAGCAGCTGAGGGAGCTGGGGTTGTTTAGCCAAAGGAGGCTCAGGGGGCATCTTACTACTCTGGATGTCAGGAAAATAATCTTCACGGAAAGAGTGACTGGCCACTGGAATGGGTTGCCCAGGGAGGTGGTGGAGTCATCAGCCCTGGAAGTGTTTAAAAAGACACTGGGTGTGACACTTGGTGCCATGGTTTAGTTGATCAGACGGTGTTAGGTAATAGGTTGAACTTGATGACATCAAAAGGTCTTTCCCAACCTGGTTAATTTTGTGATTTTCACCTTCTGAATGTGCAACAGGACCAGGAATGGACTCTCTTATGTTGGTTGCTGAGAGGTCTTTGTCCAAATAATCCAAACTGCTGCATTCTAACTGAGAAGCTCCATTTGTATCATCCTCATTTTCAGTTTGTCTTTTCTATTCTCAACTCCCTATGTTACACCTCAATATTAAAAGCCTTTTAGACATAACACCTGAGACTGACTATGGAGGAAAGCAGCAACACATTTTCTGCTCAATTCATTCATAAGACACAGAGTCTATGCACACTCTTTACTATCTTAACCTTTTTCCCTGAAAAGAAGATAGTTTGTCTGATCATGCGAAAAGCTGGGTTCATCTTCCGCAAGCACAGATCAATATATGCATTTTGTGCACATAATTTCTTCAACTCCAAGCTCACTTTGTTATGCTGCAGACTTTCAGAAACTACAAGATACTTGAAAGTACTTCTGAGCTGAAGAAGAGCCAAACAAGGAATCCAGTGCATGCAAGCACAATGTCCTTCAACCTAAAAAGGTTGCAGGTGAGGTATTGGAAAAGCAAACTGACATTTGAGATTCTGAACTCCTGAAGTAGCCCTACCAATGCGAATAGAAAAGATAAGATATTACAGAACAAAGTAAGATATAAAGACTTGCAGACAATTTATTACTCAAAGACAAATGCATAAAAATGACAACATGAAATGGAAGGAAAATCCAAAGAGTTAATGCACAGCAATAACTTGGAAAGTAACATTAACATTCCTTGAAAGACATCAGAATATATACCTCAATGTAAGATTTTAAGATTTCAGTAAGATTTTATTGTCTCAAGACAATAAAATTCACAATTGTGGCCTACTGTATGAATGTCACCTCTCAATATTTTCCTTATAAAATTTTACTTAGACATAAAATTTACTGAGACAAGAGCATATTGAATAATTTAGCAAGGTACAAAACCTCATAGAGTTGTGTGTTTTACAGAGTTTGGTTGATGATCAGAGTTTGATTACCAACAACCCTAGTGAAACTGCACATTTTATCTACATTAAAACACAATATATTTGAGCATGTAAAAGTAAATTCCCAGATAGAATCTACATTCTTCTACCCATTAAGACACCGCATAGTAAAGTATTAAGTGCAGAAAATAAATGGAGAAGTAACTGTTCATTCATTAGTTTTAGTTACCACAGATTATTGAAAAGACCTTTAATCAATTCAGAAAAAATCCTTTTCAACTAAAACAAAATCTTTCTTCCTTTTTCCCCTAGCATTGTTGTGGAGGGTCCATAGGCCCGAAAAATAGGCTCATTCTATGCCTCACTTTGCTTTGCATGCCCAGGCATGTTCCTCCCCAAACCAGGGGTAAACACATTAAAAGGCATAAAAGGTACAAAAGGCCAAGGCGCCATGGTGTCTGCCTGGCCCCGGCCCTGCTAAGGCCTGTG